>CM065694.1:38017898-38025398 GCA_017654935.2 Phymorhynchus buccinoides
ATGTGTCAACTATTTCAATGCAATTTTCCTTGTTATGTTATGCTTTAGTCTTCCTCTGTTTTCAGCTTATCGTTTTTCATCATATATAATGATACAGTGGAACCTCCCTTATAAGACCTTCAAAAATCATCCAAAATGAGGTCTTATAAGGGAGGGGTCTTATAAGGGAGGTAATTTTTAATACTTACAAAGAAGGGCAATATCTCAGAGAAGTACGTCTTATATGGGAGGGAGTCTTATAATGGGAGGTCTTATAAGGAGGTTCCACTGTAGTACAATTCTTTTTTTTCTTTTCATTTTTCATTAATTCAATTGCATATTATGTCCGCCAACTTTGTCCGCTGTAATATTTCTTCGAACTTAGCACACCATAAGCTCTGCTTGCTGCTGCTTCAGTTATTTTGTATCGTGTGATCTTTTGTTTTTGGACAATAAAAATGTTTAAACCAGAGAGAGAGAGAGATGGACAGAGAGAGAAAGGGGCAGAGGGGAGGATAGAGAATATCCGAGAGAGAGAGAGAAATAAAGGGGAAGGAGGTTACATCTCATCAAATTGATTGGGATTTGAAAAAAAAAGCCATCAAATTCAGTGCTGCCAGAAAACAAGAAGGAAGACAGACAGAGACAGTGTGTATGTGTGTGTGTGTGTGTGTGTGTGTGTGTGTGTGCGCGCACATGTGCATTGGTCCATGTCTGTGTGTGTGTGTTGTAGTTGCTGACCACAGCAGATGAAGTGTTCAAGCTTCAGGAAGAGCTGGCCACCATGAGACCACTGCTGGAGGAGGCTGTGAAGGAATCCATCGCTACCATGGAGAAAATATCTAAAGACACTGTGAGTATATCATCATCATCATCATCACCATCGTCATTATCATCATCTCTGATATTTCTAGGGACAGATTGTTAGGGAAAGAAGGAATATTTCCATTTCCTTGAGGCGAGTGGCTGAAATTGTTGACTATGGCAGTGTCTCCTGTTTGTGGGGGCAATGGCTTCAAGGCGGAAAATCTAACGCAGGATAGACTGTTGAGGATCTGGTAGAACATTGACAGCCTGAGGGCTCAGGTCAGACTGTTCAGGATCTGGTAGAACATTGACAGCCTGAAGGCTCAGGTCAGACTGTTCAGGATCTGGTAGAACATTGACAGCCTGAAGGCTCAGGTCAGACTGTTCAGGATCTGGTAGAACATTGACAGCCTGAAGGCTCAGGTCAGACTGTTCAGGATCTGGTAGAACATTGACTGTTCAGGATCTAGTAGAACATTGACAGCCTGAAGGCTCAGGTCAGATTGTTCAGGATCTGGTAGAACATTGACTGTTCAGGATCTGGTAGAACATTGACTGTTCAGGATCTGGTAAAACATTGACTGTTCAGGATCTGATAGAACATTGACAGCCTGAAGGCTCAGGTCAGACTGTTCAGGATCTGGTAGAACATTGACTGTTCAGGATCTGGTAGAACATTGACAGCCTCAGGTCAGACTGTTCAGGATCTGGTAGAACATTGACTGTTCAGGATCTGGTAGAACATTGACTGTTCAGGATCTGGTAGAAACATTGACTGTTCAGGATCTGGTAGAACATTGACAGCCTGAAGGCTCAGGTCAGACTGTTCAGGATCTGGTAGAACATTGACTGTTCAGGATCTGGTAAAACATTGACTGTTCAGGATCTGGTAGAACATTGACTGTTCAGGATCTGGTAGAACATTGACAGCCTGAAGGCTCAGGTCAGACTGTTCAGGATCTTGTAGAACATTGACTGTTCAGGATCTGGTAGAACATTAACATGCTGGGGGCTCAGGTCAGACTGTTTAGGATCTGGTGAAACATTGGTCTGGTGGAACATTGACTGTTCAGGATCTGGTAGAACATTGACTGTTCAGGATCTGGTAGAACATTGACTGTTCAGGATCTGGTAGAACATTGACAGCCTGAAGGCTCAGGTCAGACTGTTCAGGATCTTGTAGAACATTGACTGTTCAGGATCTGGTAAAACATTGACTGTTCAGGATCTGGTAGAACATTGACTGTTCAGGATCTGGTAAAACATTGACTGTTCAGGATCTGGTAGAACATTGACAGCCTGGAGGCTTGACGGCGTTCAGTTAGGGATGGCTACAGTACTGTATGTCTTTATATCTATCATCATACAGGCCACAATACAATGTCTACATCATTACTGATGTGTCGCAGGCCACAGCTGAGGAGACCAAGGCCACAATGCTATAGCTGTCATGCAGTACTGCATGTCTTTATATATGTACCATAGAGGCCACAGTACAATGCCTGCATCATTACTGATTTGTCACAGGCCATAGTTGTAGGTGTAGAGTGGCACAGTGGTAGCGCGTTCGCTTCGTATGTCAAGTAAACCCGAGTTCGAACCTGGGTACAGGGGATTTTTTCCTCTCATTCTGCACTAGGCCTTAACGGTCTGAACGTGGAGTCTTTTGGATGAGATGATAAACCGAGGTCCCGTGTGCCCATGCACTTAGCATATGTTAAACCCAGTGGCAACGAAAAAAGTTGTCATTTGGTAAAAAAAATTACCCCCCCCCCCCCCCCCCCCCCTCATCAGTGACAAAAATCGCATGCAAAAAAAAATAGTATAAAAAATTGGGTGGCGCGCCTCTGGCTGCAACGCGCTCTCCAGGTGGGAGCAACCCAAATTTTCACAGAAACGCCTCTGTGACTATAAAGTACCTAATACCTAATACTAATACTAGTTGAGGAGACCAAGGCCACAATAATACACTATGTCACTATTCATGTGTGGCAGGCCATAGCTGAGGGGACCAAGGCCACAATGCTATAGCTTTCCCACAGTATTTTATATCATTACTATCCTACAGGCCACAGTACACTGTCTATGTCACTATTCATGTGTCACAGGCCACAGTACACTATGTCACTATTCATGTGTCACAGGCCACAGTACACTATGTCACTATTCATGTGTCACAGGCCACAGTACACTATGTCACTATTCATGTGTCACAGGCCACAGTACACTATGTCACTATTCATGTGTCACAGGCCACAGTACACTATGTCACTATTCATGTGTCACAGGCCACAGTACACTATGTCACTATTCATGTGTCACAGGCCACAGTACACTATGTCACTATTCATGTGTCACAGGCCACAGTACACTATGTCACTATTCATGTGTCACAGGCCACAGTACACTATGTCACTATTCATGTGTCACAGGCCATAGCTGAGGGGACCAAGGCCACAATGCTGTAGCTTTCCCACAGTATTTTATATCATTACTATCCTGCAGGCCACAGTACACTATCTATGTCACTATTCATGTGTCACAGGCCATAGCTGAGGGGACCAAGGCCACAATGCTGTAGCTTTCCCACAGTATTTTATATCATTACTATCCTACAGGCCACAGTGCACTATCTATGTTACTATTCATGTGTTGCAGACCTTAGCTGAGGAGACCAAGGCTGTGGTTCAGAAGGAGGAGGCCCAGGCTACCAAGAAAGCCCAGGAGACCCAGGCCATTGCTGATGATGCCCAGAGAGACCTCAATGAAGCCCTGCCTGCCTTGGTGAGACTGTCATCGTCATCGTCACCATCGTCATCATCATCATTATCATCATCATCACCATCATCATCACCATCACCACTGTCATCATCACCATCACCACCATCATCATCATCATCATTATCATCATCATCATCATCATCATCATCACATCACCACCGTCATCATCATCATCACCATCACCACCGTCATCATCACCACCATCATCATCATCATCATCAACATCATCATCATCAACATCATCATCATGTCATCATCATCATCATCATCATCATCATCATCATCATCATCATTATCACCATCATCATCATTATCACATCATCATTTCATCATCATCATCATCATATCACTATCATCATCATCATCACCATCAATCATCATCATTATCTATCATCATCATCATCATCACCATCATCATCAACATCCATCATCATCATCGTCATCATCATCACCATCATCATCATCATCACCATCACCCTCATCATCATCATCATCATCACCATTATCATCATTATCACCATCATCATCATCATATCGCCATCATCATCATCATCATCATCATCACCATCATCATCACCATCATCATCACCATCACCAACATCATCACCATCATCACCACCACCATCATCATCATCACCATCATCATCATCATCATCATCATCACATCATCACCATCATCATCATCATCACCATCATCACCATCTTCACCATCATGATGACAACAATGATGATTGTTGCAGGACGCTGCCTTGGCCAGTCTCAAGTCCCTGAACAAAGGGGACGTGGTTGAAGTGCGTGCTCTGCAGCGACCACCAGAGGGCGTGAGGATCGTGATTGACGCAGTGTCCATCATGAAGGGGGTCAAGCCAAAGAAAGTGGCTGGAGACAAGGTCAGACACAGAGATACACAGACAGACAGACAGAGAGAGTCAGACAGAGACAGACAGACAGACAGACAGAGACAGACAGACAGACAGAGGGTGTGAGGATTGTGATTGATGCAGTGTCCATCATGAAGGGGTGAAGCCAAAGAAACTGGCTGGAGACAATGTACAGTATGTTTGCGCATGTGTGTGTGTCTATGATGTTGAAAGTGAAAGGAGTGAGTGAGGGAATGAGACACTGACAGAGTGAGAGAGAAAGAAAGAAACACAAAGCTTAGACACATAGACAGAGAGAGAAACTGAAGTGTTGCTGTTTTGGTGCACACACAATGGCCCTTGTTCTAAATGGTGATATTGTTCTAAGCACTGATGTTGTTCTAAATGATGATATTATTCTAAGCACTGCTATTGTTCTAAGCAGTGATATTGTTCTAAGCACTGATGTTGTTCTAAGCAGTGATATTGTTCTAAGCAGTGATATTGTTCTAAGCAGTGATATTGTTCTAAGCACTGATGTTGTTCTAAGCAGTGATATTGTTCTAAATGGTGATATTGTTCTAAGCACTGATGTTGTTCTAAGCAGTGATATTGTTCTAAGCAGTGATATTGTTCTAAATGGTGATATTGTTCTAAGCACTGATGTTGTTCTAAGCAGTGATATTGTTCTAAGCAGTGATATTGTTCTAAGCACTGATGTTGTTCTAAGCAGTGATATTGTTCTAAGCAGTGATATTGTTCTAAGCAGTGATGTTGTTCTAAGCAGTGATGTTGTTCTAAGCAGTGATGTTGTTCTAAGCAGTGATGTTGTTCTAAGCAGTGATGTTGTTCTAAGCAGTGATGTTGTTCCAAGCAGTGATATTGTTCTAAGCAGTGGTGTTGTTCCAAGCAGTGATATTGTTCTAAGCAGTGATGTTGTTCTAAGCAGTGATATTGTTCTAAGCAGTGATGTTGTTCTAAGCAGTGATGTTGTTCTAAGCAGTGATGTTGTTCTAAGCAGTGATATTGTTCTAAGCAGTGATGTTCTAAGCACTGATATTGTTCTAAGCAGTGATGTTGTTCTAAGCAGTGATGTTGTTCTAAGCAGTGATGTTGTTCTAAGCACTGATGTTGTTCTAAGCAGTGATGTTGTTCTAAGCACTGATGTTGTTCTAAGCAGTGATGTTGTTCTAAGCAGTGATGTTGTTCTAAGCAGTGATGTTGTTCTAAGCAGTGATGTTGTTCTAAGCAGTGATGTTGTTCTAAGCAGTGATGTTGTTCTAAGCAGTGATGTTGTTCTAAGCTGTGATGTTGTTCTAAGCAGTGATGTTGTTCTAAGCAGTGATGTTGTTCTAAGCAGTGATGTTGTTCTAAGCAGTGATGTTGTTCTAAGCAGTGATGTTGTTCTAAGCAGTGATGTTGTTCTAAGCAGTGATGATGTTCTAAGCAGCGATGTTGTTCTAAGCAGTGATGTTGTTCTAAGCAGTGATGTTGTTCTAAGCACTGATGTTGTTCTAAGCAGTGATGTTGTTCTAAGCACTGATGTTGTTCTAAGCAGTGATGTTGTTCTAAGCAGTGATGTTGTTCTAAGCAGTGATGTTGTTCTAAGCAGTGATGTTGTTCTAAGCAGTGATGTTGTTCTAAGCAGTGATGTTGTTCTAAGCAGTGATGTTGTTCTAAGCACTGATGTTGTTCTAAGCAGTGATGTTGTTCTAAGCAGTGATGTTGTTCTAAGCAGTGATGTTGTTCTAAGCAGTGATGTTGTTCTAAGCAGTGATGTTGTTCTAAGCAGTGATGTTGTTCTAAGCAGTGATGTTGTTCTAAGCAGTGATGTTGTTCTAAGCAGTGATGTTGTTCTAAGCAGTGATGTTGTTCTAAGCAGTGATGTTCTAAGCACTGATATTGTTCTAAGCACTGATATTGTTCTAAGCAGCGATGTTGTTCTAAGCTGTGATGTTGTTCTAAGCAGCGATGTTGTTCTAAGCAGTGATGCTGTTCTAAGCAGTGATGTTCTAAGCAGCGATGTTGTTCTAAGCAGTGATGATGTTCTAAGCAGTGATGTTGTTCTAAGCAGTGATGATGTTCTAAGCACTGTGATATTGTTCTAAGCAGTGATGTTGTTCTAAGCAGTGATGTTGTTCTAAGCAGTGATGTTGTTCTAAGCAGTGATGTTGTTCTAAGCACTGATGTTGTTCTAAGCACTGATGTTGTTCTAAGCAGCGATGTTGTTCTAAGCACTGATGTTGTTCTAAGCAGTGATGTTGTTCTAAGCAGCAATGTTGTTCTAAGCAGTGATGTTGTTCTAAGCACTGATATTGTTCTAAGCACTGATATTGTTCTAAGCAGTGATGTTGTTCTAAGCAGTGATGTTGTTCTAAGCAGCGATGTTGTTCTAAGCAGTGATGTTGTTCTAAGCAGTGATGTTGTTCTAAGCAGTGATGTTGTTCTAAGCAGTGATGTTGTTCTAAGCAGTGATGTTGTTCTAAGCAGCGATGTTGTTCTAAGCAGTGATGTTGTTCTAAGCAGTGATGTTGTTCTAAGCAGTGATGTTGTTCTAAGCAGTGATGTTGTTCTAAGCAGCAAGCACTGATGTTGTTCTAAGCAGTGATGTTGTTCTAAGCAGTGATGTTGTTCTAAGCAGTGATGTTCTAAGCACTGATGTTGTTCTAAGCAGTGATGCTGTTCTAAGCAGTGATGTTCTAAGCAGCGATGTTGTTCTAAGCAGTGATGTTGTTCTAAGCAGCGATGTTGTTCTAAGCTGTGATGTTGTTCTAAGCAGTGATGTTGTTCTAAGCAGTGATGTTGTTCTAAGCAGCGATGTTGTTCTAAGCAGTGATGTTGTTCTAAGCAGTGATGTTGTTCTAAGCAGTGATGTTGTTCTAAGCAGTGATGTTGTTCTAAGCAGTGATGTTGTTCTAAGCAGTGATGTTGTTCTAAGCAGTGATGTTGTTCTAAGCAGTGATGTTGTTCTAAGCAGTGATGTTGTTCTAAGCAGTGATGTTGTTCTAAGCAGTGATGTTGTTCTAAGCAGTGATGTTGTTCTAAGCAGTGATGTTGTTCTAAGCAGTGATGT
>CM065694.1:38032898-38087898 GCA_017654935.2 Phymorhynchus buccinoides
GATTTGTCATTCATTTTTCCTTAGTTTTGTTTCCATTTTTCATGCATGCAAATGGGTTTCTTAATTGTATTGTGCTTGTACGAGACCACACTATAATTCCACCTAACGTGATAATAAAGTAGTTTTGACTTTGACTTGACACAATGTTAATTTATGTTAGCGATTAAAACGTGTTAACATTTTAAATGGCAAACACTGGCAAATTCACTTTAAAACTGAGATAGTACATAAAAAGCGTACGCCATCAGGCACCTATGTTTAATTCCTAGCCTACTGTCGCAAGGCTGCAAGCGTTGCTTGTGAACTAAAACATATCTAATTAATTAAACCAGTAAGTATTTTTGTATAATTATTTTAAATTGTGTTGTTATTATAGTTATCACAATATCTTTTAAAAACAGTTTAATGGATATTTATTTTAGATCTGACGTTATAGTGGAAAGAATCATTGTCAGTGTTGAGCGACAGAGGCGACGCCACATTGTCAAACAATAGGCGCTTGAGAGAAGTCATAATGACAGGTTAATTTACGAACACAAAAGGTTTAGTTTGTCCTATTTTATCTTTCTTCCTTGGCTAATAAATCACCTCTAAAGACGAAGTTTTCACTGGCAAGTTACAGACACGGGATTGGAAGCCGCCATTTTGATTTTCCCGCTGCGGGTCTACAAAGTCATGGAAAATTAAGGAAACAAAATAAGGCCCGCAAATGTTTGGATCAACATATGTATTTTCATACACGATATATCATTGTCCAACGTTTTAGCATTAGAAAATAATTTTAGCTTACATTCATTTTGCTTGATAATATTCACTGCGGGCACCTCGTGCTAGAAAATCGTCTGCAGTTTTGGCTCATCTTTTTTATTTATTTCTCAAAATAAAAAAACGATTTTGAAGTGGCTTCAAATCTGCATGAGGAAAAAGAAGGAGCTGGAGAACAAGTGCACTGAGTGCGAACAGAGACTGGTCAGAGGACAGTTTGTGTGCTGACTGCTGATTGGTGCATTTCAATGCTGTGCTATTTGTGCTGACAGCTGATTGGTGGATGTTATAATGCCCCTTTTGTTGCTCTGACAGCTGATTGGTGCATTTCAATGCTGTGCTATTTGTGCTGACAGCTGATTGGTGGATGTTATAATGCCCCTTTTGTTGCTCTGACAGCTGATTGGTGCATTTCAATGCTGTGCTATTTGTGCTGACAGCTGATTGGTGGATGTTATAATGCCCCTTTTTTGCTCTGACAGCTGATTGGTGCATTTCAATGCTGTGCTGACAGCTGATTGGTGGATGTTATAATGCCCCTTTTTTGCTTTGACAGCTGATTGGTGGTCTGGCGGATGAGAAAGACCGGTGGAGTGAGTCTGTGGGAAGTTTGGAGAAAATCATCGACAATATCGTCGGCAATGTCCTCGTGTCATCGGCCAGCATCGCTTACCTGGGACCTTTCACTGTGAGTGTATAATAATGTTACAATAAGATACAATACAATATAGAACAATACAACACAGTACAATACAGAACAATGCAACACAGTACAACACAATATCGTGGGCAATGTCCTCGTGTCATCGGCCAGCATCGCTTACCTGGGACCTTTCACTGCTTTATAGTACAATACAGTGCAATAAAATGCCACAGTTCTATGCAATGCAAAACAGTTCATTGCAATATAATGCAATACAGTGCAATAAAATGGCACAGTTCTATACAATGCAAAACAGTTCATTGCAATATAATGCAATGCAATACAGTGCAATAAAATGGTACAGTTCTATACAATGCAAAACAGTTCATTGTAATATAATGCAATGCAATACATTGCATTAAAATGGCACAGTTCTATGCAATGCAAAACAGTTAATTGCAATACAATGCATTACAGACTAAACTGAGTGTAATAAAAATGGCACTTTTTTTTTTACAATGCAAAGCAGTTCATTGCAATATAATGCAATGCAATACAGTGCAATAGAATGGCATAGTTCTATGCAAATAGTTCATTGCAATGCAATGCATTACATTGCAATAAAAATGGCACAGTTTTATACAATGCAAAGCAGTTCATTGTAATATAATGCAGTGCAATAGAATGGCACAGTTATATACAATGCAAAACAGTTCATTGCAATATAATGCAATGCAATACAGTGCAATAAAATGGCACAGTTCTATGCAATGCAAAACAGTTCATTGCAATATAATGCTATGCAATACAGTGCAATAAAATGGCACAGCTCTATACAATATAATACAGTGCAATAAAATGACACAGTTCTATGCAATGCAAAACATTTAATTACAACGCAATACAGTGCATTAAAATGGCACAGTTCCATGCAATGCAAGACAGTTCATTGCAATACAGTGCAATAAAATGACACAGTTATATACAATGCAAAACATTTCATTGCAATATAATGCAATGCAATACAGTGCAATAAAATGGCACAGTTCTATACAATGCAAAACATTTCATTGCAATATAATGCAATGCAATACAGTGCAATGTAGCGTAACACATTATTGTAGACACCATATTTGGGTCATTGGGTACTCTACTCATTCACTTTGTACTACACGTTTTAAAATTTTATCTATCTTGGTCGAAATAACAACTTTTTTTTCTGTCAGTGTGAGCTAACTTTTGATCAGAAACATGACCCAGGACTGGACCACGGACACACAGACCACCATGAGTGACCATGAGATATACACTATAATGTATCATGTTGCAGGGAGAGTACTGACACAACATGACCCAGGACTGGACCAAGGACACACAGACCACTATGAGTGACCATGAGATATACACTATAATGTATCATGTTGCAGGGAGAGTACCGACACAACATGACCCAGGACTGGACCACGGACACACAGACCACCATGAGTGACCATGAGATATACACTATAATGTATCATGTTACAGGGAGAGTACTGACACAACATGACCCAGGACTGGACCATGGACACACAGACCACCATGAGTGACCATGAGATATACACTATAATGTATCATGTTACAGGGAGAGTACTGACACAACATGATCCAGGAATGGATCAAGGCGCTGGACATAAATCAGGTTCCCCACACAGAGGACCCCTCCCTCATCACCACTTTGAGTGACCATTACGCCACACTATATATATAATGTATCATGTTGCAGGGTGAGTACCGACACAACATGATCCAGGAATGGATCAAGGCGCTGGACATAAATCAGGTTCCCCACACAGAGGACCCCTCCCTCATCACCACCTTGAGTGACCATGAGATATACACTATAATGTATCATGTTGCAGGGAGAGTACCGACACAACATGACCCAGGAATGGATCCAGGCGCTGGACATAAATCAGGTTCCCCACACAGAGGACCCCTCCCTCATCACCACCTTGAGTGACCATTACACCACACTATATATATAATGTATCATGTTGCAGGGAGAGTACCGACACAACATGACCCAGGAATGGATCCAGGCGCTGGACGTAAATCAGGTTCCCCACACAGAGGACCCCTCCCTCATCACCACCTTGAGTGACCCCGTCAAGATCCGCTCCTGGCAGATCGCTGGCCTGCCCAAGGACAACCTGTCTGTGGAGAATGGAGTGATTGTGCAGTTTTCGCGACGGTGGTCGCTGTTCATTGACCCCCAGGGACAGGCCAATAAATGGGTGAAAAACATGGTGAGTGATGTATTGTTGACTGCATTATACTACAGTGATATGGAATGGAGTGATTGTGCAGCTTTCATGACAGTGCCCCCTGTTTATTGATCCCTAGGGGCAGGCTAATAAATGGGTGAAAAACATGGTGAGTGATGTATTATTGACTGCATTATATGTGTGGTGATATGGAATGGAGTGATTGTACAGCTTTCACGATGGTGCCCCCTGTTTATTGATCCCTTGGGGCAGGCTTATAAATGGGTGAAAAACATGGTGAGTGATGTATTATTGACTGCATTATATGTGTGGTGATATGGAATGGAGTGATTGTACAGCTTTCACGATGGTGGAGCCTGTTTATTGATCCTTAGGGGCAGCCTAATAAATGGGTGAAAAACATGGTGAGTTAGTTATTATGGTTATTTTGTTTTATGGTGTCTGATGACATAGAATGGAGTCATTGTGCAGTTTTCACGACTATGGCCATTATTCATGGCCCACCCAAAGAAGACAGGGTCACACATGCTGGTTGTATTCATGCTGGTGGTTTTCATGTTGGTTGTTTTCATGCTGGTTGTTTTCATGCTGGTTGTTTTCATGCTGGTTGTTTTCATGCTGGTGGTTTTCATGCTGGTTGTTTTCATGCTGGTGGTTTTCATGCTGGTGGTTTTCATGCTGGTGGTTTTCATGCTGGTGGTTTTTATGCTGGTGGTTTTCATGCTGGTTGTTTTCATGTTGATGGCATTGTGTTGCTGATGCTTAGAATATTGCAGTACTGGAAGCGGGTACCAAACTAATGGTTTGTTCTGAAATGAAACATTGAGATAAAGAGTATCAAACTGAAAACCACTATTGGTGGAGTATAATGAGGATGGTAACGACATGATTGATACAATTTATAATGATGTTGATGATGATGACAATGACAATGATGATGATGTTCTAATTTCCTCAGGAACCTCAGTGACATGGTCTGGACATCATCAAGTTATCTGATGGGGACAATGATGATGATGATGATGATGATGATGATGATGATGATGACAATGATGATGATGATGATGACAATGATGTTTTAATGTCCTCAGGAGCGTGACAATGGTCTGGACATCATCAAGTTATCTGATGGGGACAATGATGATGATGATGATGATGATGACAACAATGATATTTTAATGCCATTAGGAGCGTGATAATGGTCTGGACATCATCAAGTTGTCTGATGGTGACGATGATGATGATAACAATGATGATGATGATGACGATGATGACGACAACAATGATGTTTTAATATCCTCAGGAGCGTGACAATGGTCTGGACATCATCAAGTTGTCTGACAAGGACTTCCTGAGATCTCTGGAGAACGCTGTTCGCTTTGGTAAACCCTGTCTGCTGGAGAACATTGCCACTGAGCTGGACCCTGCATTGGAGCCCATCCTTCTGAGACAGGTGGCTGTCTGTCTGTCTGTCTCTCTCTCTCTCTCTCTCTCTCTCTCTCTCTCTCTCTCTCTCTCTGTTTATTTCATGTCTGCTGGACAACATAGCTACTGAACTAGACCCTTCCTTGGAACCTATCTTACTGAGACATGTCTGTCTGTCTGTCTGTATGTCTGTATGTATGTATGTGTTTCTGTCTGTCTGTCTATCTACCTGTCTGTGTTTTAGTGTGTGTGTGTGTGTACCACATTCTATGGACTATAAGGCGATATTTTTTCCCCCAGACTGAGACCCCTGCGCCTTATGACGTGACTGATAATATTGTAAGAGAATAGAGTAAAAAAATTGAATTTTGTGGTAAATTCGGGGTGTGCGTATTATAATCAGGTGCGCCTAATAGTCTGTGAAATATGGTAAGTGTGTGTGATGAGATGAGATGTTTGTCAGTGTGTGTGTATATGTCTGTGTGTGATGAGATGAGATGTTTGTCAGTGTGTGTGTATATGTCTGTGTGTGATGAGATGAGATGTTTGTCAGTGTGTGTGTATATGTCTGTGTGTGATGAGATGAGATGTTTGTCAGTGTGTGTGTATATGTCTGTGTGTGATGAGATGAGATGTATGTCAGTGTGTGTGTATATGTCTGTGTGTGATGAGATGAGATGTATGTCAGTGTGTGTGTATATGTCTGTGTGTGATGAGATGAGATGTTTGTCAGTGTGTGTGTATATGTCTGTGTGTGATGAGATGAGATGTATGTCAGTGTGTGTGTATATGTATGTGTGTGGTAAGATGAGATGTATGTCAGTGTGTGTGTGTATATGTCTGTGTGTGATATGTATGTCAGTGTGTGTGTGTATGTCTGTGTGTGATGAGATGTATGTCAGTGTGTGTGTATATGTCTGTGTGTGATGAGATGTATGTCAGTGTGTGTGTATATGTCTGTGTGTGATGAGATGAGATGTATGTCAGTGTGTGTGTGTGTATGTCTGTGTGTGATGAGATGAGATGTATGTCAGTGTGTGTGTGTATGTCTGTGTGTGTGATAAGATGAGATGTATGTCAGTGTGTGTGTGTATATATGTGTGTGTGTGATGATATGAGATGTATGTCAGTGTGTGTGTGTGTATGTCTGTGTGTGTGATAAGATGAGATGTATGTCAGTGTGTGTGTATATGTATGTGTGTGATGAGATGAGATTTATGTCAGTGTGTGTGTATATGTCTGTGTGTGATGAGATGTATGTTAGTGTGTGTGTGTATGTCTGTGTGTGTGATGAGATGAGATGTATGTCAGTGTGTGTGTGTGTGTGTGTGTCTGTGTGTGATGAGATGAGATGTATGTCAGTGTGTGTGTGTATGTCTGTGTGTGTGATGAGATGAGATGTATGTCAGTGTGTGTGTGTGTGTGTGTGTGTGTGTGTCTGTGTGTGATGAGATGAGATATATGTCAGTGTGTGTGTGTATGTCTGTGTGTGTGATGAGATGAGATGTATGTCAGTGTGTGTGTGTCTGTGTGTGATGAGATGAGATGTATGTCAATATGTGTGTGTATGTCTGTATGCTTGTGTTGTTATTGTCCCTATTATAATGTTACAGACGTTCAAACAACAAGGCAGTGTGGTGATCAAGCTGGGTGATGTTGTCATTCCATATGATGGTGATGATGATGGTGATGATGATGGTAATGATGTTGATGATGATGGTAATGATGTTGGTTATGAAGATGATGATAATGATGATGATGGTGATGCTGATGAAGATGATGATGATGATGTTGCAGATGTTCAAACAACAAGGCAGCCTGGTCATCAAGCTGGGTGATGCTGTCATTCCATACCACAATGACTTTAAGTTCCACATGATGATGAGGATGATGATGATGATGAGGATGATGATGATGTTGCAGACGTTCAAACAACAAGGCAGCCTGGTCATCAAGCTGGGTGATGCTGTCATTCTATACCACAATGACTTCAAGTTCTACATGATGATGATGATGATGATGATGATGATGTTGCAGACATTCAAACAACAAGGCAGCCTGGTCATCAAGCTGGGTGATGCTGTCATTCCATACCACAACGACTTCAAGTTCTACATGACCACCAAACTGCCCAACCCTCACTACACCCCTGAGGTGTCCACCAAAGTGACCCTGGTCAACTTCACTCTGTCTCCTAGGTAACACTTCTATTTACCTCTCTGCCTGTCTGTGTGTGTGCATGTCTCTGCCACGTGGTAGACGAGTTCAAAACATAACAGAAACCGAACCATTCACCCAACACCCCACACACTACCTCTAAGACGTTACGAACGAAAATTAATTTTATTTTACAAAAAATAAACAATTCAAGACAATATCAATTATTTCAAAATACTTTACAGGAAATAAGTAATGAATTAATAAATAAATCCATAGAAGAAAAATAAACATTTAAAAAAAAAATGACCTAAAGTCCAACTCCAAGCCACTTCACAGCTCCCAGCCAAAGGGAGACAACAAAACCAAGCCCTAAGTCAACAAATCTCTTTGGTTTTAAAAAAGAATGCTCGCCCAAAAATGTCACAAACAGCAAAAAGGGAGATGCTATTAGGTCAAGAAACACTCCTTGGAAAACAATTCTAAGCATGTACAGTGAGACGCTATGTGACAGCACGTTAAAGAATGAAATCCTAACGGAACTATGGCCGAATCATTTTTGGCTCACGTCGTTTTTTTAAAACAAAGTGAGTCTATAGTATCGTACATGTTCGGTTGTGTGTCTGTGTGTGTGTATGTGTGTGTGTGTGTGTGTGTTGCGTCCATGGCCCCGACCTTTAACCTTAACTCAAACCTTAACGTTGTCATTTTCTCTAAACATATAAGGCGTGAGCCTTCAAGTCACGACGATCAAAGCAGTCAGATACATTGATAAAGAACAAAATAAAGATAATCATTTGTTGCAGAGATTACTGTTGTGCAACCTTTAACCTTGACTCAGTCACACTCTTCAAACTAAAGAAGACTCTCACTCTCCACTGAAACTTTAACGTTGTCATTTTCTCAAAAAAACATAAGATGTTAGAGGGTTAAAGTTAGCAGGATACTTGATTTTGACGTGAGCCTTCAAGTCATGGCGATCAAAGCAGTCAGATACATCGGTAAGGAACAAAAGAAAGAAAATCATTTGTTGCAGAGATTACTGTAACTGTTGTGTTGTACCGAGTAGGAGATACATACTGGAAAGAAGACTCTCCATTAGATATACAAAAACGCTCTTTAAAAAGAAACACAAGACTTCAGGTGTGTACAAATAGGTACATTTTAACGTCGTCAACTTATATTTTCTGTAACAAATGGATGTACCGAGTGTGTGCGTTGACGGCCCGGTTGTTTAGCTTTATTTGCGCCTTTGAGTAACGGTTGTTCGTGTTCATTTGCACATCATCTCTGCGCATAACTTAGCCTACTGCACTTCCGGCAACAAGGCCTAGGCCTAGAGTCCATGCCTTACCTCATAATCAAGACGACGTACTTAACATTTAGCCCACATTCATTTCAGTCTTGAAAAAAAATATACGGAAAATCCAGGGTTCGTCGATTTCACTGCCTTCGACGTACGAATCCTTTGTTAGGCCTAGACGATTGATCACCATGAGCAAAGACTGTACAGGGGAAGATAAACATGGATGAGCTTGCTGGCTGTGACCTTGACCTTTGCTTTGTGGCAGAGGGGGGGGGGGGGGGGGATTAACGAAACGAAAATAAAATATTAGGACTAATATAAAATATCTTACAGAAATGTAGATGATGTGGAACAAGTTTTCATCGCATGAACAATCAGTTTAAAACAGTAACAGATCACGCAACTTCAATTATTAATTTTCTAAGAGTAAGAGGCTTAGACCCACAGGCAAAGACTAGGCCTACTACAGGTGTCCGTAGACCCCCCTTACCCCGGCGGGGGGGTGGGGGGGTGGGGGATTGGTCACTATGTTTTTTCTGAAAGCTTGGTCAATATGCTTTTCAATTTTACTTGTTTGCCAAAAATAAAAATAGGGCTCCACTATGTTACATGCGCATACATATAATTAAATTTTAAAGAAAGGGGTAGGGGTGCATAGAAATAATTTTAATTTACACAGTAAAATAAAAATTAATTCTGTTTTCAGATGCACAAGTGTCTACATAACAGTATTCTCTCTATACAGGCATGGGAATTGTCATGGGAATTCCCATGCCTGCTATAGTAATAAAAATCAGACGTGAGCCTTGCAGGCTTTGCCTCTTGTTTAAGATTCAGTTAAGAATTACTGTCACCAGCTGCCGTGGTGTAGTGGTTAGCATCACGGACTACTGGCTGGGAGGTCACAGGTTTGAATCCCATCAGAGGCAAGGGTTTTTTTCGGTCCTGGACCAACTCCTACCCAGAGTGAGTGGCTATGGGCTCAATGGGAAGACTGAAACCACACAGTCGAGCTTCATCCGCTTAACGGATGCGATTCTGAGAGTGTTGCTCTAATTTCATGACCAACACTGCAGGTGTCTAGTTCTCAGGCCTGAATAATGCTGATATATTATTATGAGAGGAAGCATAGAGTACAGCCCTGTCACAGAGTCTCGGACCAATATGGAACTCCATAGCATCATATAGTCATCCACCTCATTTCCATCAATCATTGAAAAAAAGTCTCAAATTCTGTGGCTTTGCATGCCCTGCTCTCATGTTGACATCAGTTTCGTTTACCAATCCAGACTATATGTCCTTGGTGTGTTTGGGTCAAAGTCATGGGGATCAGTGTGTTCTGGGGAGCTGTCGGTGGACAGTCGGTGGCGCCCTTGGAGGAGGACCTCACTCAGGCTGGCTCCGTGACTAAGACATTATTGTCGTCAGTAGGGCGCTTAGTAGGTGGTGTCCTGCGTACAGGCTCCACTGAACTCCACCGAAGTGACTCAGCAGCAGTGCAGTGTCTCCACGGTTGGTTGGCCTAACATAGATTTGCTCCTCTTGGACTGCTGATCTCGGATTGTGCGATCGGACAAGTCAGGGTGTAGCTGCGAGTTGGGATTTGGAATGAGCAGCCACTGTATGGCCAAAAAAATAGGACAGCAAAAAATAAGAAAAAAAGAGTTACGGTCAGTGTGTGGGCAGTGGCCTGGAGGGTCAACTGTTGGGTATTGTGCTGAGGAACACCCTGACCTAGAAGAGGCCAAGAACCAGCTGATCATCAGCAACGCCTGTCTTTAATAATGTTGTTCATACTGCTATTATTACAGTCACTTGGAAGACCAGTTGTTAGGTATTGTGCTGAGGAATACCCTGACCTAGAAGAGGCCAAGAACCAGCTGATCATCAGCAACGCTTGTCTTTAATAATGTTGTTCATACTGTTATTATTACAGTGGCCTGGAAGACCAGTTGTTAGGTATTGTGGTGGCTGAGGAACACCCTGACCTAGAAGAGGCCAAGAACCAGCTGATCGTCAGCAACGCCTGTCTTTAATAATGTTGTTCATACTGCTATTATTACAGTGGCCTGGAAGACCAGTTGTTAGGTATTGTGGTGGCTGAGGAACACCCTGACCTAGAAGAGGCCAAGAACCAGCTGATCGTCAGCAACGCCTGTCTTTAATAATGTTGTTCATACTGTTATTATTACAGTGGCCTGGAAGACCAGTTGTTGGGTATTGTGCTGAGGAACACCCTGACCTTGAAGAGGCCAAGAACCAGCTGATCATCAGCAACGCCTGTCTTTAATAATGTTGTTCATACTGTTATTATTACAGTGGCCTGGAAGACCAGTTGTTAGGTATTGTGGTGGCTGAGGAACGCCCTGACCTAGAAGAGGCCAAGAACCAGCTGATCATCAGCAATGCCAAGATGAAACAGGAGCTGAAGGAGATTGAGGACAGGATCCTGCTCCGCCTGAGCTCCTCTGAGGGCAGCCCCGTGGACGATATCGACCTCATTGCCACCCTGGAGGCCTCCAAGATCAAGTCCCAGGAGATCAAGGTACGTTGTTTAGGGTAGAGGATATGGGTCAGTGCTATGGGCTAAGGGAGTACAGGGCTGTTACCAGAGAGATGTGGAGAGGACTGTTGTCCTCTGAGGGCAGCCCTGTGGACATTGACCTCTTCAGTACACTGGAGGCCTCCAAGATCAAGCCCTAGGAGATCAAGGTGGGAGAGAGTGGGGGAGGAGCTGTGTGTTTTGTGGTGTGTAATATTGTGTATGATGTTAACATGTTTATCATTATGTCCACAGGCCAAAGTGTTGGTGGCAGAACAGACAGAGGACATAGACGCCACACGCAGCCAGTACATCCCCGTGGCAGTGAACACTAATAGTGTTATATTGTGTATTCTATTCACAGGCCAAAGTGCTGGTGGCAGAGCAGACAGAGAAGGACATAGACGCCACACGCAGCCAGTACATCCCCGTGGCAGTGAACACCCAGATCCTGTTTTTCTGCGTGGCGGACATGGCGTCCATTGATCCCATGTACCAGTACTCCCTGGAGTGGTTCATCACCATCTTCCTGGGCTCCATCTCCCACGCGGAGCGAGCGGACAACATCCCCCAGAGGATCGTCAACATCAACAACTACTTCACCTTCAGTCTCTATAGCAACGTCTGCAGGTCGCTCTTTGAGAAACACAAGCTGCTCTTCGCGTTTCTCGTGGGCGTCAGGATCAACATGCACAAAGGAATTATCAACATGGTGAGTGGCTTCATAGCGTGATGAATGAATGATGAGTTCATTTATTTGGCCTCTGTAACACAAAGGTCTCTTTATGTTTCTTGTGAACTCTGAACACTGAAAAACTATATTTAACAAGGATAAATATTTTAGGCGATGCCTATTCTCACAATCTGTCCTAATGTGTGTGTATGTGTGTGTGTGTGTGTGTGCGTGCGTGTGTGTATGTGTGTGTGTGTGTGTGAGCTTCTTTCACAAGCAACATTTTCTAACTTTTTGTACGCATTTATTTCTTTAGAGTTAACACTTACTCGGTATCTTTCTCTCAACTTTGCCATGAATATTGCCTTACTCCCTTGATATCTACTCAGTCTTCCTTTTATATCTGAATTGCAACTCAGTCTTCTCTTTCTATTTTGAACTCTTACTTTTTGCTTGCTGTCTGTCAGTCTTTCTTTTTGCATCGAAAACGTATGTACCATACGAAACGTCTGGTTATTGACTTTCATTAAAGGACCAAATACTACCTGAACGCCTTGTGTCTTTTATGTGTCCTAGGGAGTCAGGAGAGAGTGAGGATTATCCTGTGCATATTATTGTGATAGGGATTATTACCACTGAGTGTGTAACTCAGTAGCAACATTAATTAGTTGGAGTTATTAGCATTGAGAAAGAGTGAATTTAACCTATAAATGTACATGGTTACTGTTTGAGAAAGACTGCTCACTACGAAACATCACATCAGGGGACATAACCTTCATCCTCATGTTTTCTCTCAGGACGAGTGGCGACACCTGGTGGCGGGCGGCACCCAAAGACCCAGGGAGCTGGACAACCCCGCCCCAGAGTGGATCTCCGAGAGATCCTGGAATGAGATCCTCACCCTGGCTGCCCTGCCCCAATTTTTACCTTTTGTGGAGGACTTCAAAAATCACCTGGAGTCCTTTAAGTCTATGTTCGACAGCCCTGATCCTCACAGGTGCACACACACTTACACATTCTCTTTCTCTTCTCGCTTTCTCTTCTCGCTTTCTCTTCTCTCTTTCTCTTCTTTCTCTTCTCTCTTTCTCTTTCTCTTCTCTCTTTCTCTTCTCTTCTCTCTTTCTCTTCTTTCTCTTTCTCTCTTTCTCTTCTCTCTCTTTCTCTCTTCTCTCTTTCTCTTCTCTCTTTCTCTTCTCTATTTTCTATCTCTCTTCTCTTCTCTCTTTCTTCTCTCTTCTCTCTTTCTCTTCTCTCTTTCTCTTCTCTCTTTCTCTCTTTCTCTCTTTCTCTTCTCTCTTTCTCTTCTCTCTTTTCTCTCTCTCTTCTCTCTTTCTCTTTTCTCTTTCTCTTCTCTCTCTTTTCTCTTTCTCTTCTCTCTTTCTCTTCTCTCTTTCTCTTCTCTCTTTCTCTTCTCTCTTTCTCTTCTCTCTTTCTCTTCTCTCTTTCTCTTCTCTCTTTCTTTCTCTTCTCTCTTTTTCGCTTCTCTATTTCTCTTTTCCTGTCTGTTTTTGCCCGACTCTCTCTTCTCCAAACTATCTCTCTCTCTCTCATCATGTCTTCTTCTTCTTCGATCGCTCAGACAGTTTCCTGTCAATAATGAGCGCAGATGCGTCATGCTGCCGTTATGCGCCTAAGTAAGAAATAATTAGGTCCAGCATGTCCGACTTCGGCTGGAGGAAATCTTTCTGAAAGTGTTTCTTTGAAAAAAGCAGGAGAATGGACCGCTAAGGCAGAAAGATAGTAGATGACAGTATGCAAAGGAGAAAAGGCAGAGTCAAAGAGAGTGACAGATTAGAGGAAGTTACAAGCACAGAACTTCCAGAAGGTAGGGAAACTATTTATACAAAAGACCCCCCGGTATCCCCACGGGGGAATCTCATCATGTAATGATCTACCTTTAAATTAAAGCAAACTTTGCCCTCTTATCTTTCCAGAGAAGAGTTGCCTGGGCAGTGGAACACAGACTTTGACCCATTCCAGAAGATCCTTGTCCTGAAAGCTCTCAGACTGGACAAAGTGACCAATGCCATGCAAGACTATGTGGCGGCTAACTTAGGACAACGCTTCATTGAGCCTCAGGTATGTCGTAATCATCATCA
Organism: Phymorhynchus buccinoides; assembly: GCA_017654935.2. NCBI lineage: Eukaryota > Metazoa > Mollusca > Gastropoda > Neogastropoda > Raphitomidae > Phymorhynchus > Phymorhynchus buccinoides. Next base: position 38,046,773 of record CM065694.1, read on the forward strand.
TCATCATGATCATTGTCATCACCTTCATCATCATCAATGCCATGCAAGACTATGTGACCAGTAACTTAGGACAATGCTTCATTGAGCCTCAGGTATGTCGTCATCATCATCATCATCATCATCATCATCATCACCATTGGATCACCATCATCATCATTGCCATTATCATCACCATCATCGTCATCGTCTTTTGTGGATCTGTGTTATCTTTCCGTCATCTGTGTGTCACAGACAGCTGATTTAGCATCGGTGTTCAATGACTCCTCACCCCCCCCCCCACCACCCCTCATCTTTGTGTTATCTGTGTGTCATCTCTATGCTATCTTTGTATTATCTTCATGCTATCTTTGTGTCATCTGTGTGTCATCTCTGTGTTGCAAACAGCTGATCTAACAGCGGTATCCAAGGACTCCCCCCCCCCCCCACCACCCCTCATCTTTGTGTTGTTATCTTTGTGCCATCTCTATGTTATCTTTGTATTATCTTCATACTATCTTTGTGTCATCTGTGTGTTATCTTTGTATTATCTTCATACTATCTTTGTGTCATCTGTGTGTTATCTTTGTATTATCTTCATACTATCTTTGTGTCATCTCTATGTTATTTTTGTATTATCTTCATACTATCTTTGTGCCATCTCTATGTTATCTTTGTATTATCTTCATACTATCTTTGTGTCATCTGTGTGTTATCTTTGTATTATCTTCATACTATCTTTGTGTCATCTCTATGTTATTTTTGTATTATCTTCATACTATCTTTGTGTCATCTGTGTGTTATCTTTGTATTATCTTCATACTATCTTTGTGTCATCTCTATGTTATTTTTGTATTATCTTCATACTATCTTTGTGCCATCTCTATGTTATCTTTGTATTATCTTCATACTATCTTTGTGTCATCTCTATGTTATCTTTGTATTATCTTCATACTATCTTTGTGCCATCTCTATGTTATCTTTGTATTATCTTCATACTATCTTTGTGCCATCTCTATGTTATCTTTGTATTATCTTCATACTATCTTTGTGCCATCTCTATGTTATCTTTGTATTATCTTCATACTATCTTTGTGTCATCTCTATGTTATCTTTATATTATCTTCATACTATCTTTGTGCCATCTGTGTGTTATCTTTGTATTATCTTCATACTATCTTTGTGTCATCTGTGTGTTACAGACGGCTGATCTAACAGCAGTGTTCAAGGATTACTCCCCCCCCCCCCCTCATCTGTGTGTTGTCTTTGTGCCATCTCTATGTTATCTTTGTGTCATCTGTGTGTTGTCTTTGTGCCATCTCTATGTTATCTTTGTGTCATCTGTGTGTTGTCTTTGTGCCATCTCTATGTTATCTTTGTGTCATCTGTGTGTTATCTTTGTGCCATCTCTATGTTATCTTTGTGTCATCTGTGTGTTATCTTTGTGTCATCTGTGTGTTATCTTTGTGTCATCTGTGTGTTGTCTTTGTGCCATCTCTATGTTATCTTTGTGTCATCTGTGTGTTATCTTTGTGCCATCTCTATGTTATCTTTGTGTCATCTGTGTGTTATCTTTGTGCCATCTCTATGTTATCTTTGTGTCATCTGTGTGTTATCTTTGTGCCATCTCTATGTTATCTTTGTGTCATCTGTGTGTTATCTTTGTGCCATCTCTATGTTATCTTTGTGTCATCTGTGTGTTGTCTTTGTGCCATCTCTATGTTATCTTTGTGTCATCTGTGTGTTGTCTTTGTGCCATCTCTATGTTATCTTTGTGTCATCTGTGTGTTATCTTTGTGCCATCTCTATGTTATCTTTGTGTCATCTGTGTGTTATCTTTGTGCCATCTCTATGTTATCTTTGTGTCATCTGTGTGTTATCTTTGTGCCATCTCTATGTTATCTTTGTGCCATCTCTATGTTATCTTTGTGTCATCTGTGTGTTGTCTTTGTGCCATCTCTATGTTATCTTTGTGTCATCTGTGTGTTATCTTTGTGCCATCTCTATGTTATCTTTGTGTCATCTGTGTGTTATCTTTGTGCCATCTCTATGTTATCTTTGTGTCATCTGTGTGTTATCTTTGTGTCATCTGTGTGTTGTCTTTGTGCCATCTCTATGTTATCTTTGTGTCATCTGTGTGTTGTCTTTGTGCCATCTCTATGTTATCTTTGTGTCATCTGTGTGTTATCTTTGTGTCATCTGTGTGTTATCTTTGTGTCATCTGTGTGTTATCTTTGTGCCATCTCTATGTTATCTTTGTGTCATCTGTGTGTTATCTTTGTGCATCTCATCTCTATGTTATCTTTGTGTCATCTATCTTTGTGTCATACTATCTTTGTGTCATCTCTATGTTATCTTTGTATTATCTTCATACTATCTTTGTGCCATCTCTATGTTATCTTTGTATTATCTTCATACTATCTTTGTGCCATCTCTATGTTATCTTTGTATTATCTTCATACTATCTTTGTGCCATCTCTATGTTATCTTTGTATTATCTTCATACTATCTTTGTGCCATCTCTATGTTATCTTTGTATTATCTTCATACTATCTTTGTGCCATCTCTATGTTATCTTTGTATTATCTTCATACTATCTTTGTGCCATCTCTATGTTATCTTTGTATTATCTTCATACTATCTTTGTGCCATCTCTATGTTATCTTTGTATTATCTTCATACTATCTTTGTGCCATCTCTATGTTATCTTTGTATTATCTTCATACTATCTTTGTGCCATCTCTATGTTATCTTTGTATTATCTTCATACTATCTTTGTGCCATCTCTATGTTATCTTTGTATTATCTTCATACTATCTTTGTGCCATCTCTATGTTATCTTTGTATTATCTTCATACTATCTTTGTGCCATCTCTATGTTATCTTTGTATTATCTTCATACTATCTTTGTGCCATCTCTATGTTATCTTTGTATTATCTTCATACTATCTTTGTGTCATCTGTGTGTTGCAGACGGCTGATCTAACAGCGGTGTTCAAGGACTCCTCCCCCACCACCCCCCTCATCTTTGTGTTGTCTGCCGGCACTGACCCTGCTGTTGACCTCTACAAGTTTGCCGAAGAAATGAGGTTCTCCAAGAAACTGACCGCTATTTCTCTGGGGCAGGGACAGGTATAGTGATATTATCATTTGATATGATTGAATAATATCTCTGTTATTATCATGTAGGAAGTACTGTTCTCCAAGAAACTGACCGCTATTTCTCTGGGGCAGGGACAGGTATAGTGATATTATCATTTAATATGATTGAATAATATCTCTGTTATTATCATGTAGGAAGTAATGTTCTCCAAGAAACTGACCGCTATTTCTCTGGGGCAGGGACATGTATAGTGATATTATCATTTGATATGATTGAATAATATCTCTGTCTGTGGGACAGGGACAGGTGATTTGTTATGTTTTATTATTTTATTGATTGAAGAATATTTTTTTGCTTGGTATTTGGTATATTCTAGTCACAGAGACTTATCTCTGTGAAATTCAGGCTGCTCTCCCCCGGAGAGCGTCTCACCGCAAGCGCAATGCCTACCCTTTTGGGGGGGGGGGGGGGGGGGGGGGGGGGGGGGGGGGGGGGGGGGGGGTGGGGGGGGGGAGGAGGGGGTGGGGGCAGACTTGGGAAACCTATCAATTTGGTCATACCAGGCAGCAGGATTTATCCCTGCTCTTACCGACTTTTAACTGCCGTGAAATTCTTACATGCATAAAGCGCACAGGTCAGACCAGCTTTAAGTCCCCATCCAAAGGACTCGACGTTCAGTTCGATTTTCCTGTCAAACTAGAAATAAAGGGCGAGGCCAGGATTCGAACCCGGGTGACTCACGCTGCAGTCACGCATTGAATTTGGCAGGCGAACGGCTTAGCCACTCTGACACCTTCCTTCTTCCAATAGCTCTGTTGCAGTGGAACCTCCCTTATAAGACCTTCAAAAATCATCCAAAATGAGGTCTTATAAGGGAGGTAATTTTAATACTTTACAAAGAAGGGCAATGTCTGAGATAAGTAGGACTTATGTGGGAGGGAGTCTTATAATGGGAGGTCTTATAAGGGAGGTTCCACTGTATTATCATGTACATAGATACAGAACTGTGTTGTTTTTCTCTACATATATACAGAACTGTGTTGTTTTTCTCTACATATATACAGAACTGTGTTGTTTTTCTCTACATATATACAGACCTGTGTTGTTGTTTTCTACATAGATACAGACCTGTGTTGTTTTCCTCTACATAGATACAGACCTGTGTTGTTGTTTTCTACATAGATACAGACCTGTGTTGTTGTATTTCATTTGTGGTGTGTGGCCAGAGCTAATAAAGTGTTTGGCTGTAAAGGGAGGGGAGTGGATATTTCCCCAGAAATGTCATCTGACCCCAACACTTCTTATTATTTATATATCATAGTTTATGTGTATTTATTCAGGGCTCCAGGACAGAGAGGGATGTAGTTGTTCTTCCAGAATTGTCATCCTGCGCTACTTATTATTCATGTATGATAATTTATGTCTATTTATGCAGGGTCCAAGGGCAGAGCAGTTGATGAGGTCTGCCATGGAGAGAGGGAAGTGGGTGTTCTTCCAGAACTGTCATCTGGCCCCTAGCTGGATGCCCTCACTGGAGAGACTGGTGGAACAGATCGACCCTGAAAAGGTACATGCTATATAGCACTATGCTGTGTTGTACTCTACTGAACTGTAACACAGTACTGTGTTGTACAGAACTGTCATCCGACCCTTAGCTGGATGCCCTCAGAATGACTGGTGGAACAGGTCGACCCTGAAATGGTGCTGTATTCTATTGTGTTGTGTCGTGAGATGTTGATGGCTGTTCACTGTGATCACTATCATGCATTTTTTTGACACATCTAGTTGCACCGTGAATGATGGTGGAACAGGTGATGATGATGATTCTGATGTGTTGATAATGATGATGGCTGTTCACTGACTATCATGCACACTATGCTGTATTACTATGATGATGATGATGATATTACTGTGTCATCACACATTTCCATGTTGTCTCCAGGTGCACCGTGATTTCCGTCTGTGGCTGACCAGCATGCCAAGCGACAAGTTCCCAGTGTTCATCCTTCAAAATGGCTCCAAGATGACGGTGGAGCCCCCTAGGGGCATCAAGGCCAACCTGCTCAAGTCCTACACCAGCTTCAGCGACGACTTCCTCAACTCCTGTGGGGAGAGGGTGAGTCATAGAGCATAGGACAGTGTAGGGTATATGTTGATAATACTGATGATGATGACAACGATGATGATAATACTGATGATGATGACGATGATGATAATACCGATGATGATAATGCAGATGCTGATAATACTGATGATAATGATAATGGTAATACAGTGGAATCCGCTTAATCGGCCACTTTTGGGACCAGGAAAAATATGGCCGATAAAGCGAATCGGACGATAAAACGAACATCGAGATACTGTATGACGCAATTATGCAAGTCAAAAGCAATGACTTCAAAATTAAATGCTGCAGTTCAAATTCAAATTCTTTCCCTTTTTGTGAGTGTGCCTGTGTTGTTCTGTGTGTGTGTGTGTGTGTGTGTGTGTGGAAAAATTAGTGTGTGTGTGTGAAATTGAAGATTTCAGCTTTGGTAAAAAAACAAACAAAATAACATGCTTAAGAAGAAAAAATTCCGTTCCAGAGGAAATTGGCCGATTAAGCGGCTTTGGCCGATTATCCGATGGCCCATTAAACGGATTCCACTGTAATGACGATGATGATAATACCGATGATGATAGTGCAGATGTTGATGATACTGATCATAATAATAATGGTAATAATGACGATGATGATAATACTGATGATGATAGTGCAGATGTTGATAATACAGATGATGATGATGATGATGACAATGCAGATATTGATAATGACGCCGATGATAATGATAAAGATTATAATGCTGATGATAATGAAAATGATGATAATGCCGATGTTAGTAATACAGATGATGATAATACTGGTGATGATGATAATGAGGATGATGATACTGTTGATGTTAATAATACTGATGATGATAATGCAGATGATGATAACACAGATGATGATAATGCAGATGATGATAATGATAATGCTGATGATGATAATACAGATGATGATAATGCCGATGATAATTCTGATGATGATAATGTCGATGATAATATAAATGCTGATGATGATAATGACGATGATGATAATATCAATGATGATAATATCGATGATGATAATGATGATGAAGACAATGCTGATGAAGATAGTGCTGATGTTGATGATGATAATGCTAGTGATGGTGATAATGACGATGACGATAATGCAGATGATGATAATGATGTTATTTTTCAGGGGACAGAATTCAAGCACCTGCTTCTCTCCCTCTGCCTGTTCCACGGTGTGTTGCTGGAGCGACGGAAGTTTGGGGCGCTGGGCTTCAACATTCCTTACGAGTTCACTGATGGAGACCTGAGGATCTGTGTCAGCCAGCTGAAGATGTTCCTCCTGGAGTACTCCCACATCCCCTTCAAGGTGATTATTCATGGCTCTCACTCTCACTGTATTATCATCACTGAAGGTGTTCCTGGAGTACTCCCACATCCCCTTCAAGGTGAGTTACTGCAGGGCTCTCACTCTCACTGTACTATCATCACTGAAGGTGTTCCTGGAGTACTCCCACATCCCCTTCAAGGTGAGTTACTGCAGGGCTCTCACTCTCACTGTACTATCATCACTGAAGGTGTTCCTGGAGTACTCCCACATCCCCTTCAAACTGATTATGCAGGGCTCTCACTCTCACTGTACTATTATCACTGAAGGTGTTCCTGCTGGAGTACTCACACATCCTGTAGCCATGGACACAAACTATATAGCCTAGTCATGTGTGCAGGACTATCACTCTTAACGACATGCAGAGTGATGTGACCCGTAGCCATGGACACAAACTATATAGCCTAGTGCAGGACTATCACTCTTAACAACATGCAGAGTGATGTGACCCGTAGCCATGGACACAAACTATATAGCCTAGTCATGTGTGCAGGACTATCGCTCTTAACAACATGCAGAGTGATGTGACCCGTAGCCATGGAGACAAACTATATAGCCTAGTCACTATCGCTCTTAACAACATGCAGAGTGATGTGACCTATAGCCATGGACACAAACTATATAGCCTAGTCATGTGTGCAGGACTATCGCTCTTAACAACATGCAGAGTGATGTGACCTATAGCCATGGACACAAACTATATAGCCTAGTCATGTGTGCAGGACTATCACTCTTAACAACATGCAGAGTGATGTGACCCGTAGCCATGGACACAAACTATATAGCCTAGTCATGTGTGCAGGACTATCGAATTAACAACATGCAGAGTGATGTGACCTATAGCCATGGACACAAACTATATAGCCTAGTCCTGTGTGCAGGACTATCGCTCTTAACAACATGCAGAGTGATGTGACCTATAGCCATGGACACAAACTATATAGCCTAGTCCTGTGTGCAGGACTATCGCTCTTAACAACATGCAGAGTGATGTGACCTATAGCCATGGACACAAACTATATAGCCTAGTCATGTGTGCAGGACTATCACTCTTAACGACATGCAGAGTGATGTGACCCGTAGCCATGGACACAAACTATATAGCCTAGTGCAGGACTATCACTCTTAACAACATGCAGAGTGATGTGACCCGTAGCCATGGACACAAACTATATAGCCTAGTCCTGTGTGCAGGACTATCGCTCTTAACAACATGCAGAGTGATGTGACCTATAGCCATGGACACAAACTATATAGCCTAGTCATGTGTGCAGGACTATCGCTCTTAACAACATGCAGAGTGATGTGACCTATAGCCATGGACACAAACTATATAGCCTAGTCATGTGTGCAGGACTATCGCTCTTAACAACATGCAGAGTGATGTGACCTATAGCCATGGACACAAACTATATAGCCTAGTCATGTGTGCAGGACTATCACTCTTAACAACATGCATGGGCATGCACGCACATAAACACACTGACACTTGTATATACATATCCACGGTTTTGCATGAATCATCATCATGACTTTTAATAATCTCCCTTTATTGTCACTCTCAGGTGCTGAAGTACACAGCGGGTCACATCAACTATGGTGGGCGTGTGACGGACGACTGGGACAGACGCTGTTTGATGAACATCCTCAGCGACTACTACAAACCCGGCGTGATCGACGACGAATATGAATACAGCGACAGTGGAATATACCACCAGATCCCCGCAGCCACGGACCATGGCGTGAGTTTATTATTATTATTATTATTATTATTATTATTGGTATTACTGCAAACCAGGCATGATCGATGAGGAATACGAATACAGCGACAGTGGAATGTATCATCACATTCCTGCCTCTGCCGATTTACTTTTTCTTCTTCTTTTCCTTTTTTGTCTTCTTTCTCTTCTTCTTCCTTCTTTTTCCTCTTTTCATTCTTCTTCCTCTTTGTCTTCTTCCTTTCTTTCTCTGTCTTCTTTCCCTTCTTCTTTTTCCTCTTTTCATTCTTCTTCCTCTTTGTCTTCTTCTTTTCCTTCTCTGTCTTCTTTCCCTTCTTCTTCCTCTTTTTTCTTCTTTTTCTTTTTTTCCTTCTTATTCCTCTTTGTCTTCTTCTTTTCTTTCTTCGTCTTTTCCTTCTTTGTCTTTTTTATGGTTGACAAACAGTGTAGCCAGCCGAGAGTGGGCTATTTCACCAGGCTCCTTCATGCACTGACCCTTGAGTGAGTGAACAGAACCAGTAGGACTAGCAGCAGTGGTGGAAATCGCGTTATAACACAGAAATTGTTAACTGTTGTAATTAATATTGTTTCTCATCAGGAGTACCGCTGGCTGATTTGTTAATTGTTGTAATTAATATTGTTTCTCATCAGGAGTACTGCGGGCTGATTTGTTAATTGTGGTAATTAATGTTGTTTCTCATCAGGGCTATGTGGAGTACATCAAAAGTCTTCCCATCAATGACACCCCGGAGATCTTTGGTCTCCATGAGAACGCTAACATCACCTTCGCCCAGAACGAGACCAACCTGATGCTGGGAGGACTGCTGATGCTGCAGCCCAAGACTGCCTCAGGGGCAGGAAAGTCACGAGAAGAGGTGAGACAGACACAGAGAGAGACAGAGAGACAGATAGACAGAGAGAGAGAGAGAGACAGGGTAACAGACCAACCTGGTGCTGGGGGGACTGCTGATGCTGCAGCCCAAGACTGCCTCAGGGGCAGGAAAATTACGAGAAGAGGTGAGACACAGAGAGACAGACAGACAGACAGACAGACAGACAGAGAGACAGACAGACAGACAGAGAGAGACAGGGTAACAGACCAACCTGATGCTGGGGGGGCTGCTGATGCTGCAGCCCAAGACTGCCTCAGGGGCAGGAAAGTCACAAGAAGAGGTGAGACACAGAGACAGAGAGACAGACAGACAGAGAGAGACAGACAGAGAGATGCAGAGACAGACAGACAGAGACAGGGTAACAGACCAACCTGATGCTGGGGGGACTGCTGATGCTGCAGCCCAAGACTGCCTCAGGGGCAGGAAAGTCACAAGAAGAGGTGAGACACAGAGAGAGACAGACAGGCAGAGAGAGACAGACAGAGAGATGCAGATGAGCCCAAGACAGAGGAAAGACGAGAAGAGGTGAGACACAGAGAGAGAGACAGACAGACAGACAGACAGAGAGAGACAGGGTAACAGACCAACCTGATGCTGGGGGGGCTGCTGATGCTGCAGCCCAAGACTGCCTCAGGGGCAGGAAAGTCACAAGAAGAGGTGAGACACAGAGAGAGAGAGAGACAGACAGACAGACAGAGAGAGACAGACAGACCAACCTGATGCTGGGGGGGCAGCTGATGCAGCAGCAAGACTGCCAGGGGCAGGAAAGACCAACCTGAGGCTGGGGGGACTGCTGATGCTGCAGCCCAAGACTGCCTCAGGGGCAGGAAAGTCACAAGAAGAGGTGAGACACAGAGACAGAGAGAGAGACAGACAGAGAGATGCAGAGACAGACAGACAGAGACAAGGGAACAGACCAACCTGATGCTGGGGGGACTGCTGATGCTGCAGCCCAAGATTGTGAAGCCCTGTTCTTTAGCCAAAGACATTGTGCCTAAAGAATGTGCACTCTTCATGATTGTGAAGCCCTGTGTGTTGTTTAGCCAAAGACATTTTGCCTAAAGAATGTGCACTCTTCATGATTGTGAAGCCCTGTGTGTTGTTTAGCCAAATACATTTTGCCTAAAGAATGTGCACTCTTCATGATTGTGAAGCCTTGTGTGATGTTTAGCCAAAGACATTGTGCCTTATATAGAATATGCACTCTTAATGATTGTGAAGCCCTGTGTGTTGTTTAGGCAAACACATTTTGCCTAAAGAATGTCCACTCTTTATAATGGTGAAGCCTTGTGTGATGTTTAGCTAAAGACATTGTGCCTAAAGAATATGCACTCTTCATGATTGTGAAGCCCTGTGTGTTGTTTAGCCAAAGACATTTTGCCTAAAGAATGTCCACTCTTTATAATTGTGAAGGCTGTCTCTTGTGTGTGTGTGTGTGTGTGTGTGTGTGTGTGTGTGTGTGTGTGTGTGTGTGTGTGTGTGTGTAGGTGATGAAGGAAATGGCCAAAGACATTGAGCCTAAAGAATGTGCACTCTTCATAATTGTGAAGCCCTGTTTGTGTGTGTGTGTGTGATGAAGGAAACGGACAAAGATATTAAACCTGAAGAATGCGCACTCTTTACAAGCCTTTGTGAGATGATGGAGGAAACGGCCAAAGACATTGAGCCTAAAGAATGCACACTCTTCCTAATCGTGAAGCCCTGTTTGTGTGTGTGTGTAGATGATGGAGGAAATGGCCAAAGACATTGAGCCTAAAGAATGCACACTCTTCCTAATCGTGAAGCCCTGTTTGTGTGTGTGTGTAGATGATGGAGGAAATGGCCAAAGACATTGAGCCTAAAGAATGCACACTCTTCCTAATCGTGAAGCTCTGTATATGTGTGTGTGTAGATGATGGAGGAAACAGCCAAAGACATTGAGCCTAAAGAATGCACACTCTTCCTAATCATGAAGCCCTGTGTGTGTGTGTGTGTGTGTGTGTGTGTGATGGAGGAAACAGCCAAAGACATTGAGCCTAAAGAATGCACACTCTTCCTAATCGTGAAGCCCTGTGTATCTGTTTGTCTAGGTGATGGAGGAGACAGCCAAAGACATTGAGCCTAAAGAATGCACACTCTTCCTAATCATGAAGCCCTGTGTGTGTGTGTGTGTGTAGATGATGGAGGAAACGGCCAAAGACATTGAGCCTAAAGAATGCACTCTTCCTAATTGTGAAGCCCTGTGTATCTGTTTGTCTAGGTGATGGAGGAGACAGCCAAAGACATTGAGCCTAAAGAATGCACACTCTTCCTAATCATGAAGCCCTGTGTGTGTGTGTGTGTGTAGATGATGGAGGAAACGGCCAAAGACATTGAGCCTAAAGAATGCACACTCTTCCTAATCATGAAGCCCTGTGTATCTGTTTGTCTAGGTGATGGAGGAGACGGCCAATGACATATTGGGTCAGGTGCCCAAAGCAGTGAATTTGGGCATGGTGATGGAGAAATATCCTGTGATGTACGAACAGTCCATGAACACTGTGCTGGTGCAGGAAGTCATCAGGTAGTGTGTGCTGTGTTGTCTGTGTTGTGCTGTGCTGTGCTGTGTTGTGCTGTGCTGTGCTGTGCTGTGTTGGATTGTGCTGTATTGTGTAATGTTGTGGTGTATTGTGTTGTGGTATGCTGTATTGTGCTGTGTTGTGTTGTATTGAGGTGTATTGTACTGTGTTATATTGTGCAATGTTGTACTGTGCTGTGTTGTATTGAGGTGTATTGTGCTTCTATACACAGATGATGTGTATCATGTTAGAAGGAGGGGAGGTAGAAAGAAGGATGCTTTCTATCATCTACTATGTTTCTGCTTTATTGGCCCATTCTCCTGCCTTTCTTTAAAAACACCTTTGAAATAATTTTCTGCTTTGAGCTCCTCCGAAATCGGAATGTGTCGGCTGTATGTAGCGGGGAGACCAGTGAACACTGAAAACTGGACAGATACATACCTCACCCATTATGGCCATAGAACGCAGAAGAAGAAGATGTATGTAAGAAGGTTTGCTTCATATGGTCTACCAATCCCTGCAGGACTGCTGAAGGCTGTGAAGGGTGTGGCAGTGTTTTAGCACACTGTATGTATTCTATGTTGATTTGATGTATAGTATGGTACATGATCCACCAATCCCTGCAGGACTGCTGAAGGCTGTGGCAGTGTTTTACAATGCACTGTATGTTTTCTGTGTTGATTTGATGTATACTATGGTACATGTTCCACCAATCCCTGCAGGACTGCTGAAGGCTGTAGCAGTGTTTTAGCGCACTGTATGTTTTCTGTGTTGATTTGATGTATACTATGGTACATGTTCCACCAATCCCTGCAGGACTGCTGAAGGCTGTGAAGGCTGTGGCAGTGTTTTACAACGCACTGTATGTATTCTATGTTATTTTGATGTATACTGTGGTACATGTTCCAGGTACAACCGTCTGCTGGGGGTGATCCACCAATCCCTGCAGGACCTGCTCAAGGCACTGAAGGGTCTGGTGGTGATGTCTCAGGAGCTGGAGAACATGGCCAACTCCCTGTACAACAACCTGGTGCCCACCATGTGGGCTGGAAAGGTCAGAGTGGTTAATGATAAAGTACTGGTATTTATAACTAAATGGTTCATTAGTAATCAACAGTGTGGAACGTCTGTGGTGATGTGCATCAGAGAACATGGCCAACTCCCTCTACAACAGCTTGGTGCCCACCATGTGGGCTGGAAAGGTCAGATGAACTGATGATAAAATAATACCTTATTGATAAAGAGTTAATACTCAATCAATAATGAAGGGCATGAAAGGCCTTGTCGTGATATCCCAACACTTGCTTAACTCTCTATAATCACACAGTGCCTACCAACTGACCTAATTCAATGACAGTGTAGTCTGCTGCTCAATGACGACGTTAATGCATAGTGTGCGTGTTCCTCCTGGACCCTATGAGTTAATTCAATGACAGTGTCGTCTGCTGATCAATGACGATGTTAATATATAGTGCTGTGTTCCTCCTGGACCCTATGAGTTAATTCTACGACAGTGTTGTCTGCTGATCAATGACGATGTTAATATATATTGTGCTGTGTTCCTCCTGGACCCTATGAGTTAATTCTACGACAGTGTTGTCTGCTGTTCAATGACGATGTTAATATATATTGTGCTGTGTTCCTCCTGGACCCTATGAGTTAATTCTATGACAGTGTTGTCTGCTGCTCAATGACGATGTTAATATATATTGTGCTGTGTTCCTCCTGAACCCTATGAGTTAATTCTATGACAGTGTTGTCTGCTGCTCAATGACGATGTATAGTGTGCTGTGTTCCTTCAGCCCTACCCCTCTCTCAAACCGCTGGCCTTCCAGACCCTATGAGTTAATGCAGTGATGATAAATTAATATGATCGATAGAGAATGGAGCGGTGACAATGCAGACCTGTTTACCATCCCGATTTTGCTGTAATGTTTACAGGAAAAAAGTCAAATTACGGCTACGGAAAAAAAAAAATCCTAAATATAAAAAAAACCCACTACAGTTGCGTCGGTAAGTGAAACTTTTGAAACGATGCGGTGAAAAGTCATTTCGCGCCATTTCCTTTTCTGTTTCAAAAGGCGTCCAAGCGAGTGCATTGCAAAGCTTCTGTATCTTCTGGTCGAAAATCAAAAGAAAAACATCAAAAGTGGCACAGAAATTCTGGGAAAGTTACCTCAAAATTCCAGGAATAAGTCGTTCAGCACTAGGTGACGAGCATGTGTTCTGTGTCTACTGCTCGACGAACATTAGCATTGCACACTCAGGTCAGTACGATATCGACGTTCATTGGTCACGCGTTGGATTACAGTTTTTTCCCCTCAAAATTACGTTTTTTTTGTTTAAGAAATTACAACTTTGCAAAATAGGGGTAAACAGGTCTGACAATGATTTGTGCTGTTGTCCTCAGGCCTACCCCTCTCTCTATGACAGTGTTGTCTGCCGCTCAATGCAGGAACAGTGATACAATACTGTGTTCCTCCTGGACCCTATGAGTTAATTCTATGACAGTGTTGTCTGCCCATCAATGCAGGAACAGAGTGATACAATGCTGTGTTCCTCCTGGACCCTATGAGTTAATTCTATGACAGTATTGTCTGCCTATCAATGCAGGAACAGAGTGATACAATGCTGTGTTACTCCTGGACCCTATGAGTTAATTCTATGACAGTATTGTCTGCCCATCAATGCAGGAACAGAGTGATCCAATGCTGTGTTTTATGCTGTGTTCTTGCAGGCCTACCCCTCTCTGAAGCCGTTGGCTTCGTGGACGCTGGACCTGATCCAGAGAATGAACTTCATCCAGGATTGGATCGACCACGGCATTCCCTCGGTGAGTTTATATATTATGGTAATTTATGTTAAATCACTCGGGACTGACCGATTTGCCTCCCCTTGTTCCTGACTGGGCATTTGATTAGGTTCGGAAAAAACCCACCAAAAATAGTTTGAAGAGTTAGGCATTGATATTTTTGGAAAAGATTAGCAACACCATGCACTAAACGATCGTAAAATATTAGATTCCATATCTTCGTTGTTTGTCTCCTATTGTCGAAAACAGCCAACACATAGAAAGAAGGAAAATTTAGCATTCTAATCTTTGACACCACCACCCCATCCCCCCTACAGCCAAACCTGAAAGTAAAGTCTTCAATGATTGGTTGATTTCAAGAGAGGCTAGATCAAAGCAAACTGAAAGTATGTTATGACATGGCGCTTGAAAGCTGGTTACATGCCAAAAATCAAAACCTCTTGAAAACTCTCAAGAGCCGAATCCGGCTCATTCGTCCTAAACTGTTGTGCAAGCCACGAGCCGGACCCAGCTCATTCGTCCAAAGTGTGTTTATGAGCTTCATCGAGGAATAGATTGTGAATCAATTTCAATTCGAATTATGAATTAATGCGTTCACATTTTATGTCACATATTTTGTTATTCAGAAACAGAATTAACTGATTGTTGTCGGTTGTAGTTTTTCTCAAGAATGACTTACGCTACTGCTGATTGGTTGTTGTTCCTACTACAAACCCTTTACGCTGTCTGTGATTGGCTATTCTCCATACCATGAGTCCTGTTCATGGACTGTGTTTGATGCCATGCCGTGGACACTTATTATTTCTATGAATGCTTTACAATCACTCAGACTTGTTTGCATACCTTGAGCCACTGATATGTACTGTGATTGGCTGTTAGGTATGCCATGAACGCCTTACGATCACTCTGATTGGCTCCTTTATATACCATGAGCCACTGACACGTACTGCGATTGTTAGTTATGCCATGAACGCCTTACGATCACTCTGATTGGCTCCTTTACATACCATGAGCCACTAACACATGCTGTGATTGGCTGTTAGTTATGCCATGAACGCCTTACAATCACTCTGATCGACTATTGGACTTACCACAAGCCACTGACACATGCTGATTCTTTGTTCAGGTGCTGTGATTTTGTGTTCACATGCTGTGATTTTGTGTTCAGGTGCTGTGGATTTCTGGGTTTTTCTTCCCTCAAGCTTTCCTGACAGGAACGCTGCAAAACTTTGCCAGGAAGAAAGTCGTCTCCATTGACACCATCAGCTTTGACTTTAAGGTGAGAGAGAGAGAGAGAGAGAGAGAGAGAGAGAGAGAGATATTGTGGCAGAACTTTGCCAGGAAGAAAGTCATCTCCATTGACACCATCAGCTTTGGTTTTAAGGTGAGACCAAGACAGATATAGATAGGTATGAAAAAATCTCAGTTTACTGCTGGCACCGGTTCCTCCAGCCTACAGGACTCAAAAGTTAGAGCATTTGAAATGCAAAAATAGTAAAATTGTTATAACTTTTTTGTTCCTATGTCTTTGAAACGAACATTAAAACCAAAACCAGTTATATTTACTCAGTATTTTGATCTATGTTCTAAAAAACATAAAGAGTGCTAGCTTAGTTTCTCCTCCTTATTAGGGAGGCAATGGCAGAACCCAGCTGAGGACAGCTGTTTTGACTCTAGAGAGTCTCATCAGCTCGGCACTGGATGGGGTCTTAGCCTACCAAGGTGGAACTACTCTCACCTCAACAAGAAGATTGTTCCACAAAGGGAAGGTTTCTTCCTGTATATTGGTAAAAGGTTCCAAAAAAACAAACCAGCAGTCAATGACTTGCACTAGTATAATGGTGTTGTCAATGTTTTAACCATTTGTGTCCATCAAAACCTCTGGCTTTCTTATGATAATAAAAACGTTGTTCTTGTTCTTGTTCTTAAGTAAAATAGAAATGATAAAAGTCTTAAGTAAAAGTGTGAACATGTTCCAAAATTAAAAATATGAAAAAATAAGCGACACAACCAGAGAGGGACGGCAACTGAAATAGTATCCAAACGGACATAATTAGATATGAAAAAGAGAGAGAGAGGGAGAGAGAGAGAGAGAGAGAAATTGTGGCAGAACTTTGCCAGAAAGAAAGCGATCTCCATTGACACCATCAGCTTTGGATGTAAGGTGGGAGAGAGCGAGAGAGAGAGAGAGAGAGAGAGAGAGAGAGATTGTGGCAGAATTTTGCTAGAAAGAAAGTCACCTCCATTGATACCATCAGCTTTGGATTTAAGGTGAATCAGAGAGAGAGGGGGGGGGGGGGGGGGGGGGGGGGGGGGGGGTGGGGGGGTGTAGGGAAGCAAATAGAGAAAGAGAGGTAAACAGGAGAGAGATGCAGACAGATGGTTGCTATGTATCTTCTGGTCATGAGGGAGACCTACCAGGAGTTGAAGGAAGCCGGCTGTTACATCAGAGGCATGCTGGTTATCATTACATATAATTGATAATATTGATGACTGCTATGTGTCTTCAGGTGATGAGGGAGACCTACCAGGAGTTGAAAGAGGCCCCGGAGGACGGCTGTTACATCCGAGGGATGTTCGCAGAAGGTGCGCGGTGGGACTACACGCGTCACGTGCTGACCGAGTCGCGCCCCAAGGAGCTGTTCACGGACATGCCCGTCATCTGGCTCATTCCCGAGCCCAACCGACAGCAGTCCGAATTGGGCATCTACGATTGCCCCGTGTACAAGACGCTGACCAGAGCTGGTGAGTAAAGTCTTTGTTTATTTATTGTTTCTTTGTTTTATCATGTATGACTACAAGACGCTGACCAGCGCTTGTGTGTAAAGTCTTTGTTTATTGTTTGTTTGTTTTATCATCTACGATTTCCCCCGTGTACAAGACGCTGACCAGAGCTGGTGTGTAAAGTGTTTGTTTATTGTTTGTTTTATCATCTATGACTACAAGACGCTGACCAGAGCTGGTGTGTAAAGTCTTTGTTTGCTTGTTGTTTGTTTTATCATCTACAACTACAAGACTCTGACCAGACCTGGTATGTAAAGTGTTTGATTTTTGTTTTATCATCTACGACTACAAGACTCTGACCAGAGCTGGTGTGTAAAGTGTTTGTTTGTTGTTTGTTTTATCATCTACGACTACAAGACTCTGACCAGAGCTGGTGTGTAAAGTGTTTGTTTTATCATCTACGACTACAAGACTGACCAGAGCTGGTGTGTAAAGTGTTTGTTGTTTTGTGTTTTATCTTTAGTCAGATGTCTGCTGTGATTATCTATGAACGTTTTGTGTACAAGATGCTCACCAGGACGGTTATGTAGGAGACTTGTTTTACTGTTTGTATGCATTTGTTTTGTTCGTAATCATGATTTTGAATTGTAGCTCTTTGAATGAAGTTTCAGGTGTAAGAGTCTGTTAGGAAATTGAAGAAAGACAGCATGTCAGAAAGTAAGATTTATACAAGAACAGCTTCCATTTCGGTGTCTAAAATTTTAGAGAGTCAAACAGAGTATGGTCATTTTGGGAATAGACCGTTGGTTTTGTTGTTACGAGTTTTTAATGAGGCATACCCGCCGCTTTATTTAAAGTACTAAGGAAAGGCTATGGACACCAGAAAATCTGGTTGAAAAATGAGAATGTGTGAACGGTCCAATTTCTGTGTTATCCTGCTTGGAGTCTTAGTAAATGGCAAACTTTTATTTGTGTAAAAACACTGAACACCTCCATGTATTTATGTATGTGTGTGTGTGTTTAGGGACGCTGTCTACCACCGGCCATTCCACCAATTTCGTCTTTGCTGTGGAGCTGCCCAGCGACAAACCACAACAACACTGGATCCAGAGGGGTGTGGCTATGCTGACTGCATTGAATTATTAGACAACAACAACATCAACAACAATGTTGTCTTTGCTGTGGAGCTGCCTAGCGACAAACCACAGCAACACTGGATCCAGAGGGGTGTGGCTATGCTGACTGCATTGAATTACTAGACAACATCAACATCAACAACACTGAATCCAGAGGGGTGTGGCTATGCTGACTGCATTGAATTATTAGACAAGGGTGTGGCTATGCTGACTGCATTGAATTATTAAAGAACAACATTGGATCCAGAGGGGTGTGGCTATGCTGACTGCATAAAATTATTAGACAAGGGTGTGGCTATGCTGACTGCATTGAATTATTAGACAAGGGAGTGGCTATGCTGACTGCATTGAATTATTAAAGAACAACATCAACACTGGATCCAGAGGGGTGTGGCTATGCTGACTGCATTGAATTATTAGACAAGGGTGTGGCTATGCTGACTGCATTGAATTATTAGACAAGGGCTATGTGGCTATGCTGACTGCATTGAATTATTAAAGAACAACATCAACACTGGATCCAGAGGGGTGTGGCTATGCTGACTGCATTGAATTATTAGACAAGGGTGTGGCTATGCTGACTGCATTGAATTATTAAAGAACAACATCAACACAGACACCATGGACTTTGATAATTAGAAACGACAGTTTGAAAAAACAACAACACCCTTTTAAATGTAAATGATACTATGTGATATCTGCTGAAGAAAACTCTGGCATCAATATCAGTTGTTTTTTCTTTGTCATCCTGCATAACTGAGTTCAGTTCTGAGTACAGAGCTCATTGCTTTAAAATGTCAAAAACAAATGTATGGGCCTTATCGTTTTGACGGGATTTATTGGTGTATAACTATAATGCATTGCTAAAGTCAATGGGCTAACACTATTGATCTGCTGATCTAAAAAAATCCTTTTGTCTACTGCTGAGATGGACTTTATTCACAATAGTTCTGTGATATATAAGTGTCATGTTATTATACAACTGCTGATATGTCGTAATGTGGTGTGCCTTGCGTAGAATTTTACCTTGGTCAAACCGTAAACCCTTTTTGAAACTGTGCAAAATGTAATGTTCACTTTAAGAGCGTTACTTTTTTTCCCCTGTGATTTGGTTCAAGTTTTGTTCTCAAATAAATATGTGTCATGATAAAGTTGAAATGTATGGCTGATTTACGCCATATTTCTGTAAACCCCCCAAAAAACTGTATAATTTTTTGGTCAATTCCAAGTTAGAACAGATCCAGATTTTGTGGTTTCATGTGGTCTTGTTTGCATTCCATTTTGTTTTTGTGGCGTATGCTTTTGGTTTATGTAAATTGACTTTGCTGACTTCTTTATACTACTCTTAATATTTGAAACAAACCTGCTAATTAATATTATGTGATTTATGTACAAATTAGAAGTTAGTTTTGGTATTTATATATATTTTTTTAAGGATCTTTAATTATGTATTTTTAAGTAACTAGTTTGAAAGATGATTTTTACATAAAATAAACAATTCTTGATAAAATATATGCATACTATTACCTTAAATTTTCTTAAGGCAAACATTTCATTGAATTGCCTTAATACAATTATTTGTTATAGATTTTTTCAAGGGCTTTTACATTTTCAGTTTGTTTTATTTTAGCCTCAACTGTTGATTTTGATATGATTTTTAGCTATTTAATACTGACTTATGATTGTACATTTTTCTTCTTTACTTAAGCGTTGTAAACATTTTTTACAATCAGAAATCCGTCCCGTATACATTGTGGTATTTTTAGATTTACATATTTCTGGTTTGATGTTTGTCTGCATTTTTTTTTTTACATAATTATATATCCATAAAGGGAAAAAAAGTGTTGAAGAATACAGATTTAGACAATTGCGATGTTTTGATGTTTTCGTTTGACAGACCCTTCAGTCTTGTATTGCCACATTCTGTTTGTCCGTCTCTCTCTCTCTGTGCCTCTCTCTCTCTCTCTCTCTCTCTGTGCCTCTCTCTGTCTCTGTACCTCTCTCTCTCTCTCTCTCTCTCTGTCTGTCTATCTCTCTCTCATGCAGACACCTAGCTTCGAGGTTTGCAAGGGTTGCTTTCCCTTCGTTGTTTTTATGATCAGAGCGTTGAGCTCACACAGTGAAGCCTGACAGCAGTAGCAGTCTGTCCCTCAATGCTCTATATCTTTTATCACTGGTTTATATTAATGATGTAGGGGCCAACAGTACGGTGAGAACACACTGAAGCCTGACAGCAGTAGCAGTCTGTCCCTCAATGCTCTATATCTTTGATCACTGGTTTATATTAATGATGTAGGGGCCAACAGTACAGTGAGAACACACTGAAGCCTGACAGCAGTAGCAGTCTGTGCTCTATATCTTTTATCACTGGTTTATATTAATGATATAGGGGCCAACAGTACAGTGAGAACACACTGAAGCCTGACAGTAGTAGCACTCTGTCTCTCAGTGCTCTATATCTTGTAGCACTGGTTTATATTAACTGATGTAGGGGCCAACAGTACAGTGAGAACACACTGAAGACTGACAGCAGTAGCACTCTGTCCCTCAGTGCTCTATATCTTGTAGCACTGGTTTATATTAATGATGTAGGGGCCAACAGTACAGTGAGAACACACTGAAGCCTGACAGCAGTAGCAGTCTGTCCCTCAATGCTCTATATCTTTTATCACTGGTTTATATTAATGATGTAGGGGCCAACAGTACAGTGAGAACACACTGAAGCCTGACAGCAGTAGCAGTCTGTCCCTCAATGCTCTATATCTTGTAGCACTGGTTTATATTAACTGATGTAGGGGCCAACAGTACAGTGAGAACACACTGAAGCCTGACAGTAGTAGCAGTCTGCGCTCTATATCTTGTAGCACGGGTTTATACTAACGATGTAGATGACTTTTAACATTTGATGAGAATGTACTGAGCGACTGATTGTGGATGACTTAACATTTGCTGAGAACATACTGAGTGACTGATTGTGGATGACTTTTAACATTTGCTGAGAACATACTGAGTGACTGATTGTGGATGACTTAACATTTGCTGAGAACATACTGAGTGACTGATTGTGGATGACTTTTAACATTTGCTGAGAACATACTGAGTGACTGATTGTGGATGACTTTTAACATTTGCTGAGAACATACTGAGTGACTGATTGTGGATGACTTTTAACATTTGCTGAGAACATACTGAGTGACTGATTGTGGATGACTTTTAACATTTGCTGAGAACATACTGAGTGACTTGTGCCATGTTTTCTGATGCTTAGTAAGATATAACCGAATAATGTTTTTTTAATGGCCTCCACACAAAACACTTTTCATCATATAACGCAATACAATAACAATGTGAGAAGCGATTAAAAACAACAAAACCTGGGACGGTATTCACGTTGAGATAGCATGAGACTTAGCATGATGCTAACTTAGAAGCTCTTCCAATGTCCTATAGGATTTAATAGGACTTTTGGAAGAGCTTCTAAGTTAGCATCATGCTAAGTCTCATGCTATCTCGACATGAATACCGTCCCTGATTAATACTTTTTCACAGGACACAGAAAACCGTATCCCCACCAAATACAATAAAGATGGCTTTCGCAGCAACGAGCAGTGTATAAAGACACACATTTCTGGCAGCAACGAGCAGTGTATAAAGACACTCATTTCTGGCAGCAACAAGCAGTGTATTAAGACACTCATTTCTGGCAAACATTCACAGTGCAGCAAAGACTTCTTCAAGCAAACGGCAAATGTACGGTACATCCACAGATAAACGCACTGCAAACAGGGCAACAACTGAAGCCCGGTACATGATGTCTCTACACAGATGAGTCAATAGCAGATGAAGTACCACAGGCAACAACTGAAGCCCGGTACATGTCTTTACACAGATGAGCCAATAGCAGATGAAGTACCACAGGCAACAACTGAAGCCTGGTACATGTCTTTACACAGATGAGCCAATCGCAGATGAAGTACCACAGGCAACAACTGAAGCCTGGTACATGTTTTTACACAGATGAGCAAATAGCAGATGAAGTACCACAGGCAACAACTGAAGCCTGGTACATGTCTTTACACAGATGAGCAAATAGCAGATGAAGTACCATGGGCAACAACTGAAGCCCGGTACATGTCTTTACACAGATGAGCCAATAGCAGATGAAGTACCACAGGCAACAACTGAAGCCCGGTACATGTCTTTACACAGATGAGCAAATAGCAGATGAAGTACCACAGGCAACAACTGAAGCCTGGTACATGTTTTTACACAGATGAGCAAATAGCAGATGAAGTACCACAGGCAACAACTGAAGCCTGGTACATGTCTTTACACAGATGAGCAAATAGCAGATGAAGTACCACAGGCAACAACTGAAGCCTGGTACATGTTTTTACACAGATGAGCAAATAGCAGATGAAGTACCACAGGCAACAACTGAAGCCTGGTACATGTCTTTACACAGATGAGCAAATAGCAGATGAAGTACCACAGGCAACAACTGAAGCCTGGTACATGTCTTTACACAGTACACAGATGAGCCAATAGCAGATGAAGTACCACAGGCAACAACTGAAGCCTGGTACATGTCTTTACACAGATGAGCAAATAGCAGATGAAGTACCATGGGCAACAACTGAAGCCCGGTACATGTCTTTACACAGATGAGCAAATAGCAGATGAAGTACCACAGGCAACAACTGAAGCCTGGTACATGTCTTTACACAGATGAGCAAATAGCAGATGAAGTACCACAGGCAACAACTGAAGCCTGGTACATGTCTTTACACAGATGAGCAAATAGCAGATGAAGTACCACAGGCAACAACTGAAGCCTGGTACATGTCTTTACACAGATGAGCAAATAGCAGATTAGAATCGAGGTATTGAGGGATAACAGATTACAGTATGTACTATCAAGTTCATAGGATAACTGCCTGCCTCAGACCAAGACAATATAAAAATGTATTTTGTGATAATGTTGCAACCCAACCCAAGAGTAGATCTTCACCTTCTGTCAAAACTTTAGACAAAAATGATGATTCATAATCATTGCTTTGTTGTAAAATTTATCAAGCCTGAGTGTAAGTGACACAACGGTAGTTTTTCTTGATATTCTAAAAACTGACAAAAAGGCAAACGTGTTACGAGCTTGATGTTATGCTCTTTACACCATGAGCCAAGCACATAATAAAGTAAATCTTGAGCAAGAAAACAAACTGGAGGAATGAAGCATCACACTGAACTAGAAAGCACCTGCATAGTGCAAACCTCTGGTACAGTTTAAAGCATCAAGTTCATCTTGAGCAGGAAAACAAACTGGAGGAATGAAGCATCACACTGAACTAGAAAGCACCTGCATAGTGCAAACGTCGGTACAGTTTAAAGCATCAAGTTCATCTTGAGCAGGCTATGAACCTGAGACATGAAGTATCACACTGAAGTAGAAAGCACCTGCATAGTGCAAACCTCCACCACATGATAAAGCCAACAACCGCTAGTTAATATATATCAATGTCTTGGTGCTACAGACACAGCCTTTTACCTCTCAAGTCACCACATGATAAAGCCAACAGCCGCTAGTTAATATATATCAATGTCTTGGTGCTACAGACCAGCCTTTTACCTCTCAAGTCACCACATAATAAAGCCAACAGCCGCTAGTTAATATATATCAATGGCTTGGTGCTACAGACCAGCCTTTTACCTCTCAAGTCACCACATAATAAAGCCAACAGCCGCTAGTTAACATATATCAATGGCTTGGTGCTACAGACCAGCCTTTTACCTCTCAAGTCACCAACATGAGGTTCTGGTGATGGAATGAATGCAGTACAAAGCTATCTTGGTAGTAGATTCCGCATATTCTCTGTGCTTTTCACACACAGAAATGCACATGTATCGCTTTAGTATAACTATCATTTACACAAACAAAAAACGGGTTCCTGAATTCATCCACCCTACCCACCCCCTCCCTTAAATGTATATATATAATTATCATTCATACAAACCAAAACAAGGGATCCTGAATTCATCCACCCTACCCACCCCCTCCCTTAAATGT
Source organism: Phymorhynchus buccinoides (assembly GCA_017654935.2). Taxonomy (NCBI): domain Eukaryota; kingdom Metazoa; phylum Mollusca; class Gastropoda; order Neogastropoda; family Raphitomidae; genus Phymorhynchus; species Phymorhynchus buccinoides. The sequence continues at coordinate 38,071,196 of CM065694.1, forward strand.
ATAAATATAATTATCATTCATACAAACCAAAACAAGGGATCCTGAATTCATCCACCCTACCCACCCCCTCCCTTAAATGTATAAATATAATTATCATTCATACAAACCAAAACAAGGGATCCTGAATTCATCCACCCTACCCACCCCCTCCCTTAAATGTATATATATAATTATCATTCATACAAACCAAAACAAGGGATCCTGAATTCATCATTTAAATGTAAATATATAACACAAACCAAAAAAATTGTTCTGGAACTTATCCACCCTACACATCGCGTCCCTTAAATGCTGAAAGGGGAAAAAACCTGGCAGAAATGCTGAAAGATGCAAAATGGTGAAGAAAAAATAAACAAGCTGATTACTGATTACAATCACTGCAAAATGCTGTCTTTATTTCAATGTCTTACACCCCAGGGATTCAGTTCAGTTAGTTTCCTGGTCCTCAGACACATGTCTGACCCTGACCAGCCAAAAAGGTGGATCGTTATAATGTTCAGTTAGTTTCCGGGTCCTCTGCCAGTGACAGGCCACACACACTCCACGTGCCCATCCCTGACCCCCACAATGTAGTCGTAGAGGTTGACCGTGGGGTCGCAGTGGCCGGGCACCAGCCAGAACTGACGGCCCACCCCTATTCCCATCATACTCCCCCCCTGGTCAGTCAGGATGCCGTGATTGTCCCCTCCGTTGTTGTAGGTTAACCCTGGGTACCGACACACCTGGAATGAAGTGAAATACAAACAGTTCACACAGACCATGGGTGAGGTAAGAGAGTATTCACTACAATGAAACACAAGCGCTTGACAATGAAGTCCATTTACAAGCAGACAACAAACATGATAGTACATGTATTAAAAAAAATGACATCAATGAGCAACAACACAAGCACACACACGTAAAAACCTCATTCCTACCACAACATATAGAAACCAAGCAAATACACTTGTTTTTTCTCTCTCTCTCTCTCTCTCTCTCTCTCTCTCTCTCTCTCTCTCTCTCTCTCTCACACACATGATGAACAAAACCTGAACACCCACGTCATAGCTGGTAATATTTCGAAAATTTATCGGACTTCCCTTTATCAAACACAATCATGGACACACACACACACACACACACACACACATCAGTAGCTCATGGCAAAAAATAGGCCATAATCTGAAGAACAAAAGGTCATCAGTCAACCAAAAGTTTGCATGATATACCAACTATTGAGAAAGAGCTCCCTATATCACTAACATTCTTGTTAAAGACTTGCACAAAAACTAGCAAATGACACACATGCCCAGACCAATGGGGCTTGAGAAACCTGCACAGAACGACTGCATTTCTTACAATCATTGGCTGACAGTAAGTGAACACTAGTACAAAACCTGCACAGAACGACTGCATTTCTTACAATCATTGGCTGACAGTAAGTGAACACAAACAGTGGACACTAGCACAAAACCTGCACAGAACCACTGCATTTTTTACAATCATTGGCTGACAAACAGTGGACACTAGCACAAAACCTGCACAGAACCACTGCGTTTCTTACAATCATTGGCTGACAAACAGTGGACACTAGCACAAAACCTGCACAGAATGACTGCATTTCTTACAATCATTGGCTGACAATAGGTGGACACTAGTACAAAACCTGCACAGAACCACTGCATTTCTTACAATCATTGGCTGACAGTAAGTGAACACAAACAGTGGACACTAGCACAAAACCTGCACAGAACCACTGCATTTCTTACAATCATTGGCTGACAAACAGTGGACACTAGTACAAAACCTGCACAGAACCACTGCATTTCTTACAATCATTGGCTGACAATAGGTGGACACTAGTACAAAACCTGCACAGGACCACTGCATTTCTTACAATCATTGGCTGACAATAGGTGGACACTAGTACAAAACCTGCACAGGACCACTGCATTTCTTACAATCATTGGCTGACAATAGGTGGACACTAGTACAAAACCTGCACAGAACGACTGCATTTCTTACAATCATTGGCTGACAATAAGGGGACACTAGTACAAAACCTGCACAGAACCACTGCATTTCTTACAATCATTGGCTGACAATAAGGGGACACTAGTACAAAACCTGCACAGAACCACTGCATTTCTTACAATCATTGGCTGACAATAGGTGGACACTAGCACAAAACCTGCACAGAACGACTGCATTTCTTACAATCATTGGCTGACAATAAGGGGACACAATTACCACTAGTCATAGTTATGTTCATCCGTGGACCCCTGTGGGGACACCAGGGGATCTTTCGGTACTATCACCTTCTGAACCCCCACCAATCCGCTTATCGGAAATGCCATAGCACAGAGACAGCCCTTCTTAAAATTGTTAACGACCTTCTTTTAGGTTTTGATGACAACAAAGTTTCTCTCTTAGCTTTGCTTGACCTCAGTGCCGCTTTCGACACTATTGATCATACCATTCTTATTCGCCGACTCAAACATTCTTTTGGCATTCATGATCTTGCTCTTTCCTGGTTTGATGGCTACTTGGCTAATCGTAGGCAGACAGTTTGTGTTAGTGGCAGATACTCTGAGTCGTCCCCCCTTTTGTATGGTGTCCCACAGGGTTCTGTTCTGGGACCCATTCTTTTTGTGCTCTATGCTGCTCCTGTGTCCGATGTTATCAGTCAACATGCCTTGTCTCATGAGAGTTTTGCGGACGATACAGAAGTATATCAGTCGGCCACTCTTGCTGAAGTCGATGGGCTGGTATCGCGGACACAGGAGTGCATACTTGACCTTAAAATCTGGATGACCCACAACAAGCTGCAACTTAATGAAGACAAAACTGAAATTATGTTAGCATGCCCAAAGAAAATGCTCAATCTTTCTACCCTTCCAGGCTCTGTCACAATCAACACCACCACTATCTCCTTCTCCTCTTCTGTCCGCAGTCTTGGTGTCACTTTGGATCAAAGTCTCTCCCTTCAGCAGCATGTGTCTAATATCTGCAGATCTACCTATTTTGAGCTTCGTAAGATTAGTTCTGTTCGTCACTATCTCTCCACTGATGCCACAAAAACCTTGGTCTGTGCATTTGTCCTCTCGAGAATAGATTATTGCAACTCTCTTCTTGCTGGCCTTCCAAAATACCTTCTCAACAAACTCCAAAGAATCCAAAATAATGCTGCACGACTAATCCTTAAGTCCTCCAAGTTTGAACATGTTTCTCCCCTTCTGCACTCTCTGCACTGGTTGCCAATCTCCAGCAGGATCAACTACAAGCTTTCTGCTCTTACCTTTGCTGTCATGTCTGGCTCTGCTCCTACTTACCTGTCTGATCTACTTCATACTTACATTCCATCTCGTCAGCTTCGTTCTTCTTCTGATTCTCGTATTCTACAGCCTCCCTCAATTAAAACGAAAACTTATGGCGAGAGATCCTTTTCTTTTCAGGCCCCAGCTACTTGGAACGAACTCCCTCTGTCTCTCAGACATTCCAACTCCCTGTCAGTTTTCAAAACCAACCTGAAAACCCATCTATTCTCTGAACACTACTGTCCACCATGATCGGATTGTGAGAATGAAAGCGTGTGGATGAGGAATGGCATGGGAAAGTTGGGAGACAGAAAGTGTGTGTGTGCATGCGCGCGCTGGCATGTGCTTATGCACGTGTGTGGGGATGTGTGTGTGTGTTTGTGTCTGTGTGTATGTATGTATGTACGAACGTACGTACGTATGTATGTATGTATGTACTGTATGTATGTGTGCATGCGCGTGTAAATGATATGCTATGTTCGTCAGTGTGTGTGCTTGTGTGCGTGCGGGCATGGGTATTGATGTGATTTGATTAAATGTATTTTTTGTAAAGCACCATGAGCAGCTAGCCTGGAATGTGCGCGATATAAGTTTTCTTCATTTATTTTACTAATATTTACCCCACATTCTGAAAGCTTTGTGAAAGCAACTTCCTCAATTATTCTCTTTTGACTTTGAATTTCCCTTATGGTTTAAACGGGTTTTTTTTATTCAATAATTTCAAACTATAAACAATAATGAGGTAACAGGATAACAACAAGCATATAGCTTACAACGTACCCGTACACAATACATTACATATGATTCAAATGACGGAAGGCGTGTTCTCACCAATTAGAATTTTTGGGGGGAATATTTAGAAACATTATTCACAAACTAACAAAGTAAGTGAACAAAATAGAAAACCAGAAAAGAAATAAGAGTAACATTATTTCCCTTTTCTTGCTGCCATCTACTGATGTTCTGCCACATCGGCCCATTCTCCTGTTACTTCTAACAAAATCTTCCAAATAAATTTCTTTGACAGTTTGAGCTCCTCCGAAAATGGAATCTGTTGGCTGATTGCAGCAGGGAGATCAGGCAACTAGAAGTGGGATATGATGCGCATTATGGCCAGATGGTCTGGGAACATAAAGAACAAGAAAAAAGTTAATCTGTTGCCATGACAACCACTGACTTACCAGAGGCACACCAGAATCCAAACTGACGGCTTTCATGCCAGCATCCACCACCAGTCTGCTGCCATCAGCCTGTGACAATGATAATAATAATGATCAGTTCAGTAGTTTAGGCTAGCATCCACCACCAGTCTGCTGCCATCAGCCTGTGACAATGATAATAATGATAATGATCAGTTCAGTAGCTTAGGCCTGTATAATAATAATAATGATTACAATCAGTTCAGTAGTTTATGCCTAACATGAACCCTTTCTCTGCCAGCCATTTTTCAGTCAAACATTTCTGTCAAACTGACCCTGCTAAAGAACAGTTGGCGTCTGCAATTCTGTGAATTCCCTGTGACACGCACCAGTGACACTGTCACTGTGCCTCATGCTTCCATAAAGGGAGCTGGACAACCCTGTCCCCTCCACGAGTCTCTCCCCGTGAGGATACCGGGGGGGGTCTTTCATAAAAATAGTTCCCCCACCTTGTGGAAGTTCTGTGCTTGTAGCTTCCTTTAATCTATCACTCTCTTTGATTCTGCTTTTTTTAATTTTTACTAACATCTACTTTTTGTGACTTATTGGTCCATTCTCCTGCCTATTTACCAAAATGATCTTTCAAACAATGTTCTACTTTTGCACTCCTCTGAAATCGGAATGTGTTGGCTGTATGCAGCGGGGAGGCCAGTGAAAACCGACACATATACGCATCTCACACATTATGGCCATATGGCCTGCGAACGAAGAAGAAGTCAATAACTTGCTGTGGCACTTCACACTGTGGTCAACACTAACAGACTGCACACATTTGGTGTAGAAATTATAAATCAATCAGTCAATAAATAAAATAATAATAATAAAAAAATTGATAGTATTTCTATAGCGCCTTTCTATAATTATTTTACACTCAAGGCGCTTCCATTCACTGATACACCCGCAGTCGCACAAGACATTATTACCCAATCATTCACCCAGGTACAAGATCAAGAAGGAAATCACTCACGGCAGCACTTTGCACCGTGGTCAACACAAACAGACTCTGCACAAACTCGGTGTAGAAATTCCCATCAGCCATCAGGTTTTTGGCGTAGTCTGCGTCCATAAAGATGTAGGACCCCTAACACTGTGTTAAGGCAGCCTTTTCTGTTTGATAATAGCGTTCAGATCAATCTGGTCGGTGAAAAGAACAGCATTTCTATTTTGCATACAGATGTAGGACCCCTGAACACTAGGCTAAGGCGGCTGTTCTTTCTTTCTTTTCTTCCTTGTTGGACAGCACCACTACGATCAATTTGGTCAGCACCATTACGATCAATTTGGACAGCACCACTACGATCAATTTGGACAGCACCACTACGATCAATTTGGACAGCACCACTACGATCAATTTGGACAGCACCATTACGATCAATTTGGACAGCACCATTACGATCAATTTGGACAGCACCACTACGATCAATTTGGACAGCACCATTACGATCAATTTGGACAGCACCATTACGATCAATTTGGACAGCACCATTACGATCAATTTGGACAGCACCATTACGATCAATTTGGACAGCACCATTACGATCAATTTGGACAGCACCATTACCATCAATTTGGACAGCACCATTACGATCAATTTGGACAGCACCATTACCATCAATTTGGACAGCACCATTACCATCAATTTGGACAGCACCATTACGATCAATTTGGACAGCACCATTACCATCAATTTGGACAGCACCATTACCATCAATTTGGACAGCACCATTACCATCAATTTGGACAGCACCATTACCATCAATTTGGACAGCACCATTACCATCAATTTGGACAGCACCATTACCATCAATTTGGACAGCACCATTACCATCAATTTGGACAGCACCATTACCATCAATTTGGACAGCACCATTACCATCAATTTGGACAGCACCAATACGATCAATTTGGACAGCAACATCACGATCAATTTGGACAGCAACATCACGATCAATTTGGACAGCAACATTACGATCAATTTGGACAGCAACATCATGATCAATTTGGACAGCAACATCACGATCAATTTGGACAGCAACATCATGATCAATTTGGACAGCAACATTACGATCAATTTGGACAGCAACATCATGATCAATTTGGACAGCAACATCACGATCAATTTGGACAGCAACATCATGATCAATTTGGACAGCAACATTACGATCAATTTGGACAGCAACATCATGATCAATTTGGACAGCAACATTATGATCAATTTGGACAGCACCATTATGATCAATTTGGACAGCAACATCACGATCAATTTGGACAGCACCGTTATGATCAATTTGGACAGCACCAATACGATCAATTTGGACAGCAACATCACGATCAATTTGGACAGCAACGTTATGATCAATTTGGACAGCAACATCATACAATTTGGACAATTTGGACAGCAACATCACGATCAATTTGGACAGCAACATTATGATCAATTTGGACAGCAACATTACGATCGATCAATTTGGACAGCAACATCACGATCAATTTGGACAGCAACGCTTATGATCAATTTGGACAGCAACATCACGATCAATTTGGACAGCAACATTACGATCAATTTGGACAGCAACATTACGATCAATTTGGACAGCAACATCACGATCAATTTGGACAGCAATGTTAAGATCAATTTGGACAGCAACATTACGATCAATTTGGACAGCAACATCATGATCAACGTGGACAGCAACATTACGATCAATTGGGACAACATTACGATCAATTTGGACAGCACGATTATGATCAATTTGGACAGCAACATTATGATCAATTTGGACAGCAACATTATGATCAATTTGGACAGCAACATTACGATCAATTTGGACAGCAAGCTCAACATAAAATGTGATGACAGTTGGAAACTCCATTTTTACTTGAATGAAGGAGAAGGATAGTGAAGGCATTTCATGATTTGCCGACCAATTCAATGTGCCAGTTACTGGGGTTTGAAACCCAGCCTCATCCTTTGTGTCCAGTTTGACAGGGAAAACCCAACTGACCGTCCAGTCCTTGGGCTGGGGACAAGGAGACTCATCTCTGTGACTAGAAAATAATACCAATACCACGCTACTTACTACCGTATGAGGAATAATCAATAACATCATTATCATTATCATCATCAAGGATACAGGCTGGACCTCAGTGAACACACCGCTGTCAGCTTCAAAATGGAAAGACCCTGTCCCTCCCCCTGTGACGTACGGACATGAAATCCCCGCCTGATTCAGAGCCTGTAGACACAGACAGACAGAGCACATACAATCATGCTTCAGAGCCTGTAGACACAGACAGAGCGCACACAGACAATTGTGCTTCAGAGCCTGTAGACACAGACAGCGCACACACAGACAATCATGCTTCAGAGCCTGTATACACAGCCAGACAGAGCACACAATCATGCTTCAGAGCCTGTAGACACAGACAGAGCACACACAGACAATCGTGCTTCAGAGCCTGTAGACACAGACAGACAATCATGCTTCAGAGCCTGTAGACACAGACAGAGCACACACAGACAATCATGCTTCAGAGCCTGTAGACACAGAGCACACACAGACAATCATGCTTCAGAGCCTGTAGACACAGACAGACCGAGCACACAGACAATCATGCTTCAGAGCCTGTAGACACAGACAGAGCACACACAGACAATCATGCTTCAGAGCCTGTAGACACAGACAGACAGAGCACACACAGACAATCATGCTTCAGAGCCTGTAGACACAGACAGAGCACACACAGACAATCATGCTTCAGAGCCTGTAGACACAGACAGAGCACACACAGACAATCATGCTTCAGAGCCTGTAGACACAGACAGAGCACACAGACAATCATGCTTCAGAGCCTGTAGACACAGACAGAGCACACACAGACAATCATGCTTCAGAGCCTGTAGACACAGACAGAGCACACACAGACAATCATGCTTCAGAGCCTGTAGACACAGACAGAGCACACACAGACAATCATGCTTCAGAGCCTGTAGACACAGACAGAGCACACACAGACAATCATGCTTCAGAGCCTGTAGACACAGACAGAGCACACACAGACAATCATGCTTCAGCTGTTGGGATGATAACAACAACAACTTTATGTCCCGACTCAGCCTTGCATTCACAGCTTTCCTGGTTTGATTCTACAGCTGATTGAAATTACATGTATTTCATATTACATTTATTTTTATATACTTAAAAACACACTATCATATTCTGACTCAGACTTATATTCACAGCTTTCCTGGTTTGATTCAACAGTTGACTGAAATTACATACACGTTACATGACATGTTTTCTTTGTTTGCTAGTACATGCACAGCTCCCAATCGTCCCGCAAAACAAGGGGTCCCAGGGACTCCTTCACTTACAGCATAGAGTCCTAGAGGCGGGAAAGAGGGTCCCAGTGGCACAGCGAATGCTAAAAATAATTTTTCTAATGCATCCCTGGGACCCCCTGCACATTCTTAGTGGAATATTAGTGCTTCATAGACCCCCAAATGGGGGTCCCTGACATGTAAACTATTTACATTCTAACTCACTCACATCCACAGCTTTCCTGGTTTCCTTCACCAGCTGATCCACGTTGTTCTTTCTCTCTTCAAGTGACCTCACATGCTGGTTCCACCTGTGAAAACATAGAGCACATCATGGTGTGCATATAGAGCACATCATGGTGAGTATATAGAGCACATCATGGTGAGTATATAGAGCACATCATGGTGAGTATATAGAGCACATCATGGTGAGAATATAGAGCACAACATGGTGAGTATATAGAGCACATCATGGTGTGCATATAGAGCACATCATGGTGAGCATATAGAGCACATCATGGTGAGTATATAGAGCACATCATGGTGAGTATATAGAGCACATCATGGTGTGCATATAGAGCACATCATTCACCAGCTGATCCATAGTGTTCTTTCTCTCTTCAAGTGACCTCACACCACCTAGACAATGAGCACATGGCTTACCAAGAAAAAACGATGAAATAGAAAACCATGGATGCAGACGCAGACATTTAAATCTTAAAGACCATAGCCCCTTAGAAGGCAGATAAGGCTGCCTAGTCTGTACATTAGGCTCGTCTGAAAAGTTAGCTTACAAGTTAGGCAGTCCGAGTGCCTAGTTCACAAACTAGGCAAAGTGGCTGCCTAATCTACAGACTAGGCAATTCTGCAAGTTAGGCACAACACATAGAAATAACAAACAATGTATCCCATTACAAAATAAAGTCAATTTGCAATTGTAGCGTTACAGACTTTAAATGCTTATATACATGATCTAGACAAAGAAATTTCTTAGCAGTATTAACTCATAAAAAAAAAGATGGAGAGTCAGAGAGAGGGAGAGAGAAGGTGTGTATTTGAGAGTGCGTGTGAGCGTGAGTGAGAGAGTGAGTGAGTGAATGAGTGTGTGTGCATGTGTGTGCGTGTATGTGTGTGCGTGTGTGTGTGCATGTGTATGTGTCTGTGTGCGTGTGTGTGTGTGTGTGTGAATGTGTGTATGTATGTGTGTGTCTGTGTGCGTGTGTGTGTGCATGCGTGTGTGTGCGTGTGCGTGTGCGTGCATGTGTGTGTTCACTGACCCGTTATAGCAGTGTATTCCTTTGAAGTTCACTCCAGGCAGAGACGCTGCCAGTTCAGCTAACTTCACCACATCCGACCCCGGCTCCACCCCACACCTTCATAGATGTTATGTCATCGTCATCATCATAATCACCATCATCGTCATCACCATCATCATCATTAACATCATCATCATTATCATCAACATCATCATTATCATTTGCATCATCATCATCATCATTATCATCATCATCCTTGTTATCACCATCACCATCATCATCGTCATCATCATCATCATCATCATCATCATCATCATCATCATCATCATCATCATCATCATCATCATCATCATCATCATCATCATCATCATCATCATCATCATCTTTGTGTCATCGTCATCTTCATCGTCGTCGTCATCATCGTTGTCGTCGTTATCATCATAGTGATTATAATACCAGCAAATATTCAAACAAACTAGTCAGTCAATTTTGACACCAATTTGAAATAAGATCTCCATTTTGAAATGAACATTTTCACTTTTCCAGAAACAAAGCACTCCCTGATGCCTGTGTCGAAACTACAAATCCAAGCAACGCGAAACTGATATTAAAATAAAGACAAAACAATTGACTATAGCTGAAAGTAAAAAAACCCATTAAACCTTTGATCTAATTTACATATGCTTGAAGTGTGCATGGTAAGAAATTGGTTAAACCGAAACTTTGGACTAAAGCAAACAAAGTATTTAACAGTGTTATTCATAAAAGCAAATGAATCGATATCATAAGTTGTTTTCTATGCTGCCATTACTGAGACACTGTGTGGACAGAGAAAACAACCACAACAGGACATCTGGATGTTGTCCATGCTCCTCCCTAAAGAGGCAGAAGATAATAATAATAATAATAATAATAATTAAAGACCCACCACGTCACGTGTCAAAATCACGGTTTTCACGCGTTTTCCCTCTTGTAGGTGGTAAGAAATCTTAAGAACTCTTCCAAGCATAAGAGGGAATGTGACACGTGACGTGAGGGGTCTTTAACATTTTCTCTACTGAGCTCATGGCACTTTACAAATATAAACAAATTAGTAAAATATCAACTATAAAAAACACGCACACGCACACAGCCACAATAGCCTTACCAATGTCCACCTCCATAACCACCCCTATGGTCACCCCCATCATGCCTCCCTTACCTCTTTCCTCCAATGTCCACCTCCATAACCACCCCTATGGTCACCCCCACCATGTCTCCCTTACCTCTTTCCCCCAATGTCCACCTCCATAACCACCCCTATGGTCACCCCCATCATGCCTCCCTTACCTCTTTCCCCCCAATGTCCACCTCCATAACCACCCCTATGGTCACCCCCATCATGCCTCCCTTACCTCTTTCCTCCAATGTCCACCTCCATAACCACCCCTATGGTCACCCCCATCATGCCTCCCTTACCTCTTTCCTCCAATGTCCACCTCCATAACCACCCCTATGGTCACCCCCATCATGACTCCCTTACCTCTTTCCTCCAATGTCCACCTCCATAACCACCCCTATGGTCACCCCCATCATGACTCCCTTACCTCTTTCCTCCAATGTCCACCTCCATAACCACCCCTATGGTCACCCCCATCATGACTCCCTTACCTCTTTCCTCCAATGTCCACCTCCATAACCACCCCTATGGTCACCCCCATCATGACTCCCTTACCTCTTTCCTCCAATGTCCACCTCCATAACCACCCCTATGGTCACCCCCATCATGACTCCCTTACCTCTTTCCTCCAATGTCCACCTCCATAACCACCCCTATGGTCACCCCCATCATGCCTCCCTTACCTCTTTCCCCCAATGTCCACCTCCATAACCACCCCTATGGTCACCCCCATCATGACTCCCTTACCTCTTTCCTCCAATGTCCACCTCCATAACCACCCCTATGGTCACCCCCATCATGACTCCCTTACCTCTTTCCTCTAATGTCCACCTCCATAACCACCCCTATGGTCACCCCCATCATGCCTCCCTTACCTCTTTCCCCCAATGTCCACCTCCATAACCACCCCTATGGTCACCCCCATCATGCCTCCCTTACCTCTTTCCTCCAATGTCCACCTCCATAACCACCCCTATGGTCACCCCCATCATGACTCCCTTACCTCTTTCCTCCAATGTCCACCTCCATAACCACCCCTATGGTCACCCCTATGGTCACCCCCATCATGCCTCCCTTACCTCTTTCCTCCAATGTCCACCTCCATAACCACCCCTATGGTCACCCCCATCATGCCTCCCTTACCTCTTTCCTCCAATGTCCACCTCATAACCACCCCTATGGTCCTCCATAACCACCCCTATGGTCACCCCCATCATGACTCCCTTACCTCTTTCCTCCAATGTCCACCTCCATAACCACCCCTATGGTCACCCCCATCATGCCTCCCTTACCTCTTTCCTCCAATGTCCACCTCCATAACCACCCCTATGGTCACCCCCATCATGACTCCCTTACCTCTTTCCTCCAATGTCCACCTCCATAACCACCCCTATGGTCACCCCCATCATGACTCCCTTACCTCTTTCCTCCAATGTCCACCTCCATAACCACCCCTATGGTCACCCCCATCATGCCTCCCTTACCTCTTTCCTCCAATGTCCACCTCCATAACCACCCCTATGGTCACCCCCATCATGCCTCCCTTACCTCTTTCCTCCAATGTCCACCTCCATAACCACCCCTATGGTCACCCCCATCATGACTCCCTTACCTCTTTCCTCCAATGTCCACCTCCATAACCACCCCCCCCAATGGTCACCCCTATGGTCACCCCCATCATGCCTCCCTTACCTCTTTCCTCCAATGTCCACCTCCATAACCACCCCTATGGTCACCCCCATCATGTCTCCCTTACCTCTTTCCTCCAATGTCCACCTCCATAACCACCCCTATGGTCACCCCCATCATGTCTCCCTTACCTCTTTCCTCCAATGTCCACCTCCATAACCACCCCTATGGTCACCCCCATCATGCCTCCCTTACCTCTTTCCTCCAATGTCCACCTCCATAACCACCCCTATGGTCACCCCCATCATGTCTCCCTTACCTCTTTCCTCCAATGTCCACCTCCATAACCACCCCTATGGTCACCCCCATCATGACTCCCTTACCTCTTTCCTCCAATGTCCACCTCCATAACCACCCCTATGGTCACCCCCATCATGCCTCCCTTACCTCTTTCCTCCAATGTCCACCTCCATAACCACCCCTACCACCCCTATGGTCACCCCCATCATGCCTCCCTTACCTCTTTCCTCCAATGTCCACCTCCATAACCACCCCTATGGTCACCCCCATCATGCCTCCCTTACCTCTTTCCTCCAATGTCCACCTCCATAACCACCCCTATGGTCACCCCCATCATGGTCCACCTCCATATATGGTCACCCCCATCATGCCTCCCTTACCTCTTTCCTCCAATGTCCACCTCCATAACCACCCCTATGGTCACCCCCATCATGTCTCCCTTACCTCTTTCCTCCAATGTCCACCTCCATAACCACCCCTATGGTCACCCCCATCATGACTCCCTTACCTCTTTCCTCCAATGTCCACCTCCATAACCACCCCTATGGTCACCCCTATGGTCACCCCCATCATGTCTCCCTTACCTCTTTCCTCCAATGTCCACCTCCATAACCACCCCTATGGTCACCCCCATCATGTCTCCCTTACCTCTTTCCTCCAATGTCCACCTCCATAACCACCCCTATGGTCACCCCCATCATGTCTCCCTTACCTCTTTCCTCCAATGTCCACCTCCATAACCACCCCTATGGTCACCCCCATCATGACTCCCTTACCTCTTTCCTCCAATGTCCACCTCCATAACCACCCCTATGGTCACCCCCATCATGCCTCCCTTACCTCTTTCCTCCAATGTCCACCTCCATAACCACCCCTATGGTCACCCCCATGGTCTCCCTTACCTCTTTCCTCCAATGTCCACCTCCATAACCACCCCTATGGTCACCCCCATCATGCCTCCCTTACCTCTTTCCTCCAATGTCCACCTCCATAACCACCCCTATGGTCACCCCCATCATGCCTCCCTTACCTCTTTCCTCCAATGTCCACCTCCATAACCACCCCTATGGTCACCCCCATCATGCCTCCCTTACCTCTTTCCTCCAATGTCCACCTCCATAACCACCCCTATGGTCACCCCCATCATGCCTCCCTTACCTCTTTCCTTCAATGTCCACCTCCATAACCACCTCTATGGTCACCCCCATCATGCCCCCCTTACCTCTTTCCTCCAATGTCCACCTCCATAACCACCCCTATGGTCACCCTCATCATGACTCCCTTACCTCTTTCCTTCAATGTCCACCTCCATAACCACCTCTATGGTCACCCCTATGGTCACCCCCATCATGCCTCCCTTACCTCTTTCCTTCAATGTCCACCTCCATAACCACCTCTATGGTCACCCCCATCATGCCTCCCTTACCTCTTTCCTCCAATGTCCACCTCCATAACCACCTCTATGGTCACCCTCATCATGACTCCCTTACCTCTTTCCTCCAATGTCCACCTCTATAGCCACCCCTATGGTCACCCCCACCATGCCTCCCTTACCTCTTTCCTCCAATGTCCACCTCCATAACCACCTCTATGGTCACCCCCATCATGCCCCCCTTACCTCTTTCCTCCAATGTCCACCTCCATAACCACCCCTATGGTCACCCTCATCATGACTCCCTTACCTCTTTCCTTCAATGTCCACCTCCATAACCACCTCTATAGCCACCCCTATGGTCACCCCCACCATGCCTCCCTTACCTCTTTCCTCCAATGTCCACCTCTATAGCCACCCCTATGGTCACCCCCATCATCTTGGCTGCCTCACTGAGGTCATTCAGGTTTTCATCATTGTCCACACACACCGACATGACAGCCTGCCGTGCCAGTGACGCGACACGTCGCAGCTTGTTTAGTCCCACCACCTGGTGTGACAATATAACAATGATACATGTATTAATAATACCACCTGGTGTCACAGTATAACAATGATACATGTACTAATACCTGAAGTGATAATAACAATACAGTGGAACCTCCCTTATAAGACCTTCAAAAATCATTCAAAATGAGGTCTTATAAGTGAGGTAATTTTAATACTTACAAAGAAAGGCAATGTCTCAGAGAAGTATATGGAAGTATATGGGAGGGAGTCATAATGGGAGGTCTTATACAGGAGGTTCCACTGTAATGATAATGATATTAATTTATCACATGGCATGTGTACTATTTCACTATGTGTGTGTATATTATGTGTAAACATGCGTGTGTGTGTGTGTGTGTATGTGTGCGCAAGTAGACATGCATGCGCCTGCTATGCAATCATGTGCATTCAAATCAATGTGTACCTTTCTACACTGTGCCCTACAAAAGTAGCTGTAGTCACTATTTCAGTGTTTGTAGAAATAGAAGTAGTAGTGGTAGAAGTAGAAATAGCAGCAGTAGCAGTAGTAGTATGAGCAGTAGTAGCAGTAGAGGTGCTGTTTACCTGGTTGGAGATGAAGACGTCAGTAATTCCCCCAGACACCATGGCCTCTGCCTCTGTCACTGTCTGACAGCATAGGCCTACTGCCCCCGCCTTAATCTGTCATCATCACCATCATCATCATCACCATCACCATCACCATCATCATGGCCTCTGCCTCTGTCACTGTCTGACAGCATAGGCCTACTGCCCCCGCCTTAATCTGTCATCATCATCATCATCCATCATCATCATCCATCATCATCATCATCATCATCATCATCATGGCCTCTGCCTCTGTCACTGTCTGACAGCATAGGCCTACTGCCCCCGCCTTCATCTGTCATCATAATCCATCATCATCATCACCATCATCATCATCATGCCTCTGCCTCTGTCACTGTCTGACAGCATAGGCCTACTGCCCCCGCCTTCCACCTCTATCATCACCATCATCATCACCATCATCTTCATGGCCTCTTTCCTCTGTCAATGTCCAGCATCCACTGCCACCCCTATGGTCACCCTCATCATGACACCCTTACCTCATTCATCATCAATGTCCACCTCCATCACCACCATCATAGCCACCCCATCATGGTCACCATCATCCCACCATCATCATGTCATCCCATCATCATCACCTCCCTTACCTCTTTCCTCCATCATCCACCTCTATAGCCACCATCATCACCCCCATCATCTCATGCCTCACTGATCATCATTCAGGTCATCATCATTGTCCACACATCACCGACATGACAGCCTGCCGTGCCAGTGACGCGACACGTCGCAGCTTGTTTAGTCCCACCACCTGGTGTGACATATAACAATGATACATGTATTAATAATACCACCTGGTCACAGTATAACATCATACATGTACTAATACCTGAAGTGATCAATACAGTCAACCTCCCTTATAAGACCTTCAAAAATCATCAAAATGAGGTCTTATAAGTGAGGTAATTTTAATACTTACAAAGAAAGGCAATGTCTCAGAGAAGTATATGGAAGTATATGGGAGGGAGTCATAATGGGAGGTCTTATACAGGAGGTTCCACTGTAATGATAATGATATT
>CM065694.1:38092898-38177898 GCA_017654935.2 Phymorhynchus buccinoides
TGTAGTTGGCAATATTCACATTTGTTCCCGTCAAGAACGATAACTTGTAACAGAAAAGAACACAGTCCACTGCTTTTTCAGTCAACAGATTATTGTTCTTGACGGGAAGAAATGTGAATATATGACCATGCACCTAGTTTAGTTGCCCCTCATGTGTTATTGCCTTTCAATCTAATGTATTACATATTGTAAATTCTATTTCACGAAAAGGACCCCATTTTAAACCTAACCAAGCAAGACAAAATGCTGCTTTTATTTTAAAAACAAATTGTGTGTGTGTGTGGGTGGGTGCAGCGGGAGCGGGGGTAGTTAAACTACACATTTGCAACAACAACACAAAAAACACCCCCCAAAACCTGTTTTTTCCCCGTGTAGATGAGTAATGGACCAGGATCAGGATCGATAGTCGAAAGGGCCACTATGTAGTATATAATCAATGAAAAACTTGGGGAGGGCACTCAAAAAGAAAAAAAAGTTTATGTTACTCAAATAGAAAATAAAACCCTACATGACCTGGCCAACCAGTGCCCGTTCAGCGAGTCACCAGCGTGATGCCATGTCCAGCAGCCACCTAATGCACTACCCCGACATATTGATGTAGTTCTTTTCTTTCTTCAACTTCTTGTTCTTGTTTTCTTCTCTTCTTCATTTCTTCATGTTCATTCAGTGGTGAGAAGAAAAACGGAGGGGGTGGGGGGTGGGGGGGTGGAAGATGAGGGTGGTGGTGAAAAGGGATGGGGGAGGGGGGGGGCGCTGGGAGGGTGCTGTTTACATTGGGTTGGCGGTCTGGTGGAGGAGGGTCTTGAAGACCTCCACTGACCCAGGGGAAACAACCTTGTTGCTGAGGTTGTTCCATTCCCTCGTTGTTCTAAGGTAAAAGCTGTTTTTCAGCACTGTTGTTTTGGAGGGCTGTACGCTGAAGCAGCGCTCATTTTTTCTTGCGTATTGCTTCACAACATTTTAGTTTTCTTGGTTTTCTCAACGCGTTGGTTTCATGAGACGCTTGCCCTGTGCTGGTGTTAGGTCTTTGCTGGCTTCAATGTCAGCTTCTGTACTGTCTCGCATCGATTATTGCAATTCCTTACTTGTAGGCTGTCCTCAAACCCTCCTCAACAAACTTCAGAAAGTTCAAAACAATGCAGCTCGGTTAATCCTTAAAGTCCCTCGTACAGACCACATCAAACCCCACCTCAATACCTTACACTGGCTTCCAGTCGAGGCAAGAATAAAGTATAAAATTGCTTGCCTCTGTTTCAATGCTGTCCATTCATCTGGTCCTGCCTACCTCTCTGATCTCGTTCACCTGTACTCACCCTCCAGGTCTCTCCGTTCCTCTTCTAACAAACTTATCCTTTCTATTCCTCGTACAAACACTAAGACATATGGTGAACGTTCATTTTCTTTCAGCGCCCCTTCTGTCTGGAACACCCTACCATATGAACGTCGTTCTGCTAAATCTGTCCAATCTTTCAAAACCGCTCTTAAAACTCACCTCTTCCGGCAATACCTCTGATTTCTTCCTTGTCCTGTTTCCTGCCTTAAAACTATGTTCCGCACATTGTGTGTGGGTGTGTGCGTGCGCGTGGATGTGTGCGTGCGTGCGTGTTGTGGCTATGTGCATGTTTTTGATAGTTAACATTGTAGTAGCTTATGATCTATGTATTTATTTAAATAATTGTGAAGCGCCGTGAGCTCATGAGAGAAAGGGCGCTCTATAAATGTTCATTATTATTACTATTATTAGATGCCCCTCGATGATCTAAGAAGGTTAGTCAATGTTGCCTCCTTTCCTGCAACGGGGGTAGGTCTACATCTGTTGCCTCCTTCTTTCCTGCAACGGGGGTAGGTCTAGATTTGTTGCCTCCTTCTTTCCTGCAACGGGGGTAGGTCTACATCTGTTGCCTCCTTCTTTCCTGCAATGGGGGTAGGTCTAGATCTGTTGTCTCCTTCTTTCCTGTAACAGGGGGAGGTCTACATCTGTTGCCTCCTTCTTTCCTGCAACGGGGGTAGGTCTAGATCTGTCGTCTCCTTCTTTCCTGCAACGGGGGTAGGTCTAGATCTGTTGTCTCCTTCTTTCCTGCAACGGGGGTAGGTCTAGATCTGTTGTCTCCTTCTTTCCTGCAACGGGGGTAGGTCTATATCTGTTGCCTCCTTCTTTCCTGCAACGGGGGTAGGTCTAGATCTGTTGCCTCCTTCTTTCCTGCAAAGGGGGTAGGTCTAGATCTGTCGCCTCCTTCTTTCCTGCAACGGGGGTAGGTCTAGATCTGTTGCCTCCTTCTTTCCTGCAATGGGGGTAGGTCTAGATCTTGTACTTGTAGCATTGCATTACTGGGTTGCGGGACTGGTAATCTTGCTTGATGAACCTTGCTGCCCTACGTTGTATGCTTTCTAGCTTGTCGATTTTGCCTTGTGTGTATGGATCCCAAACTGTAGAGCTGTACTCCAAGAGGGATCTGAAAAGTGAGACATACAGTTTTCCGGCAGGTTTTGGGACAGGAGCAAAGATTCCTTCGAAGCATACCCAGGCTGGCATTTGCTTTCTTGGTGATCTTGTTTATGTGGGCAGTCCAGGTCAGGTTGCTGCTTATTTCCACACTGAGGTAGGGGTAGGTGTCAACTTGCTGCAGGATGTGGTTTGCCAGCTGGTAGTAGAAGGATGATCTGTGCCGTGCGCTCATGTAACATTTATTGGCGTTGAACT
The DNA here is from genome assembly GCA_017654935.2 of Phymorhynchus buccinoides. NCBI lineage: Eukaryota > Metazoa > Mollusca > Gastropoda > Neogastropoda > Raphitomidae > Phymorhynchus > Phymorhynchus buccinoides. The sequence goes on from CM065694.1 coordinate 38,095,600, forward strand.
TCATGCCACATTCTTCAGCCCAGGATTCCAAATTCTTCAGGTCATTTTGCAGGATTTCAAGGTCTGCCTTAGTCCTTATTTCACGGCATAGCATACAGTCTTCCGCAAAGAGCCTGACTTGATATCTGACTGAGGCTGCAAGGTCATTAATGTGGCACGTGGACTTTGCCACTTTTGCCTCAAGCTAACCAAATGAGTAGTGTTATGAAAGTCCAAGCTCACCTGAATTCGGCCAATATCTGGACACTTGTGTGTCTTGATGTGTGGTCTCAGGTCAATGCCAGGGTGCTTGTCCATGGCCTTTTTCATTCTGGCCACATTCTCTTCCATTTTGTCCAGGCAGACGAGCAGGGCCGGTGTGTCGATGTCTTGCACGCGGTCGCCAATCCTGCACGGCTTTTGACTGCCCGCCATTTTGCCAGCTGTTTGACAACCACATTAATAATGCTATGACCAATAAAGGTAACAAATGCTAGGTTTAATTAGAAAGAGCTTCACTGGACTAAACAATTATGTACTTGTAAAGTTATACAGAAGCCTAGTTAGACCTCACTTGGAATATGAGAACCAAGTCTGGAGCCCATTTTTTAAGAGACAGTCATCAGCAATAGAGAAGGTCCAGAGAAGGGCCACTAAACTGATTAAAAACCTGGGTAATCTAGACTATGGAGAAAGACTTAACAGATTAAAGATACTGTCACTAAAATATAGAAGAAATGTGGGGATCTGATTATTAATACATACAAAATCTTTAACAGATGTAATACTACTAGTAGTAACATTAACAAAACTTTGTTCCATTTAACAAAGGCAGTGACTATTCGACCTCATGTGGCTACCCAGGCTATTTGACCTCACTTATGCATTTGACGTCATCAAAAATTGTTATCCCATCTTTCTCCATCTGGCTTTCTGTCTCTGTCTGTCCCTCTCTCTCCCTGTTTGTCTGTCTCTCTCTCTCTGTCTTCTTCTTCTTCTTCGCCTCAGGCAGCCAACTTCATCAGGCTGAAGATTCTGCTGCACTGTCGGGGGTAGTAAGAAGACAAGACATTAGAAAGCTGAGGAGATAGAAGTAGCCTAATGGAAAGGAAAGTAAACATAAAATAAACATAGTGTGGATCTGATTTACAAAAAAAAGAAAGAAGATTGTTTTGTCTTGCAGTCGTTTAACAGTGTCCATCTTCTCTCTCTCTCTCTCTCTCTCTCTCTCTCTCTCTCTGTGTGTGTGTGTGTGTGTGTGTGTGTGTGTGTGTGTGTGTGTGTGTGTGTGTGTGTGTGTGTGTGTGTGTCAATGCACCTTCAGTAAATGCATTTAAAAATCGTATTGACAAAGAATTATTAAAATATACTTTTTCTACCAATTTGGATGTATATGAAAAATAAAGCTAAGTGTTAAAATAAATCCACGGGCAAATAAAATATTTAAAAAACAATTGATATTTGATGCCAAAAAAATTACCACTAATGAGGGCAAAAGGCTTATAGCCTATAGCCTTATGTGATATGTGATATATATGTGTGTGTGTGTGTGTACATGTGTGTGTGTACATGTGTGTGTGTGTGTGTGTGTGTGTGCATTTGTGTTGGGATGAGGGTGGGTGCGAGTGCGGCAATGTTTATTTTACTGTGTGAATTAAATTGTTTCTGCGCTTTAATTTACCCATACTTAGTACTTTCCCCTACGGACACCTGTAGCCACTGTAGATCTTTCTAAATAAATAGTCTTCTTCTTCATCTTCCCATTAATGGACTGGGCCTCACGGCGTTTAAAGTCCAACTTGATACGCGACTGACAGGCGGCGTGTGCTCTCAATGGCTAATTATTAATTAAAAAACCTGAATAATAATCTGGGATCACCTGACCTGAGTGAAGAGAGCGAACAGAACGACTCAGAGGTACAACCTCCACTTGCACTTTCACTTTCGGTGAAGCTAACCGGGGACTGACGTGAGAATGAAATGCAGACACGGAATGCTTCAAGAACGTCACCACTCGCTGTCCATGGCGCATGCTCGGTCACGAAAGGTCGGTCAAGGTTTCTGAGAGAAAGGTTGCAATAAAAACTGGTCAGAAACACGTTCGCTGACAGATTTATCGCCCTTGGACATCGGTGGCGTAGGAATGAGGAGGTGGGGAGAGCGGCTGCCCCCCAAACCAATTAAGCAAGCCAGCAAGCAACAAAAAAAAGAGAGAATGAGAGAGAGAGAGAGAGAGAGAGAGAGAGAGAGAGAGAGAGAGAGAGAGAGAGAGAGAGAGAGAGAGAGAGAGTCAAATCAAATCTGTTTATTGCCATTAGCAAACAAATGCCCTTATGGCAAGGGGGGAACAACCATTTAACATTCAAGGTAGACAACACTGGAATAAATGATTAGCCCATACCCTACTAATACACATGTCCCATATGTGCCCACCCGGGTCGAGAGGACGTAAAACACCAAAATTCATTCATTCACTGGAATAAATGAAAAATATAACTTAATAGAGAGAGAGAGAGAGAGAGAGAGAGAGAGAGAGAGAGAGAGAGAGAGAGAGAGAGAGAGAGAGAAGCTAGGCTGGGAAACGCTGGAGAGCAGACGGCAGAGGACCAGGCTCTCCATGCTGTACAAAATCAGCACCGGCGCTGTCCACTGTCCCAGCCTACATGCAAAGCTGGTACTGTTAACCACCGTTTTGTCCAAATTCCGCCGTTTTGTCTATATAGACAAAACGGCGGGGTTTTGTCGGGGTTAAATTAATGTATTAATTCAAATCATTTGAACTCCTAATACACTAATTTGCAGTCAAACAGTGAAAATAGGCCAAAGTGACCACTGGTCAGTGACACTGACTACTGGTCAACCACATCAAACTTTGTTCATTTGAATTCCTAATGCACTAATTTGCAGTCAAATAGTGAAAATAGGCCAAAGTGACCACTGGTCAGTGACACTGACTGGTCAACGACATCAACAATTGTTCATTTGAACTCCTAATACACTAATTTGCAGTCATACAGTGAAAATAGGCCAAAGTGACCACTGGTCAGTGACACTGACTGGTCAACCACATCAACAATTGTTCATTTGAACTCCTAATACACTAATTTGCAGTCAAACAGTGAAAATAGGCCAAAGTGACCACTGGTCAGTGACACTGACCACTGGTCAACGACATCAACAATTGTTCATTTGAACTCCTAATACACTAATTTGCAGTCATACAGTGAAAATAGGCCAAAGTGACCACTGGTCAGTGACACTGACCACTGGTCAACCACATCAACAATTGTTCATATGATCACCTAATACACTAATTAGCATTCAAACGGTAAAATTAGGCTAAAGTAACCAGTGTCAGTGGTCAGCTTGTTATTCATTTTATTTAACAAAGATTTTTTTAAAAATGAGAACTTGTCAAGAATGAGTTTTTATAACTCCAACTTTCATTTGGACAAAACGGCGGTTCAAAATCGGGCGCCGTTTTGTTGTAGTGTTGTAGATTGTTGAACCGCCGTTTTGTTCAAATCATAATAGAAAATTTGGACAAAACGGCGGATCTAACCCCGCCGTTTTGTCTATAGACAAAACGGCGGTTAACAGTACCACTTCCAAATCGGCAACGGCGTGGACACCATCTCCAGTTCCAACCCACTATTCCAACGTACCCACAGTGCCGCACCAAATATCGGTCAAACTCTTTCCTCCCAAGGACCATCAGGGAGTGGCGAACGACCTGCGGCAAGACACCCTCGACACCTTCACTGCTGACGCCCCCTGTGCAGTGCGTCAGTGGTGCAGGACCAACAATAATCCATCAAGCGCCCCTCCCCCTCCCCCCCCGGCTTCCCCTCCACCCTCTGTCCCTTCATATCATTAGTTAAGCAGGCATGTCCTCAGTAAAGAACAGACCGCCCCCCCAATTTTTCAGTCTTTTTTCCCCCAAAGGAGCCAGAATAGTCAACATACTGACCGTGGGCCCAGAAGAGAGAAGAAGAGAGAGAGAGAGAGAGAGAGAGAGAGAGAGAGAGAGAGAGAGAGAGAGAGAGAGAGAGAGAGAGAGAGAGAGAGAGAGAGAGAGAGAGAGAGAGAGAGAGAGAGAGAGAGAGAAAGAGAGAGAGAGAGAGAGAGAGAGAGAGTGAGTTAATTTAAAACCTAAATGGCTGGGACATAGTTGCATTGTTTTGCTTTATTAGTTCTCTACTTCACTCCAGAGTGGTGAGGTACGCATTTGCGATTTTTGTAGCTTATATAATTCTTTGCTGTTACTTTGTTTCTGTCCTCACAATACCCTGAAAAACTTCTCAAAAGTTGTAGGTAGTCTTTTCTTTTCTTTCAAGCGACCACACTCAATTGCTGATTATTCTGTCACTGTAAATTCAGGGGGATCTACGGAAAATATGCGCGGAATACTTCGGCCCTAATCTATAAATATGGAGAAGAGAGAGAAAGGGGGGGAGAGAGAATGGGCAGATCGGGATATGATAATCACCACCACTCTATTCTACTTGACCCAGCCAGTCAGGGAAGCGGAAGGATGCCGAATCGGGGAACCACCTAAGCTACTGAAGGGGGAGGGGGGGGGGGAGAGGGGGAGGAGAGAGAATGGGCAGATCGGATATGATAATCACCACCACTCTATTCTACTTGACCCAGCCAGTCAGGGACCGTTCAGCGGAACCCCAACATGATGCCGAATCGGACAGGAACCACCTAAGCTACTGAAGGGGGAGGGGGGGGGGGGGGAGAAGCGAAGTATGGTTATTGAGAGACAGTTGCCCTAGACACAAAGGTGTCCAGACTCGAGTCTCTGCCTCAACAGCCTGATGGGAGAGGTCATTCCATGCTTTGATGGTTCGGTGTAGGAAGCTGGCCTGCCGGTACTTTGTCTTGCAGAATTCTGCAACTGCAAGACAAAGTTGAAAATGTTGAAAAGTTGAAAAGTTGAAAATGAGGGTCAGCTGTGGGCGCGACGCTGGCGTTCAGGTGCTGGAGTGAACAGCATTGCTAGTCTTGCTGTTTCTCGGCGATGTTGAAGGGATGGCCACTTCAGCTGATCAATCATAGCTGAGACGCTTGATGTGTTTCTGAATCGTCTCTTCACAAACCTTGCTGCTCGTCACTGTACCGCCTAGTTTATCAATGTCCTGCTGCTCATAGTCTATCAGTAACACAGAAACACAGGGAGGGGGCGGCTGCCCCCCTTCTTCTTCTGCCAATAATGTACGTCCACCTGCCGTAACCGGCAATTACTGACATGTACTGGGGTTCAAAGAATTATACAGCGCGGGGAAAAACAAAAACAAAAATAAAGCTAGACAGATAAGAGGACGTGCACGACCGAGCACCCCTGGCTAGTCCAAGAACACCCAGCCGCACACGGGGGAGAAAAGAAAAGAAAAAGTGTGTGGGGGTGGGGCGTGGGGGGGGGGGGGGGGGGGGTAGTAGTGTTTTTTAGTCAGGGAGCTTCAGCACCTTCGAGATGAAGGAGCTGAGCGTGGGGGACTGGACTGTCTGATGGCAGGGAGTTCCAGTTGCGGACGGTTCGGGGGACTGAGAAGGAGTTGTTGCGGTAGTCGGTTCTGGCGGGGATTCTTTGGAGCTGCTTGTTGTGGTTTTGTCTTCTGCTGCTGGGGGCATGGGTTTGAGGGCGCTGCATCTCACACAGGCCAGGCCATTTGTGATCTTGTAGATCATGGATAGCCTGGAAGCGCGTTGGCGCTCAGCGAGAGATGGCCATTGTAGCTGGTGGAGCATGGTGCTGACACTGGAAGTATTTCTGTGTCTGTTTAGCACGTATCTTGCCACCCTGCGTTGGACCTTCTCAAGGTCAGAGATCTGCCTGTTGTGTGGGTCCCATACTGCGCTTGCATATTCAAGAATGGGCCTGACCATGGCTTTGTAGGCTAACTCCTTGGTAGCCGTGGAACACACCTTCAGGTTTTCTAGAGTTTTGGCTTTGGCGCAGGTGGCTGTGATGTGGGCTCCCCATGAATCAGATTGCAGTGTGACCCCGAGTGTGATCTCCTGGCAAATAGAAGGGCGGCCGGGGTGGGGGGTGGGGGGGGGGGGGGGGCAGACATGCTTCACCCAAAATGAAGCACAGAGAGAGAGACAGACAGAGAGGGGGAGGGGTCAAAGGCTCAATTTTTTCATACATTTACATAATTTCTTTAAAATTCTGATATTAAAATTAAAGCTGTTCTTTAAAAGCATGACACGTATCAAATACTGTCCCCTTATCCATGTTAGTCTTCTACCCCCCCCCCCCCCCCCCCCCCCCCCCCCCCCCCCCCCCCCCCCCCCCCCCCCCCCCCCCCCCCCCCCCCCCCACCCCCCCCCCCCCCCCTCCCCCCCCCCCCTGCCCCCATGTGACTTTTGTAAAAAAAAAAAAAAAAAAAGAACAACAAAAAGAAGAGATCAGTTGCACCCCCATTCTGCTTCTGTCAGCCCTTCCCTCACGTTCTACACCATCACCACCACTTCCATGCCCTTGGAGAGGAAACAGCGAGTATAGATAGATAAGACGACACACACAAAATCCAAACTTGCTAATATGAACTCATGTGATTGAAACTGAAAGCGCTCATTAGAGCTGAGGGCCTGCATGGTTCAGCCCGGTTTCACTGGTTTATTCGTTGTTCTCAAAGGTAGGTTTACCTTTGATCCATGTTCTATGTCACATTGTGAATCTTAAGATGGCAAATCATGGTAAATTGGTAATCTTTTGTGAATTATATTGAATTCCAAACTCGGGGGCATTTGCACTGGTTCTTACTAGTACTGCAGCAAAAAGGATTATTTGGCCTTTGGACTGACCTTCCTCAGCATCAGCTGTCTAAAGTCTCTTTGTCCAGCAGAGTGGGGGTGTTTGGGGCAAGACTTCTTTACATTTAACAATATGGTCAGTCCTCCAGAATAGTAATTGCCTCCTTTGTATCTGGAAGTCGTGGCTAGTCAGACATGACTGACTTACACTCACGTTTTGAAGTTTTACATAATTGGTAGAATTTGGTATGCTTTGCTTCATTAGGTGGATGATAGTGATGATGACTGATTTGTTTTGAACAAGTATCATCGATTATAACTGAGTTTTGTCCAATTTACGGGGTCATCGTCAAATGAATAGGGGGGGAATACAATAGTGAACAGATCCAGACAAAAAGAACCCACAACTTGAAAAACATTTGATAACGAGATATGGCTAAAAATAGATTTTCGGTTTTCAAGGTCGTACGTCAAGGTCAAGGTCACGACGGCAAAATGGTTTGCGCCGATCTCTTCCTATTAAGGAGGCACACCTTCACACAAAATTTGACGCGATTCGGTCAAGCGGTTCGGGAGATATCCTTGGGACAGACAGAAACCCCCCCCCCAAAAAAAAAAAAAAAAAAAATACAAACCAGCCCATCGCAATAGTCCGTCTTGGTGACGGACTAAAAATGCAAACACACACAGTGTCACACACGCACGCGCGCGCACACACACACAAGTGCGTGCATACACATGCATGCAAGCACGCACACACACCACACACTGCAAAACAACAGTCATCCTGTCAAAAGGCTCACCACCTAACACACAAGCAGGATTACGATTACGATTACGGATTACGCTGGGCCAACTGACCCCAAGGTTGCAAAAAGTTCAACTATCATATCATTGTCCATTTCTGTGTTACACATAAGTAATCATACAGATCTCATTTTCTATTTGGCCCGAGCCCGAGGCTAATAATTAACAAACAATAGTATTAGCCATTTCAATGAAAACCAAGGAAGTCTGTCTCTTTCTTTCTTATTTACTCACACACATCCACACACACATACAGAGAGAAAGAAATGGAGAGAGAGAGAGAGAGAGAGACAGAGAGAGAGAGAGAGAGAGAGAGAGAGAGAGAGAGAGAGAGAGAGAGAGAGAGAGAGAGAGAGAGAGAGAGAGACACTGGACCATTTAAATGTCATTAACACTGGGTTCTCATGACATGAAAGCATAATTTTCATTGCAAAACAGAGAGAGAGAGAGAGAGAACAAGAACAAGAACAGAACAAGAACAATATTTTTAATATCTATAGGCCACTGGCCCTTAGAAAGGCCAAAGTCATACATAGACACGCATATACACAAAGTACTGGCACATTCGAACATCAATGGAACCACAGATATCCATAAAGTTTGAAGACACGCAATGGGGCTTGATGTCCTAGAGCAATTTGACATTATGCTTTATCATCATTATTTTTTCTTTTGCGAATAGCATAAAACAGGAACAAAGAGAGTTTCCGAGAGAGAGAGAGAGAGAGAGAGAGAGAGAGAGAGAGAGAGAGAGAGAGAGAGAGAGAGAGAGAAGCATTTCAGCGCCATAAACTCAGCACACGTAAAATCCATCAAGGAACAGATGATCAATTTACTGATGAAAGCAGACATTAAAAAACAATCACGATGACGTCATCAGTGATGTACAATTCATGTAAACATTGAACCATCGCTCAGCACGTTCAATTTCAGCCAATCAACAGCCGCCTTAGATAAGGGTGGGAATGAAGGGTGTTGGGGTGGGGCGAGAGAGTGCAGAAGTCTTATTTTCATGTAAGTTGGTCATTAAAATGTGGTTCAAAACAAAAAATTAAAAACACACAAAATAGCATGCCCCCCCCCCCCCCCCCCCCCCCCCCACCCCCCCCCCCCCCCTGGAATTGCTTGCTTTATGTTCAAGTACGTTTCTGAAAGCAAGCCAACTTGTGTTTTGTTTCCTTCACATCAGAGCTAACATATCAAGGTATTGTTCAAAAGAGGATCAAGGTTCATAAGAAATGTCAAGGTGTTGTTCAAAAGAGGATCAAGGTTGATAAGAAATGTCAAGGTGTTGTTCAAAAGAGGATCAAGGTTCATAAGAAATGTCAAGGTCTTGTTCAAAACAGGATCAAGGTTCATAAGAAATGGTCTGCCTTACTAAAGGGGCCGCTACACTGCGTACCATTCCATTCACTGCCGTCCCATTGTGACATTTGTGAGGCATGAATCACGTGAAATTCTACGGTTTAAATGAATCTGATGAAATCCTACTAGTTTTGTTCACTACATTTGTAGTCCGTCGTACACGAATCTGATGAAATATCATTTTTGTATCAGACATTTAATTTAATTTGTGTATTGGGGTCTACATGAGTATAGTGCACGGAAATAGAAGAATTATTTTTAGATGGAAGTATTTCACGTGAATCATGACTCACAGACATGGTCAAATCGGATGGCAGTTGGATGGCATGGTATACTGTGAGTCTGCCCCTTAGCGTGGATTACAGCCAGCAGATTTCAGTAAGTCTGCCCCTTAGCGTGGATTACAGCCAGCAGATTTCAAGTCACGTTTCAAAACAGCAGCTCCACTAAAACAATGTTGACCTTCACGCACACTGACATTAAATAACGGACCAACTCTAGCACATGCCTGCATTGTGTGATGAATGTGACACAAAACATAATGACCCTCAGAGCACATTATATGATCTACATCACCAGACAGTAATAACTGTCCAGGTCTAGCACAATCGCCCGTGTTATGATGAACGTGGCACAAAACATAACGACCTTCAGAGCACACATATATGATCTACATCACCAGACAGTAATAACTGTCCAGGTCTAGCACAATCGCCCGTGTTATGATGAACGTGGCACAAAACATAACGACCTTCAGAGCACACATATATGATCTACATCACCAGACAGTAATAACTGTCCAGGTCTAGCACAGTCGCCCGTGTTATGTGATGAACGTGGCACAAAACATAACGACCTTCAGAGCACACATATATGATCTACATCACCAGACAGTAATAACTGTCCAGGTCTAGCACAGTCGCCCGTGTTGTGTGATGAACGTGACACAAAACATAACGACCTTCAGAGCACACATATATGATCTACATCACCAGACAGTAATAACTGTCCAGGTCTAGCACAGTCGCCCGTGTTGTGTGATGAACGCGACACAAAACATAATGACCTTCAGAGCACATCAACGTCACCCAGCAGTAATAACGGTCCTGGTCTAGCACAATCGCCCGCATCTTGCTATGAACGTGGGACCGACAATAACAAACAATGTGCACTGAAAACGAGATCAACTTATGATGAGGAAACAGCAGCCATTTCACTGGAGGAAAATACAACCACCAAAAAACTGCAGATCGGCGAGCCCCCATCAGACAGCAGCAGTGCGCAGCCACATTCTGTGCATTTCCAGACCAGTTCAACAAATAGGTTAGCTTTTTTCTTGCTCTTACCAGTGGACAGGTCTACTGGAGCATTGATATTTTATTGATATTTTGACTAACTCAATTTTCAAATAAAAACTGTGCCCCCCCCCCCTGCATTTCTCGGTTAATTGTATTTTTTCGTTTTTACCTTTCTTACCATACATAAAGCTGTATTTTAGGAACATTTTTAGCTAATAACCTTTTTGGAATACTAACCCTAGCCCTAAACCTAACCCCCACTATGTACTGCAGTACACCGTGATTTGTCACAGTTGTGGTTTGTTGCGTTTTTCCGTCTTATAGGGTGGGGGGTAGGGTTAGGGTTAGGGCTAGGGATAGGGTTAGTATTCCAAAAAGGTTATCAGCTAAAAAATTTCCTAAAATACAGCTTTATCTATGGTAAGAAAGGCAAAAATGGAAAAATACAATTAACCGAGAAATGTAGGGGTGGGGGGGCACATCTTGACCTTTACCAAAAACTGAATATGATCAAAACAAAAAACTGCAGGCTCTAACAATACATCTTTTTTTGTTTTGACCTGCATTTTGGTGTCATAAGATCCTTTAAATAATAACTGTGTCAAAGACAGTGATAATGATCTTGTTTCTACAGACGATACCAGCCTCAGTCTATTTGACCTGTGACAAAGACAGCTAATGATCTTGTTTCTACAGACGATACCAGCCTCAGTCTATTTGACCTGTGACAAAGACAGCTAATGATCTTGTTTCTACTGACGATACCAGCCTCAGTCTATTTGACCTGTGACAAAGACAGCTAATGATCTTGTTTCTACTGACGATACCAGCCTCAGTCTATTTGACCTGTGACAAAGACAGCTAATGATCTTGTTTCTACTGACAATACCAGCCTCAGTCTATTTGACCTGTGACAAAGACAGCTAATGATCTTGTTTCTACAGACGATACCAGCCTCAGTCTATTTGACCTGTGACAAAGACAGCTAATGATCTTGTTTCTACTGACGATACCAGCCTCAGTCTATTTGACCTGTGACAAAGACAGCTAATGATCTTGTTTCTACTGACGATACCAGCCTCAGTCTATTTGACCTGTGACAAAGACAGCTAATGATCTTGTTTCTACAGACGATACCAGCCTCAGTCTATTTGACCTGTGACAAAGACAGCTAATGATCTTGTTTCTACAGACGATACCAGCCTCAGTCTATTTGACCTGTGACAAAGACAGCTAATGATCTTGTTTCTACAGACGATACCAGCCTCAGTCTATTTGACCTGTGACAAAGACAGCTAATGATCTTGTTTCTACCGACAATACCAGCCTCAGTCTATTTGACCTGTGACAAAGACAGCTAATGATCTTGTTTCTACCGACAATACCAGCCTCAGTCTATTTGACCTGTGACAAAGACAGCTAATGATCTTGTTTCTACTGACAATACCAGCCTCAGTCTATTTGACCTGTGACAAAGACAGCTAATGATCTTGTTTCTACCGACAATACCAGCCTCAGTCTATTTGACCTGTGACAAAGACAGCTAATGATCTTGTTTCTACCGACAATACCAATGACTACACATGGTTTACTAAAGGTTTATGTATACGTTAACATTATTCACAGAATATTTCTATTTCCCCGTGGCAACACAGTTTTAGGCCACTCATAATATGACTTACAACTCACTGTGTTACCATGGGGAAATAGTGATATTTTGTGAATAATGTTAACATGTGCACAGACCTTTAGTGTCTAAATACCAACAGAGTGCTCTGACTGTTGCGCTACACAGAAAAAAAGCGTGTTTCTGGACCTTCCCATGACACTTACTATAGTCCTAAGTGGGTGGAATCCCGTGCAAGACTTCAATCTAGATGGAAGTGAGAACAATTAAGTTTATCAACAGACATTACCTTACAACTGCAGAGCAGCTAACATAGATCTACAGTGAAGTCATCATCAACAGACATTACCTAACAACTGCAGAGCAGCTAACAGAGATCTACAGTGAAGTCATTATCAACAGACATTACCTTACAACTGTAGAGCAGCTAACAGAGATCTACAGTGAAGTCATTATCAACAGACATTACCTTACAACTGTAGAGCAGCTAACAGAGATCTACAGTGAAGTCATTATCAACAGACATTACCTTACAACTGTAGAGCAGCTAACAGAGATCTACAGTGAAGTCATTATCAACAGACATTACCTAACAACTGTAGAGCAGCTAACAGAGATCTACAGTGAAGTCATTATCAACAGACATTACCTTACAACTGCAGAGCAGCTAACAGAGATCTACAGTGAAGTCATTATCAACAGACATTACCTTACAACTGTAGAGCAGCTAACAGAGATCTACAGTGAAGTCATTATCAACAGACATTACCTAACAACTGTAGAGCAGCTAACAGAGATCTACAGTGAAGTCATTATCAACAGACATTACCTAACAACTGTAGAGCAGCTAACAGAGATCTACAGTGAAGTCATTATCAACAGACATTACCTTACAACTGCAGAGCAGCTAACAGAGATCTACAGTGAAGTCATTATCAACAGACATTACCTTACAACTGTAGAGCAGCTAACAGAGATCTACAGTGAAGTCATTATCAACAGACATTACCTAACAACTGTAGAGCAGCTAACAGAGATCTACAGTGAAGTCATTATCAACAGACATTACCTAACAACTGTAGAGCAGCTAACAGAGATCTACAGTGAAGTCATTATCAACAGACATTACCTAACAACTGTAGAGCAGCTAACAGAGATCTACAGTGAAGTCATTATCAACAGACATTACCTTACAACTGCAGAGCAGCTAACAGAGATCTACAGTGAAGTCATTATCAACAGACATTACCTTACAGCTGTAGAGCAGCTAACAGAGATCTACAGTGAAGTTCTATAAGTTCAGCGCTAACTAGCAAAATAAGTTATTGAAGAAGGAAAAAAGAGTTTTATACTGATTCCTTATCTTCATTAGCTTCACAATGATCACTTAGCTAAATAAGTGGTACATATAAACCAATCACATTTGTGTCAGCTAAGCTCTACCATGGAGCTAAAAACTGTAGTACGTTCTCAAGAGTACTGGAAGAGCTCTATCATTATAACCATAACCCTATCATAGAGATAAAGCTCACCCTATCATAGAGCTAAAGCTAACCTTAACCCTATCATCGAGCTAAAGCTCACCCTATCATAGAGCTAAACCTAACCCTATCATAGAGATAAAGCTAACCCTAACGCTATCATAGAGCTAAAGCTAACGCTATCATAGAGCTAAAGCTAACCTTATTATAGAGCTAAAGCTAACCCTATCATAGAGCTAAAGCTCCTATGCTCTATACAATGACTTAAAAACTAAACAAGTACGGTACCACTGAGCAGAGCTACGTTTGACACTTGTTCTCCGATTCCATCAACGATGCGCAATGAAGAATAATGAATATCTACATCTAACATAGCACTGAGGAGCGATAACACTTAGAATGAAAATCACACACAAAAACCACTAAAAATAAATGTATTGCCTCATCAAAAAAAAAGAAAGAAGAAAAACCACCTCACAAAGCACACAAATGTCCACAAGATAAATGCTATATGAAGCATGTACATTATATATCACAATATTTGTTCCAAAAAGAAAAGTCTGCGACATCAAAAATCTCGAATTATTTACGGGGCATTTGAGCAAGCATGACAAAACAGCACAAGCAAAAGAAACGCAAAGCAAATCATTGACGTAAAGCATTGGTCCGAAGTGTGTGCAGTAAGCAGAATGATTGTGATCAGGGTACAGATATAAATATAAATGTCAAACATGTAAGATATTCCCTCCACTCACACAATGCTCAGTGTGTATTGATGTGGCAATGTGCATAAATGTAGCAATGTGTATAATGTGTGTGTGTGTGTATCAATGCGAGCAATATGTGATCAGGATACAGACATACTTGTCAAACATGTAAGATACTCTCCACTCACACAATGCTCAGTGTGTATTGATGCGGCAATGTGCATAAATGTAGCAATGTGTATAATGTGTGTATCAATGCGAGCAATATGTGATCAGGATACAGACATACTTGTCAAACATGTAAGATACTCTCCACTCACACAATGCTCAGTGTGTATTGATGCATCAATGTGTATAAATGTGGTGATGTATATAAGTGCGGTGATGTGTATTAATGCAGGCAAATTGTGATCATGTCATCCCCCCCCCCCCCCCCCCCCCCCCCCCCCCCCCCCCCCCCCCGTAGTGACAAAGTGAAAACAAGGCTTTGCGAAGTGGTATGTACAATGAAGGAAGGGGACAGTCACACATTACATTCACTCAGATTTACTGAATTATAAACACTGAACAGAAAGCCGACACGATAAAACTAGTAGACACTGGTAAAGGTGATGATTCATATGATAAAATGATGATAATACAAGTAATGATGAAGAAGGTGATGATTAAGACGATAAGTGACGATGGTGATGATGGTGGTGGTAAATGCAACGATAAAACTAACGACCAATGAAAGTTTTGATGACATTTGCTTGCTATGTCTAACAAGGAAAGACACTGTCACACTGAGTCCACAAAATCATAACACAAAATATTTTTGTGAACAATTCATAGGGACGATCAGTGAAACAGAATTCATCGCTAAAATGACAGTCATCAACGTATCGTAACAACAACCACATCAGCATTCAACATCTTGAAATGAAAACCCAATCAGTGTTCAACATAATTATGGTAACGACAACTCCAACACGGCAACAGCATTCAACAATATTATCACAACGACTTTGATCCAAATGAATGACATTCCCTGGACTAAGCCCTGCAGGCCCACAGAAAACACTTGTCAAACAAGAAGTAGTAGAAGTAGTAGTAGTAGTAGTAGTAGTAGTAGTAGTAGTAGTAGTAGTAGTAGTAGTAGTAGTAGTAGTAGTAGTAGTAGTAGTAGTAGTAGTAGGAGGAGGAGTAGGAAGAAGAAAAATAGTAGTAGTAGTAGTAGTAGTAGTAGTAGTAGTAGTAGCAGTAGTAGTAGGAGGAGGAGGAGTAGGAAGAAGAAAAAGAATAGTAGTAGTAGTAGTAGTAGTAGCAGTAGTAATAGTAGTAGTAGGAGGAGGAGGAGGAGTAGGAAGAAGAAAAAGAATAGTAGTAGTAGTAGCAGTAGTAGTAGTAGTAGTAGTAGTAGTAGTAGTAGTAGTAGTAGTAGTAGTAGTAGGAAGAAGAAGAAGAAGAAGAAGTAGTAGTCATTACTAGTAGTAGTAGTAGTGGTAAAAAACCGAAGAAGAAGATAAAGAAGAATTGATTACAATAACATCTATCAACTGTTTGATAACCAGCAAATCAGAATATTAATCTGAAGTTGTCATTGACTATTGCTCTCTCTCCCACAGGGACTCAGTGTCCCTGAAAATGCACTGAAAATGTCTGAAGAAACGCCTGCTCACATGCGTGTATGCATGCGTACATGTACATGCGTTGGTTTGCATAATTATATGCATGTATTAGTGCTTGAGTGTGTGTGTGTGTGTCATGCACGTTCATGTGTTCTCATAAATGTGTACATCTATGAGTGCATGCTTACACGTGCGTGCGAGCGTATGTGTACAAAGTCAGAAACTAACTCCTATTCTACAGAAAAGTTGTCGAGAACTATCAAAGACTTGAAAGAGAGGGACAGCGCTCTATGCCTGGGATTTCTACACATGTCACTACTTCATACTAGATCAGCATAACTTTAAAGAAAATGATTATAGTTATTCTGATTAAACTATGATTAAGAAATAAATAATCTGCAATAATTAAAATAATAAATCATTCAGCACTCAGATTTGCATTAAAATAACTATTCAATCATTTTACATGATATTAATTGATACACGATAAACAAATCTGTGTAAAAATTGATCACAATACACAATTGTCAGTATGTCTTAATGGCTACATTCATGATTACATATAAAGTAGACTTCTACCATTATCATTTTTTTAAGTATTATTTATGCAATTCATTGTTTTAACACTGTTCCCCCTTTTTGCAATAATTATTATCAATACAAAATATATAGGAAATAGTGTTTTCATGACTCTAATTCGGTATATATCACAAACAACAACATTTTATGGAAATGAAAAGCATTTTTTAAGCCAAAAAGAAGACAAACAGAAGTACAAAAGAGAAACCTGTGTAAACTGCTTTGATTTTCAGTACATTCCTGGCAATTGTAGCCTGCGTTCTCTGCCCTCACAATCAACACACTGAGGGAATAGACACAGGACCTGTGAATCCAGCGTGTTAGTTTTGACACTCAATACACACTAATCCAATGCTACAGTGACACCATTCCCAGCACACAAAGCATGATTAATCATCATCATTAATTTATCAAAGGGTAAAATGTGCAACAATTATGCATTGATAAACTGAGGAGGGAAGGGAAGAGGGTCACACACAAACTGCTAACAAAAAGTGGCGTAGAGTGGCAGAGGTAAAGCGCTCGCCTTGTGTCAAGTAAACCCGAGTTCGAACCTGGGTACAGGGGATTTTTCTTCTCAATTTGCACTAGGCCTTACGTCTTTAGGATGAGAGGATAAACCGAGGTCCCGTGTGCCCATGCACTCAGCACACATTAATCTCAGTGGCAACGAAAAAGTTGTCATTTGGTCAAAATTTACCCACCCACCCCCTCCTTCCTTATCAGTCACACAGAAATTGCATGCCAAAAAAAAACAACAACATTGGCTGCGACGTGCTCTCCAGTTGGGAGCAACCCGAATTTCACAGACGCCTCCGTGACTATAAATTACCTAATACCTAACATGATGTTATCATCAGTCTCACAGAGATGGTTCCATCGGCCAGCTTAAACTAGAGCACTGGCCATGAAATAAAGCGAAGAGCAAAAATAAACATCTACTAAAAACTGATCAAATCGTTAAGGAAAACGTCTTTCTCACCCAGTTAGCGACAAACAAACAGCTTACATTAACACGAACCAGAAAAACATTGAAATCTTCACCATAAATTCATCTAGTTATTTCCAGTGTAGGATCATGTGTTTTTCTTCTGATCATGCTTGTTGGGGAGTGACGAGGAAACATTAAAATCTTCACCATAAATTCATCTAGTTATTTCCAGTGTAGGATCATGTGTTTTTCTTCTGATCATGCTTGTTGGGGAGTGACGAGGAAACATTAAAATCTTCACCATAAATTCATCTAGTTATTTCCAGTGTAGGATCATGTGTTTTTCTTCTGATCATGCTTGTTGGGGAGTGACGAGGAAACATTAAAATCTTCACCATAAATTCATCTAGTTATTTCCAGTGTAGGATCATGTGTTTTTCTTCTGATCATGCTTGTTGGGGAGTGACGAGGAAACATTAAAATCTTCACCATAAATTCATCTAGTTATTTCCAGTGTAGGATCATGTGTTTTTCTTCTGATCATGCTTGTTGGGGAGTGACGAGGAAACATTAAAATCTTCACCATAAATTCATCTAGTTATTTCCAGTGTAGGATCATGTGTTTTTCTTCTGATCATGCTTGTTGGGGAGTGACGAGGAAACATTAAAATCTTCACCATAAATTCATCTAGTTATTTCCAGTGTAGGATCATGTGTTTTTCTTCTGATCATGCTTGTTGGGGAGTGACGAGGAAACATTAAAATCTTCACCATAAATTCATCTAGTTATTTCCAGTGTAGGATCATGTGTTTTTCTTCTGATCATGCTTGTTGGGGAGTGACGAGGAAACATTAAAATCTTCACCATAAATTCATCTAGTTATTTCCAGTGTAGGATCATGTGTTTTTCTTCTGATCATGCTTGTTGGGGAGTGACGAGGAAAGAAAAGTGAAAGTATGTAATTTAATGTACATTGTTGTAGCTAAATATGTACATATTTGTGTGTGTGTGTGTAAAAGAATATGAGGGATATGGGGGGGGGGGGGGGGGGGGGGTATGTACGTGTCATTTTAGTGAAATTGTAAAAAGCGCTTAGAGTTTAACCCTTTCACCGTCAATGTCGCATTTATGCACCACAATGGTTTAACACCTATGTCGGTAAAAAGCATCAAATCACGGCCTGTTATCCGAAAACCCTATTTTCTTAATTTTGGGATGTAAGGATAGGTCTTACTTTATACATGTTACTGAGGAATTCCCAATATTGCAGATAATTTGTTTTCTTTACCTAGCTAAACTTAAGGGTATTTTTCGGTTGAGAAATGGCTGGTGGCGAAAGGGTTAAAGGTTAAATGCTATAAAATGTTTCTTAATAAATAAATAAATAAATAAACTAGGCCTTAATCAGTGTGGGACACCTGCGTTGCGAGGCCCATAACCAAAGACTGGAGCGGTGGGCTCAGGTTGGCCTGCCCTCTACCTGCAGAGATGTGTCTCCTTCACCATGCAACTGACAACATGGCCTTCACCGTACAACACAACATGGCCTTCACCGTACAACACAACATGGCCTTCACCGTACAACACAACATGGCCTTCACCGTACAACACAACATGGCCTTCACTGTACAACTTACAACACAACATGGCCTTCACCGTACAACACAACATGGCCTTCACTGTACAACACAACATGGCCTTCACTGTACAACTTACAACACAACATGGCCTTCACCGTACAACACATGGCCGTCACTGTACAACTTACAACATAACATGGCCTTCACCATACAACACAACATGGCCTTCACCGAACAACTTACAACACAACATGGCCTTCACCGAACAACTTACAACACAACATGGCCTTCACCACAACATGTAGTACATACAATTCACAACCCTCATTAGTCTGTGAAAACAAAGCACTAATAACATCAGTAGTGCTAACTATCCGCAAATAAATCGCATGATGCGCTCGAACTTAGCCCTTTTTTCAAACACAACTTTTGAACTATCAGTCTGGATTAGCTTTATAGAAAAATAAATCAACGCAGACTTTGCAACTTTACCAAATCTTACTTCAAAAGATCACTTCTTAGCTCACCAGTAAACAAAGTGAGCTTATGATAAACACTGGCTGAAGTGTCAAAAACATTTACCAAAAAATAAATACCAGAACTGAAATCTTTCAAAATATGATTTTAAAAATACATGACAGGCCAGTTTTATTTCACACACAATTTGTTTTTCCCCGATTTATAATCTAACACTCAAACCAAAAGCTGTTTTGCAATGTCATGATACTCTTTATGAACGGAGAACAAACAACTGATCGTGGACAAACAGAAACAGACTCTACATGCCGAGCAGAATTATTAATTATTATTACCATTATTAGCATCTGTCTCTCTGACCCTCTTTCACCAAAGTGAGACCACACACGTCCCAGTAGCTGACAGCGTGCCAACAGAAAGCCAGCTGTCCCCCTATCTACACACCTACATCCCCCTTCCCCCAGTTCTCCTCCATAGCAGCCCCTCAGGTAACTGGTATGAATCAACTGAAAACAGGAGTGTGTGTGTGAGGGTGGGGGGAGGGGGGTTGTTCAACACCGTTCTCATTGTTGTTACATTGGCAGCTGATCCTTTCCCTTTCGACTCAACAAACAAAACAATACAGAGAAACTGAGGGGCCTGTGACTGTTAAAAACAACTTTAAAACATGGGCTTCAAACACTTATTTCAACAAAAGTTGACTGAACAGTTTTGACCATGGCCTTAAGAATGTGACCTATGCACGGTGTGTGTCTGTTTCTCTCTGTTTCTATACAAGTTTGTGTCTGTAAATCCTGTCCGTCTCTGTCTGACTATGAAACAGATTTACACCTTGACTTAGTCTAAACTCTACCATGGTTAACAACTTTCTACAGCATATCATCGCCTCTCTCACACACACACAGTGGCTCAAGATATGAAAAGAAGAAAATGCTTAATGCCAAAGGTACACATGAGCGATAACAAATAAACATTATAATAAATATGAATGCGAAGTACATGACAAGCACAAGTATTTTAATTTTCAACGAAAACGGATAAACTGTCTAAAGGAGGACTATAGGTACCAGTACCCACCCTTGTAAGCACTTCTATAGTCATGTTACCTTATGGTGGATGGTAGGATGAGGGACAAAGGCATGCGCCCTTGTAAGCACTTCTATAGTCATGTTACCGTATGGTGGATGGTAGGGTGAGAGACAAAGGCATGCGCCCTTGTAAGCACTTCTATTGTCATGTTACAAAGGCATGCGCCCTTGTAAGCACTTCTATAGTCATGTTACCGTATGGTGGATGGTAGGGTGAGAGACAAAGGCATGCACCCTTGTAAGCACTTCTATTGTCATGTTACTTATGGTGGATGGTAGGGTGAGAGACAAAGGCATGCGCCCTTGTAAGCACTTCTATTGTCATGTTACCTTATGGTGGATGGTAGGATGAGGGACAAAGGCATGCGCCCTTGTAAGCACTTCTATTGTCATGTTACCGTATGTATGGTGATAGACAAAGGCATGCGCCCTTGTAAGCACTTCTATAGTCATGTTACCGTATGGTGGATGGTAGGGTGAGAGACAAAGGCATGCGCCCTTATAAGCACTTCTATTGTCATGTTACTGTATGTATGGTAAGAGACAAAGGCATGCGCCCTTGTAAGCACTTCTATTGTCATGTTACTTATGGTGGATGGTAGGGTGAGAGACAAAGGCATCGCCCTTGTAAGCACTTCTATTGTCCTGTTATCGTATGGTGGATGGTAGGGTGAGAGACAAAGGCATGCGCCCTTGTAAGCACTTCTATTGTCATGTTACTTATGGTGGATGGTAGGGTGAGAGACAAAGGCATGCGCCCTTGTAAGCACTTCTATTGTCATGTTACTTATGGTGGATGGTAGGGTGAGAGACAAAGGCATGCGCCCTTGTAAGCACTTCTATTGTCATGTTACCTTATGGTGGATGGTAGGGTGAGAGACAAAGGCATGCGCCCTTGTAAGCACTTCTATTGTCATGTTACTTATGGTGGATGGTAGGGTGAGAGACAAAGGCATGCGCCCTTGTAAGCACTTCTATAGTCATGTTACCTTATGGTGGATGGTAGGGTGAGAGACAAAGGCATGCACCCTTGTAAGCACTTCTATAGTCATGTTACCTTATGGTGGATGGTAGGGTGAGAGACAAAGGCATGCGCCCTTGTAAGCACTTCTATAGTCATGTTACCTTATGGTGGATGGTAGGGTGAGAGACAAAGGCATGCGCCCTTGTAAGCACTTCTATTGTCATGTTACTTATGGTGGATGGTAGGGTGAGAGACAAAGGCATGCGCCCTTGTAAGCACTTCTATAGTCATGTTACCTTATGGTGGATGGTAGGGTGAGAGACAAAGGCATGCGCCCTTGTAAGCACTTCTATTGTCATGTTACCTTATGGTGGATGGTAGGGTGAGAGACAAAGGCATGCGCCCTTGTAAGCACTTCTATTGTCATGTTACCTTATGGTGGATGGTAGGGTGAGAGACAAAGGCATGCGCCCTTGTAAGCACTTCTATAGTCATGTTACCTTATGGTGGATGGTAGGGTGAGAGACAAAGGCATGCGCCCTTGTAAGCACTTCTATAGTCATGTTACCTTATGGTGGATGGTAGGGTGAGAGACAAAGGCATGCGCCCTTGTAAGCACTTCTATTGTCATGTTACCTTATGGTGGATGGTAGGGTGAGAGACAAAGGCATGCGCCCTTGTAAGCACTTCTATTGTCATGTTACTTATGGTGGATGGTAGGGTGAGAGACAAAGGCATGCGCCCTTGTAAGCACTTCTATTGTCATGTTACTTATGGTGGATGGTAGGGTGAGAGACAAAGGCATGCGCCCTTGTAAGCACTTCTATTGTCATGTTACCTTATGGTGGATGGTATGGTGATAGACAAAGGCATGCGCCCTTGTAAGCACTTCTATAGTCATGTTACCTTATGGTGGATGGTAGGGTGAGAGACAAAGGCATGCGCCCTTGAAAGCACTTCTATAGTCATGTTACCTTATGGTGGATGGTAGGGTGAGAGACAAAGGCATGCGCCCTTGTAAGCACTTCTATTGTCATGTTACTGTATGTATGGTGATAGACAAAGGCATGCGCCCTTGTAAGCACTTCTATTGTCATGTTACTTATGGTGGATGGTAGGGTGAGAGACAAAGGCATGCGCCCTTGTAAGCACTTCTATTGTCCTGTTACCTTATGGTGGATGGTAGGATGAGAGACAAAGGCATGCGCCCTTGTAAGCACTTCTATTGTCATGTTACCTTATGGTGGATGGTAGGGTGAGAGACAAAGGCATGCGCCCTTGTAAGCACTTCTATTGTCATGTTACCTTATGCTTGTCATGTTACGATGAGAGACAAAGGCATGTGCACACACAATAGTGAGAGATGTTCAATGTAAAGTGATGGTTTATTCCAATCTACAGGGATCTACTGATGATAGTCTTTCAATGGAAAGAGAAAGGTTATTCAAAACTACAACGATCTTAGGAATTGATGATAGTCTATCAGTGACCTAGTGCTGGGACAATGCCAAATGCAATTAAGTATTTTTTTAATCAATAAATAAAGATGCTAAAATGCCCCGTTAAAATTGCAAATTGTGACATGATATCTGACGCATCCTTTGTTTTCCATGGATGAAGATGACTCAAAGCAGTGCCAGGATACAACATATGCGAACCAAGTAAACACGAAACACACTGTCTACACAAACAATGTAAACAAGACAAACGACTATACCAAATAACGGATCAAGCTTTCAAATGGAACCTACAACAAAATCACACCGACGACATTTAAAACAGCGCACTTCATAAAACACGGAATAAAATCTGTAGTCTGTCATGTCATGACTCAAATGCCAAGGTCATTCAGCGACAAATGCGCACCAAAGCTGGCACTGTAGAACTGTGTCGCCGACTCCGAATCCAGCAGCACGTCTCTTTCAATTCACTGACGATGATTGCAGACTGTCCATCATTATAAGACATCGAAGAAACGTGGAAAGCGACGACCAGCAAACGCAAAGTTCAGCCCACAGTTAAGTCCCTTGCCTTACGGACAGTTGACAGGGTCGATCAACTGACCAATCAAAACGAGTCTCACAAACAGGTCCGGGTCAAAGGACCAATCAAAAAGAGTCTCACAAACGAGGCTCAGAGAAAGGACCAATGAAATGGAGTGATGCGGTCTGTTGTTATCCCCGTGGTGACGACTTTGCCAAGGGAGACCACTCTAGAAGTCGGTACTGCATCCTCTGGACATGGTGGATTTGTTCCCCTTGATAGAGGGCAGCACCGATGTACCGGACAGATAGTCCGAGTGGCGGTACGGTTGTGGGTACACCGCGCCTTGGTTGGTACCGTGGACAGCAGCGTGGTTGTTAGTGCGACCTGCAACAGGTATATGACATGTTAATATGGGATATTACATGTTAATACAGGATACATTGTTCCTTGGTTGGTACCATGGACAGCAGCGTGGTTGTTAGTGCGACCTGCAACAGGTATATGACATGTTAATATGGGATACATTGCGCCTTGGTTGGTACCGTGGATAGCAGCGTGGTTGTTAGTGCGACCTGCAACAGGTATATGACATGTTCATACAGAACATTACATGGTACAGATTCATGGATGGGAGCAGAACATTTCAGCTCTACTGAAGAAGGCAGGGATATTACCAAACGTTCCAGTCATCATAATGAACATCATTTCTTCTCAGTACAAGAAGGATCTGGTGCAAGAAAGGTTTGAGAGGAGAGAAGAAAAGGGAGAGAGAGAGGGGCGGTGAGTGTGCCAGACAAAACTGCTACACTGAATTCAGTATCAATAGTGAAGGCCTGCCAGCCCTGCTGTCTCCATTGGTTGATACCGTGGACAGCAGTATGATTATCGCTGTCTCCATTGGTTGGTACCGTGGACAGCAGTATGATTATCGCTGTCTCCATTGGTTGGTACCGTGGACAGCAGTATGATTATCGCTGTCTCCATTGGTTGATACCGTGGACAGCAGTATGATTATCGCTGTCTCCATTGGTTGGTACCGTGGAGAGCAGTATGATGATCGCTGTCTCCATTGGTTGGTACCGTGGACAGCAGTATGATTATCGCTGTCTCCATTGGTTGGTACCGTGGACAGCAGTATGATTATCGCTGTCTCCATTGGTTGGTACCGTGGAGAGCAGTATGATTATCGCTGTCTCCATTGGTTGGTACCGTGGAGAGCAGTATGATGATAGCTGTCTCCATTGGTTGGTACCGTGGAGAGCAGTATGATGATCGCTGTCTCCATTGGTTGATACCGTGGACAGCAGTATGATTATCGCTGTCTCCATTGGTTGGTACCGTGGAGAGCAGTATGATTATCGCTGTCTCCATTGGTTGGTACCGTGGACAGCAGTATGATGATTGCTGCGGCCGGCAACAGTTATAATACAATACACAACAGATAGTCATGGCGACATGTTACTGACATCATACTGACATATTGTCATGATAATGGATAGTCATGACATGCTACTGACATGACACATTGTCTACATAATGAATAGTCATGGTGGCATGTAACTGTCATGACACATTGTCTACATAATGGATAGTCATGGCAGCATGTTACTGACATGACACATTTTCTACATAATGGATAGTCATGGCGGTATGTTACTGACATGACACATTGTCAAGATAATGGATAGTAATGACGACATGTTACTGACATGACACATTATGAAGATAATGGATAGTCATGGTGGCATGTTACTGACATGACACATTGTGAAGATAATGGATAGTCATGGCGGCATGTTACTGACATGACACATTGTGAAGACAATGGATAGTAATGACATGTTACTGACATGACACATGGCGGCATGCTCTTTAATTAGACACCCTTAATCTGGCATTCACTCCCCTCTTCCCTTTACACACACACACACACACACACACACATACACAACAACATACAGTATTCATACGGCGCTGAATCTTGATAGAAATCAAATCAAAGCGCACACACACGTTAGCATTCATAACGCATTCAAACAAAAATGCAACACACACGGGCGAAAGCACACACCAGAGCACACATACCATACACACACACACAAAATCTTAATAGTAATGTTGATGTGTCCGCAATAAGGGAAATGAATATAACATACAATAAATAACAGTATACACTGCAGCAACATTATACAATTCCATAATAAGCAACAACAAAAAGTAAAACACAACTGTACATCAAAATGCAAAAAAAATAACGTTCAAATAAAAATGAAAAAGAAGAAGTAACAGAGACGACAACATCCCACACAAGGGGCGAACACATGCAAATGGTAACCACTTTGCAATCAGATGCATCATGCACTCAAACGTAAAACAATCAGAGAATTCTTGTTTCTTAATATTTGCAGCAAATCAAACCATGACTTCTAACAACAAAGACAGTTAAAAACAAAAAAGGATATAAGAAAGCTTACAACAACAAGAACAGCGCCCAAGACATTACTGACGAATAATAAGCCAATGGAAAGAATGGAATCTTTTCATACCTGATTAACTATTGTAATATACTGTCACCATACCATGTTTAAACAGCATCATGTCAGATGAAAGAAAGACACCTTTTAATACCTGATGAACTATTGTAATATACTGTCACCATACCATGTTTAAACAGCATCATGTCAGATGAAAGAAAGACACCTTTTAATACCTGATGAACTATTGTAATATACTGTCACCATTCCATGTTTAAACAGCATTATGTCAGATGAAAAAAGACACCTTTTAATACCTGATGAACTAATGTAACACTGTCACCACACCATGTTTAAACAGCATTATGTCATATGAAAAAAGACACCTTTTAATACCTGATGAACTAATGTAACACTGTCACCACACCATGTTTAAACAGCATTATGATGAACTAATGCACTGTCACCACACCATGTTTAAACAGCATTATGTCATATGAAAAAAAGACACCTTTTAACCTTTTCGCCGCCAGCCATTTTTCAGCCAAAAAATACCATTAAACTTAACTGGGCAAAGAAAAAATATCTGCAATATTGTGAATTCCTCTGTGACATATAACATTAGGCACATCCTTACCTCCCAAAAGTAAGAACATTGGGTTTTGGGATAACAGGTCCTGATTTGATGCCTTTTAGTGACATGGGTGTTAAACCTTTGTGGTGCTAAAATGCGACATTGGCGGTGAAAGGGTTAATACCTGATGAAATATTGTAATATACTGCCACCATATCACCTCATCTTTAAAATAAAAAAATGGGGTCATGTTGGACGGAAAGATGTGGGTGGGAGTAGGTGTGGTGTGTGAAAGTTTTTTTGGGGTGGGGGTGTAGAGGAGATAGTTGCCATTGTAGTATTTAGCACTACTGTTTCCTGAGAGAATGACTGCCACAAGAGACACTTCTCTACTCCAATCCCTTCTCACCCCCCAAACCACTAGACAAACAATTACAAGCACTATCGCCACAAGATCACAATTAATTAGATGAAAAATCGCCAGAATAATAAACAAATAAACACCCTTCTCATTACAGCATTAACAAAACAGCCCTGCCAAAAACGACAATCACCAGAATAATAATCATAAAAAACCCTTCTCATAACAACATAAAGAAAACAGCCCTGCCGCACAGCTTGCCATTGAATAGATAGTGGTGGAGACAAATGTGTTACACGATTAATGAAATGTGGAAACGGCCAAACGTGTTACATCGTTAAAAGTGGATACAGGTCAGGGTCACAACAGACTGAAGCTGGTTACATAGTACAGCCCCATACACACACACACCACATCCAACCAATCACAGAGCATCACACACACACACCACATCCAACCAATCACAGAGCATGACACACACACACACACCACATCCAACAATCACAGAGCATGACACACACCACATCCAACCAATCACAGAGCATGACACACACACACCACACCACAACCCACCAATCACCAAGCATGACAGATGCCAAGACAAAGAGCCATTGACCAATCCACTGTCAGCACACACACACACACACAGGCAGGGCAAAGGGCAAATGTGAAAGGTGAAAGGTCACTGGGCTCACCTTCAGCAGGGCGCAGTGACCTCGGCTTACAACAAGCCGCTCAGTGGCTTCCCACCAAAGCCGCCTGGCTGTCGCCTACAATAGCCAAACCACTGAGGGTTAACTTACAGATTATAGTGATTTATTAATGGCTGATGATATTAAAGATGGTTGTCGCCTACAATACACCAACCACACAGGGTTAACTTACAATGTAGTGATTTATTAATGGCTGATGATGTCATTATAGATGTTGTCTACAATACACCAACCACCCAGGGTTAATTTAGAGATCATGTAGTGATTTGTTAATGGCTGATGATGTCATTAAGGATGTTGTCTACAATACACCAACCACCCAAGGTTAATTTAGAGATCATGTAGTGATTTGTTAATGGCTGGTTGCAGTAGTTATAGATGGCTGTCATCTTAACATACACCTACTAGGGTTGGATGATTATTAGAGAGAGGTGTCTGGTTAGTTTGTGATTTATCAATGGGTGATGTCATCAATAAATTGCTGTTGCCAATCATAATAATTAACCATTGATGGTTAGCAGATTATGTTAGAGAGATAGCAGATTAGTTTGTTTCATAAATGTCTCTTTGGAAGGTCATTTACACATGTCTGATTATGACGCACACGTGTATACACACCCATCAATTAGAAGAGACTGCCAATCATATTGGCAGTTCTAATTTACAAGTTACTATCTGTTTTAACTGGTTAGACGCACCTGTGATGATAGAAGCATGACCATTGGTGAACATTCTTTCTCCTTTCCTTCTAGGGCCCCTCCTCTAAGAACAAACTGTCTTTTCCACCCTGTAGCATGACCCTTGGTGATTCTTTCTCCTCTCCTTCTAGGGCCCTTCCTCTAAGAACAAACTGTCTTTTCCACCCTGTACCATGTACCATGACCCTTGGTGGACATTCTTTGTCCTAGGGCCCTTCCTCTAAGAACAAACTGTCTTTTCCATCCTGTACCTTGGTGGACATTCATTCTCCTTCTAGGGCCCCTCCTCTAAGAACAAACTGTCTTTTCCACTCTGTACCTTGGAGGACCTTCATTCTCCTTCTAGGGCCCCTCCTCTAAGAACAAACTGTCTTTTCCACCCTGTACCATGACCCTTGGTGGACATTCTTTGTCCTAGGGCCCTTCCTCTAAGAACAAACTGTCTTTTCCACCCTGTACCATGACCCTTGGTGGACATTCTTTGTCCTAGGGCCCTTCCTCTAAGAACAAACTGTCTTTTCCACCCTGTACCATGACCCTTGGTGGACATTCTTTGTCCTAGGGCCCCTCCTCTAAGAACAAACTGTCTTTTCCACTCTGTACCTTGGAGGACATTCATTCTCCTTCTAGGGCCCCTCCTCTAAGTACAAACTGTCTTTTCCACTCTGTACCTTGGTGGACATTCTCTCTCCTTCTAGGGCCCTTCCTCTAAGAACAAACTGTCTTTTCCACACTGTACCTTGGTGGACATTCTTTGTCCTTCTAGGGCCCTTCCTCTAAGAACAAACTGTCTTTTCCACCCTATACCCTGGTGGACATTCTTTATCCTAGGGCCCCTCCTCTAAGAACAAACTGTCTTTTCCATTCTGTACCTTGGTGGACATTCTCTCTCCTTCTAGGGCCCTTCCTCTAAGAACAAACTGTCTTTTCCACACTGTACCTTGGTGGACATTCTTTGTCCTTCTAGGGCCCTTCCTCTAAGAACAAACTGTCTTTTCCACTCTGTACCTTGGTGGACATTCTCTCTCCTTCTAGGGCCCTTCTTCTAAGCACAAACTGTCTTTTCCACTCTGTAGCCTAAAGTGTGCTCTTTTTGTTCTAGATTTCTTCTTGAGTCTTACAAAGAACTTTTTAAAGACATTTTTTGGTTAGTTTTTGATACCTGTGTTAACTATTTAAGACGCAGTCCTGATTACAGTAGCTGGCTGAGCAACTTGGATCTGGAAGAGATTAGCGTCCGTTATATTATATGTGTGCATGTTTAAGCAGTTGATTTTGAAGCGAACTGTTTTAACGATCCTTTTTTCCAATGTGAGGCACACAGCCAGTTTTACTTTTAGTCCATGGTTGGTTTTTTAGCCCATTGTCTGCATGGTACTGGGTGTGTGATGTCATTGATGATGTAATAACTTTTGATGTCATAGCCCTGGAATGATGGTTTTTGGCATAGACAAGTCAGGAAAGATATATATCTGGATGATTTTGTCAGGGTGAGTCTAACAGGTCTCTTTTAAGTGTTATAATAAAAAAAATCAATAATTTATCAGTTTTCCTCTGGCAGTGAAAGGGTTAACAGAAGAATGAATGTGAAACATTATTGAAACTACGTAGAGTGGGAGTGGTTTTTTCTCTCAAGAATTTGTTGCATTACGTCTGACAATGTGTTTATTCACAGCTAACACTTTACAGAGCTGAGATAACAAGCCAATGGAAAAGGTTTTCACAAAGCAGTCGACCAATCAACATCATTTTACAGGGTTCCTGATTTGCTCCTCTTTTAATGGGTATTTTCACCCCCTTTTTACAGTTCTGAGGGGTATTTTCACCCCATGTTTACAGTTCTGAAGGAGTAGGGGGGTGGGGTGGGGAGGGGGGGGGGCAGAGGGATGGCTGGGTTGGGGTTGAGGGGAGGTGGGTGTTAGTGTGTTGTGTTATGATTATATGCAATGCATTCTCTAATGTATTCATTTTCATAGAGATGTATGGTGAGGATACGTGAACCAGTCTGTTAGAAATGTTTGTATGAATGGTGAGTGAAAAGCGCATTGAGTTGCTTAGCAGGATTATGTGCTATGTAAGCATTATTAATTATTATTATTTTCACCCCCTGTTTACAGTTCTGAGGGGTATTTTCACCCCCTGTTTCAAATGTTAAAAGGTAACTACGAAACATGGGAGAAAGTCCACCCCACTGCCTTTGCGCGGGGGTTTACACCACAAAGCAAAAAATACGCACAATCTCTATTTTTTTTCTCAGAAACCCTGATTTTAACAGGGCTTGCAGCAAGTCCTTGTTTCCAAAGCAATGTAGTCTGTAGGCCTTGCCCTTGCTATATTTGCTGGTCTAGTGTGAATTGTAGGCCTTGCCCTTGCTATATTTGCTGGTCTAGTGTGAATTGAGAGAGAGAGAGAGAGAGAGAGAGAGAGAGAGAGAGAGAGAGAGAGAGAGAGAGAGAGAGAGAGAGAGAGAGGGAGAGAGAGAGAGAGAGAGAGAGAGAGAGGGAGAGAGAGGGGGGAGAGAGAGAGAGGGAGAGAGAGGGAGAGGGACAGAGAGAGAGAGAGAGAGAGAGAGAGAGAGAGAGAGAGAGAGAGAGAGAGAGAGAGAGAGAGAGAGAGAGAGAGAGAGAGAGAGAGAGAGAGAGAGAGAGAGAGAGAGAGAGAGAGAGAGAGAGAGAGAGAGAGAGAGAGAGAGAGAGAGAGAGAGAGAGAGAGAGAGAGAGAGAGAGAGAGAGAGAGAGAGAGAGAGAGAGAGAGAGAGAGAGAGAGAGAGAGAGAGAGAGAGAGAGAGAGAGAGAGAGAGAGAGAGAGAGAGAGAGAGAGAGAGAGAGAGAGAGAGAGAGAGAGAGAGAGAGAATAACTTTTATTTTCTGAGGATAATAGAGTAAGGAGGGAGGGAGGGAGGGAGGGAGGGAGGGAGGGAGGGAGGGAGAGAGAGAGAGAGAGAGAGAGAGAGAGAGAGAGAGAGAGAGAGAGAGAGAGAGAGAGAGAGAGAGAGAGAGAGAGAGAGAGAGAGAGAGAGATAAATCAGGCATTTGAGTTTCTTTATCATGACTGTTCATTGATTAAACCTAATTTTCTAGTTTTTGCTTTAGTTTTATTTTTTAAAGGTTTGTACAATTGATACATTTCAACCATGATATCCAAAGCAGACCTTTCTGTCACCAACGTCACGAGTTATCAGTGGAGGTGTATGATGATGATGATGATGATGATGACGGGCACACAAAAGCAGACTACCCGGCAATACATCAATGTAACCTGACACATAACCTCCACAACTATTTTCACATGAAGGACTAACTTCTAAATTGAACAACCACAAGATATCTCATCTCTTAAAAAGAAAAGACATCTCATCTCTACAGGAATGCTAGCCCCTCCATTTTATACAGAAACCAGAAACTGCAGCAGACAAACCAAAGAGAAAACGAAAACACAAACAAAAACTGCAACAAAAAAAGTTTAGAAACCAAGATCATTTAAGAGTCTAAAACGTATCAACAAAAACAAACTCAAACAGTATGAAAGTGCAATAAAAAAAATTCACATAAAACTGTAATCCAAACAAAAAACTGCAAACTGAAGAGAACCAACTCACACACGCAGTCCCTGTCACAAACTAGTGGCCAACTGAGAAAGCATGCCTGCAACAAGGCACAGTGATACACAATGACTGGTGATGAATCAAAAAGGGCCACAAGCGTAATGATGACCATCCAAAAATGACCAACAGAAGAGGGACTAACGTAATGCCCACCTAAAGTGACCAACCAAATGACCACAAGGCCGTGTGCTGACCAGGCAACTGAACACAAAGTGACCACTGGCTGGAGCTCTGCCCACTGCTACCACCACAACATCAACGCCACGATGACCACCACAAACAACCAGCTACACCAACGACAACGTGACACACTTACCCATGTAGTTCAATTGGTTAAAAGTCATGTCCCAGATATGATTCCGCCTCCCTGAACAATCAAACAGCTTTAGAGCTACACTAGCATAGTGACACTTTACAGCGACTATAGTTCACATAGTGACACTTTTACAGCGACTATAGTTAACATAACAGTGACACTTTACAGCGACTATAGTTAAAATAACAGTGACACTTTACAGCGACTGTTGTTAACATAACAGTGACACTTTACAGCGACTATAGTTCACATAACAGCGACTATAGTTCACATAACAGTGACACTTTATAGCGACTATAGTTAACATAACAGTGACACTTCATAGCGACTATAGTTACTGTAACAGTGGCACTTTACAGAGACTATAGTTAACATAACAGTGACACTTTACAGTGACTACCATTAACATAACAGTGACACTTTACAGTGACTACCATTAACATAACAGTGACACTTTACAGCGACTACCATTAACATAACAGTGACACTTTACACTGACTATAGTTAACATAACAGTGACACTTTACAGTGACTACCATTAACATAACAGTGATGCTTTACAGCGACTACCATTAACATAACAGTGACACTTTACACTGACTACAGTTAACATAACAGAGACACTTTACAGCGACTACCATTAACACATGTACAATGATGTAGTTCAATTGGTTAAAAGTCATGTCCCTTCTTCTTGCAATAGACAACCACCATCATCTTTTTGATAGTTCTGTTGTGTGTAAAAACTGGGGACTTCAGTCATGTAGATAAGATATCTGTACACAGTAATAATTTCCTTGGCTGTCCCAGATATGATTCCGCCGCCCGGAACAATCAAACAGCTTTAGAGCTACAGAGAAAACACTCCACCGTCATTACAGAGAAAACACTTCACCATCACTACAGAGAAAACACTTCACCATCGAAAACACTTCACCATCACTACAGAGAAAACACTTAACCATCACTACAGAGAAAACACTTCACCATCACTACAGAGAAAACACTTCACCATCATTACAGAGAAAACACTTCACCATCACTACAGAGAAAACACTTCACCATCACTACAGAGAAAACACTTCACCATCACTACAGAGAAAACACTTCACCGTCACTACAGAGAAAACACTTCACCATCACTACAGAGAAAACACTTCACCATCACTACAGAGAAAACACTTCACCATCACTACAGAGAAAACACTTCATCATCACTACAGAGAAAACACTTCACCATCGAAAACACTTCACCATCACTACAGAGAAAACACTTCACCATCACTACAGAGAAAACACTTCACCATCACTACAGAGAAAACACTTCACCATCACTACAGAGAAAACACTTCACATCACTACAGAGAAAACACTTCACCATCACTACAGAGAAAACACTTCACCATCACTACAGAGAAAACACTTCACCATCATCACTACATCACTACAGAGAAAACACTTCACCATCACTACAGAGAAAACACTTCACCATCACTACATCGAAAACACTTCACCATCACTACAGAGAAAACACTTCACCATCACTACAGAGAAAACACTTCACCATCACTACAGAGAAAACACTTCACCATCACTACAGAGAAAACACTTCACCATCACTACAGAGAAAACACTTCACCATCACTACAGAGAAAACACTTCACCATCACTACAGAGAAAACACTTCACCATCACTACAGAGAAAACACTTCACCATCACTACAGAGAAAACACTTCACCATCACTACAGAGAAAACACTTCACCATCACTACAGAGAAAACACTTCACCATCACTACAGAGAAAACACTTCACCATCACTACAGAGAAAACACTTCACCATCACTACAGAGAAAACACTTCACCATCACTACAGAGAAAACACTTCACCATCACTACAGAGAAAACACTTCACCATCACTACAGAGAAAACACTTCACCATCACTACAGAGAAAACACTTCACCATCACTACAGAGAAAACACTTCACCATCACTACAGAGAAAACACTTCACCATCACTACAGAGAAAACACTTCACCATCACTACAGAGAAAACACTTCACCATCACTACAGAGAAAACACTTCACCATCACTACAGAGAAAACACTTCACCATCACTACAGAGAAAACACTTCACCATCACTACAGAGAAAACACTTCACCATCACTACAGAGAAAACACTTACCATCACTACAGAGAAAACACTTCACCATCACTACAGAGAAAACACTTCACCATCACTACAGAGAAAACACTTCACCATCACTACAGAGAAAACACTTCACCATCACTACAGAGAAAACACTTCACCATCACTACAGAGAAAACACTTCACCATCACTACAGAGAAAACACTTCACCATCACTACAGAGAAAACACTTCACCATCACTACAGAGAAAACACTTCACCATCACTACAGAGAAAACACTTCACCATCACTACAGAGAAAACACTTCACCATCACTACAGAGAAAACACTTAACCATCACTACAGAGAAAACACTTCACCATCACTACAGAGAAAACACTTCACCATCACTACAGAGAAAACACTTCACCATCACTACAGAGAAAACACTTCACCATCACTACAGAGAAAACACTTCACCATCACTACAGAGAAAACACTTAACCATCACTACAGAGAAAACACTTCACCATCACTACAGAGAAAACACTTCACCATCACTACAGAGAAAACACTTCACCATCACTACAGAGAAAACACTTCACCATCACTACAGAGAAAACACTTCACCATCACTACAGAGAAAACACTTCACCATCACTACAGAGAAAACACTTCACCATCACTACAGAGAAAACACTTCAACCATCACTACAGAGAAAACACTTCACCATCACTACAGAGAAAACACTTCACCATCACTACAGAGAAAACACTTAACCATCACTACAGAGAAAACACTTCACCATCACTACAGAGAAAACACTTCACCATCACTACAGAGAAAACACTTCACCATCACTACAGAGAAAACACTTCACCATCACTACAGAGAAAACACTTCACCATCACTACAGAGAAAACACTTCACCATCACTACAGAGAAAACACTTCACCATCACTACAGAGAAAACACTTCACCATCACTACAGAGAAAACACTTCACCATCACTACAGAGAAAACACTTCACCATCACTACAGAGAAAACACTTCACCATCACTACAGAGAAAACACTTCACCATCACTACAGAAACACTTCACCATCACTACAGAGAAAACACTTCACCATCAAAACACTTCACCATCACTACAGAGAAAACACTTCACCATCACTACAGAGAAAACACTTCACCATCACTACAGAGAAAACACTTCACCATCACTACAGAGAAAACACTTCACCATCACTACAGAGAAAACACTTCACCATCACTACAGAGAAAACACTTCACCATCACTACAGAGAAAACACTTCACCATCACTATAGAGAAAACACTTAACCATCACTACAGAGAAAACACTTCACCATCACTACAGAGAAAACACTTCACCATCACTACAGAGAAAACACTTCACCATCACTACAGAGAAAACACTTCACCATCACTACAGAGAAAACACTTCACCATCACTACAGAGAAAACACTTCACCATCACTACAGAGAAAACACTTCAATAATGTGTGGCTTTGCAGCTATATTAGTATATACTTGCCAAACCTAACAGCTTCAGAGCTACACTTGACACTTGTGCCTAAACAACAGCTTCAAACCTACACTTAGCACTTGTGGCTAAACAACAGCTTCAGAGCTACACTTGATACTTATGGTTAAACAGCTTCAGCTACACTTAGCCCTTGTGGCTAAACAGCTTCAGAGCTACACTTGACACTTGTGGCTAAACAACAGCTTCAGAGCTACACTTAACACTTGAAGCTAAACAGCTTCAGAGCTACACTTAGCATTTGTGGCAAAACAGCTTCAGAGCTACACTTAGCACTTGCAGCTAAACAACAGCTTCAGAGCTACACTTAGCACTTGCAGCTAAACAACAGCTTCAGAGCTACACTTAGCACTTGTGGCTAAACAGCTAACAGCTTCAGAGCTACACTTGTGGCTAAACAACAGCTTCAGAGCTACATTTGACACTTGTGGCTAAACAGCTTGAGCTACATTTGACACTTGTGGCTAAACAACAGCTTCAAAGCTACACTTAGCACTTGTGGCTAAACAAACAGCTTCAGAGCTACACTTGACACTTGTGAATAAACAACTAACAGCTTCAGAGCTACACTTAGCACTTGTGGCTAAACAACTAACAGCTTCAGAGCTACACTTAGTAATCCAGATATTACTACTATAGCAGGGAGGGGTCTTTATAGGGAGGTGGACACTCAGGTATTACTACTATAGTAGAGAGGGGTCTTTATAGGGAGGTGGACACTCAGGTATTACTACTATAGCAGGGAGGGGTCTTTATAGGGAGGTGGACACTCAGGTATTACTACTATAGTAGAGAGGGGTCTTTATAGGGAGGTGGACACTCAGTAGTCCAGGTATTACTGCTATAGAGCAGGGAGGGGTCTTTATAGGGAGGTGGACAACAGTAGTCCAGGTATTACTACTATAGCAGGGAGGGGTCTTTATAGGGAGGTGGACACTCAGTAGTTCAGGTATTACTACTATAACAGGGAGGGGTCTTTTCAGGGAGGTGGACACTCAGTAGTCCAGGTATTACTGCTATAGCAGGGAGGGGTCTTTATAGGGAGGTGGACACTCAGTAGTCCAGGTATTACTGCTATAGCAGGGAGGGGTCTTTATAGGGAGGTGGACACTCAGTAGTCCAGGTATTACTACTATAACAGGGAGGGGTCTTTATAGGGAGGTGGACACTCAGTAGTCCAGGTATTACTACTATAGCAGGGAGGGGTCTTTATAGGGAGGTGGACACTCAGTAGTCCAGGTATTACTACTATAACAGGGAGGGGTCTTTATAGGGAGGTGGACACTCAGTAGTCCAGGTATTACTACTATAACAGGGAGGGGTCTTATAGGGAGGTGGACACTCAGTAGTCCAGGTATTACTACTATAGCAGGGAGGGGTCTTTATAGGGAGGTGGACACTCAGTAGTCCAGGTATTACTACTATAGCAGGGAGGGGTCTTTATAGGGAGGTGGACACTCAGTAGTCCAGGTATTACTACTATAGCAGGGAGGGGTCTTTATAGGGAGGTGGACACTCAGTAGTGCAGGTATTACTGCTATAGCAGGGAGGGGTCTTTATAGGGAGGTGGACAGTCAGTAGTCCAGGTATTACTACTATAACAGGGAGGGGTCTTATAGGGAGGTGGACACTCAGTAGTCCAGGTATTACTACTATAGCAGGGAGGGGTCTTTATAGGGAGGTGGACACTCAGTAGTCCAGGTATTACTACTATAACAGGGAGGGGTCTTTATAGGGAGGTGGACACTCAGTAGCCCAGGTATTACTGCCATAGCAGGGAGGGGTCTTTATAGGGAGGTGGACACTCAGTAGTCCAGGTATTACTACTATAGCAGGGAGGGGTCTTTATAGGGAGGTGGACACTCAGTAGTCCAGGTATTACTACTATAGCAGGGAGGGGTCTTTATAGGGAGGTGGACACTCAGTAGTCCAGGTATTACTACTATAGCAGGGAGGGGTCTTAATAGGGAGGTGGACACTCAGTAGTCTAGGTATTACTGCTATAGCAGGGAGGGGTCTTTATAGGGAGGTGGACACTCAGTAGTGCAGGTATTACTGCTATAGCAGGGAGGGGTCTTATAGGGAGGTGGACACTCAGTAGTCCAGGTATTACTACTATAGCAGGGAGGGGTCTTAATAGGGAGGTGGACACTCAGTAGTCCAGGTATTACTACTATAGCAGGGAGGGGTCTTTATAGGGAGGTGGACACTCAGTAATCTAGGTATTTAGAGGAGAAAATGGTGAAATTGTTTGGGTCACACTTTATAGGGAGTCTTAATAGGGAAGGTGTTATTATGGAAGTTCCACTGTAGACATATATACTTCTGTTCATGTTGTTACCCCATATCTCTAGCAGTAATACCTGGACTACCGATTGTCCACCTCCATATAAAGACCACTCCCTGCTATAGCAGTAATACCTGGACTACCGATTGTCCACCTCCATATAAAGACCCCTCCCTGCTATAGTAGTAATACCTGGACTACTATCGACAATTTATTTATTGAACATTTTTATGCTAATACAAACATTTTTTTCATTTCGTAACAGAATTGCACCTTTATGGAATAAGATACCCACTAACTTTAAAAGAGCACCACGTACTAACTCTTTCAAAAATCTGCTAGACAATTGGAACGATTACAATAAACTAATATATGAATATGATGATTAATTCATCAACAAAAAACTGAGCAATCGACGACGTTGTTAACGAAGCAAAATACATTTTATGAAAAAAATGATGGGACTTTAAAAGCCTAACGGCTATATAATCTCGTCCATATTATCTGATCTGATCTTATGAACAATTATTATGATAACTATAATGATAACACTTCATTACAAAACATACCAGCTGTAACACACATACATATATATATAGAGAGAAAGTACACAATACTTGAAGGCAACATAGAATACAAGCAGATACACAAGTGATAGAGAGAAACTTACAATCTGAAAAAGGAGAGATATGGAGGGAAAATGAGCAAAACAAACACAAACAATGAAGAGAATTTGTTTAAAAAAATTACATAGAAATACAGGGAAGGGAAACTGAACAAAATACACAATTATAAACATATTAGATTATAAAAAAAAACCCAATTATAAACATAATTACTGCAGATAAAACACACACAAGAATACACATAATAATTACAGATTAACCCTTTCGCCGCCAGAAACTGAACAAAATACACAATTATAAACATATTACAGATTATAAAAAAAAACAACAATTATAAACATAATTACTGCAGATAAAACACACACAAGTATACACATAATAATTACAGATTAACCCTTTCGCCGCCAGCCATTTCTCAACCAAAAAATACCCTTAAATTTAGTTAGGTAAAGAAAAAACAAGTATCTGCAATATTGGCAATTCCTCAGTAAGATGTATCAAGTAAGACCTATCATTACCTCCCAAAATTAAGAAAATAGTGTCTGCGGATAACAGACTCTAATTTGATGCCTGTTGGTGACATGGGTGTTAAACCATTGTGGTGCATAAATGCGACATTGGCGGTGAAAGGGTTAAAAAAAACTTATGGAAAGAAACACACAAAAAGAAACATATGGAGAAAGGGGGAGGGGGTATAAAATGCTGCTTTCAACTGAGAGAAACACACCATCATAAATCACGAAACAGACAGAAACAAAAAAACAACAGAGGGAGACAGACCTTTGAAAACACTAAAACAGATCGAGAAAGGGGGAAACTGAGGGAAAATTACCACAGATTCTCTTAGTCATTAACATTTTCTTAGTAGTTAGCACATACCAATCTTGGTGTGTTTTTCTTCATAATTATTACTTTTTATGTTCAATGTTATCAGACAAGCTACAATAAAAATCAACCACATAAAAGTAACCCCCCCCCCCCCACACACACACACATAAACAAAAATCAACCAACATTTGTGGAAAAAAGAGCAGGGTGCCAAAAATGCAGAGCAGAGCAAAATCAACCAACATTTTAAAACAGCGGTGAAACTTGAAACTGAATAGCAAATAAAAATCTACTTTCTTGTCAGAAACGGGGGTTAAAAAGCGAAAAAACAAATGGAGGAAAAAAAACCTCCTTTAGGAAGACTTCATTCAACCCAACCAAAAGATGACCCTCCTTACAAGAAGAGTCACAAGACGACACCCAGAACACAAACAAAAACCTTCAGGAAAACCCCTTTAGGAGGACTTCCAACACAACAAAAAGATGACCCTCCTTACAAGAAGTCACAAGACGACACCCAGAACACAAAAAACTCCTTCAGGAAGACCCCTTTAGGAAGACTTCAACACAACGAAAAGGTGACCCTCCTTACAAGAAGAGTCACAAGACGACACTCAGAACACACACAAAAACCTTCAGGAAGACCCCTTTAGGAGGACTTCAACACAACCAAAGGTGACCCTCCTTACAAGAAGTCACAAGACGACAGCAGGATCAACATAAAATATCAAAACCCCATGAAAACTAAAAGATATACATGTATGACCAAAAAAAAAGGTCACAAAGAATTTTACAAAATCTCAAAAAAGAAAAAAAAACTGACTGAGATATGACAACATCTATTGAGCAGAAACATAAAATAAAACCTGAGTTACCTCCACATGTCGGGGCTGAGGACAATCCTTTGGTAGCAGGGGAGACAAATCAGTGTGGTTTATCACACGCAATGTACTTCATGATGAAAGACACACAGGGGAGACAAATCAGTGTGGTTTATCACACACAATGTACTTCATGATGGAAGACACACAGGGGAGACAAATCAGTGTGGTTTATCACACACAATGTACTTCATGATGGAAGACACACAGGGGAGACAAATCAGTGTGGTTTATCACACACAATGTACTTCATGATGGAAGACACACAGGGGAGACAAATCAGTGTGGTTTTATCACACACAATGACATGTACTTCATGATGGAAGAAACACAAGGGAGACAAATCAGTGTGGTTTATCACACACAATGACATGTACTTCATCATGGAAGACACACAAGGGAGACAAATCAGTGTGGTTTATCACACACAATGACATGTACTTCATGATGGAAGACACACAAGGGAGACAAATCAGTGTGGTTTATCACACACAATGTACTTCATGATGAAAGACACACAGGGGAGACAAATCAGTGTGGTTTATCACACACAATGTACTTCATGATGGAAGACACACAAGGGAGACAAATCAGTGTGGTTTATCACACACAATGTACTTCATGATGAAAGACACACAGGGGAGACAAATCAGTGTGGTTTATCACACACAATGTACTTCATGATGAAAGACACACAGGGGAGACAAATCAGTGTGGTTTATCACACACAATGTACTTCATGATGAAAGACACACAGGGGAGACAAATCAGTGTGGTTTATCACACGCAATGTACTTCATGATGAAAGACACACAGGGGAGACAAATCAGTGTGGTTTATCACACGCAATGTACTTCATGATGAAAGACACACAGGGGAGACAAATCAGTGTGGTTTATCACACGCAATGTACTTCATGATGAGACACACAAGGGAGACAAATCAGTGTGGTTTATTATTCATAATGATGGACTATGGTACACAACACACACAAAAACTTGAAGGACTTACAGAGCACACACACACACACACACACTGATAAAGATTCTTCTCTCAATTACCACAATATCATTCTTACCTCCCTAAGTAATGATGTTGAAAACGCATTTAGATCCTTCTCCTCAAACACACACACACACAAACCTACCATTCATGGGAGGTAACTTGCTGTTGATGGAGCCGTCAGAAGTCTGGTAGCTGATCATCTCCCTTTTCTTAACCTCCTCTCCCCCAGAGGGCGCCCTCTCCTCTGTCATTGTGATGACCGCAGGGGGAGGTAACTCCGGTGCTGTGTTCGTGCCCATGTTGCCCGTCTGAGAAAAACAATGTCAACAAAATCAAGAACGGGCGGAAAACCATAATCACTTCTCTTGTTTACATAGTTGTATTTAAACACAAACACCCACACCCACACAATAAAAAAAAATCGTAATAAAATTGCAAAGTAACATTCTTTCATTGCCATAAATCTGTTTTCAAAACCAGAGAGAGAGACAGAGAGAGAGAGAGAGAGAGAGAGAGAGAGAGAGAGAGAGAGAGAGAGAGAGAGAGAGAGAGAGAGAGAGAGAGAGAGAGAGAGAGAGAGAGAGAGAGAGAGAGTGAATGATTGAATGGATAAATGAATGAATAACTTTTAGTTATCGGGGATAATAGATTAAGCTTACAATACTTTTTTTATCCAGACCTCGATAAAAATGAAAAGAGAGATAGAGAGAGAGAGAGAGAGAGAGGGGGGGGGGGGGGGGGGGGGGGGGATAGACAGAGAAACGCAACACAGATGGACAATGAAAGACGGAGAGAGGGAAGGAGAAAGTTTTTACACATTGCAGTTATGTAATGTAAACTGACAGTATAGCAACTAAATAAGTCTTTACACAATGCAGTTATGCAATGTAAACTGACAATATAGTAACTAAATAAGTCTTTACACATTGCAGTTATGTAATGTAAACTGACATTAGCATAGCAACTAAATAAGTCTTTACACATGGCAGTTATGCAATGTAAACTGACATTAGTATAGCAACTAAATAAGTCTTTACACATTGCAGCTATGTAATGTAAACTGACATTAGCATAGCAAATAAATAAGTCTTTACACATTGCAGTTATGTAATGTAAACTGACATTAGTATAGCAACTAAATAAGTCTTTACACATTGCAGATGTGCAATGTAAACTAACATGAGAATAGCAAATAAATAAGTCTTTACACATTGCAGTTATGGCAATGTAAACTAACATTAGCAACAATCTATCATGTAAGATTTTAACTCTTCTAGCACCATGGGCGAATACATCACTCCACACTCCCACCAAATGCAAAGACATTAACTGCCAAGTACCCTGCCATGTGATTGTCTAATTTTAGAGCTTATGTCAGCGACATGGAGGGGGGGGGGGTAGATGGGACAGAGGGGAGGGGGAGCGAAAGGAGAGAGGGAGAGGGTGGACAGGGGGATGGGACAGAGGGGAGGGGGAGGGAAAGGAGGGAGGGGTGGAGAGGGTTGGGGAGTGGGGAGGAGAGATGGAGGGAGGGGTAACATTTGGTTAAAAGAGGGAGAGAGGGGGTGGAGAGGGTGGGGGGAAATGGGACAGAGGGGAGGGGGAGGGAAAGGAGAGGGAGGGGGTGGAGAGGGGGAGGGGACAGAGGGGAGGGGGAGGGAAAGGAGAGATGGAGGGAGGGGTAACATTTGGATAAAAGAGGGAGAGAGAGAGGGGGTGGAGAGGGGGGTGGGGCAGACAGGAGGGGGAGGGAAAGGAGAGATGGATGGAGGGGTAACAAATGGATAAGAGGGAGAGAGGATGGATGGATGGAGGGGGGGAGGGGAGGAGGGAAAGGAGGGGTGGAGAGGGTTGGGGAGGGGGAAGAAGAAATGGAGGGAGGGGTGACATTTGGTTAAAAGAGGGAGAGAGAGGGGGTGGAGAGGAGGGGGGGGGGATGGGACAGAGTGGAGGGGGAGGGAAAGGAGAGATGGAGGGGGTGGAGTGGGGACAGAGGGGAGGGGGAAGGAATGGAGAGATGGAGGGGGTGGAGTGGGGACAGAGGGGAGGGGGAGGGAAAGGAGATGGAGGGAGGTGCAACATTTGGATGAGGTAGATGGAGGGGTGGAGAGGGGGGGACGGACAGAGGGGAGGGGGAGGGAAAGGAGAGATGGAGGGAGGTGCAACATTTGGATAAAAGAGGGAGAGAGGGAGGGGGTGGAGAGGGGGGGGGGAGATCGGACAGAGGGGAGGGGGAGGGAAAGGAGAGATGGAGGGAGGTGCAACATTTGGATAAAAGAGGGAGAGAGGGAGGGGGGTGGAGATAGGACAGAGGGGAGGGGGAGGGAAAGGAGAGATGGAGGGAGGTGCAACATTTGGATAAAAGAGGGAGAGAGGGAGGAGGGGGGAGAGAAATGGGACAGAGGTGGGGGTGGTGTGTAGAACAGGAGGGGGATGAGACTGGGAGAAAATGTAAAGGAAGGTGACGGTGTAAAGGGAGGAGGGTGTTAAGCCATGCATTGAGGCAACAGACATTGGTTGTAGAATGGTGGGGAAAAGAACAACAACAACCCACCTGATGCGACAATAAAAAAACCCAGTCCACAATGTGCATACAACGAGGTCATAATGACAACATTGAATACTGTGACCATAATAAGTGATGGGACCAACCACGCACAATGTGCATACAACGAGGTCATAATGACAACATTGAATACTGTGACCATAATAAGTGATGGGACCAACCACGCACAATGTGCATATAAAGAGGTCATAATGACAACCGTGAATACTGTGACCATAATGACGTTACAAACCATGCACAACACGCAACATAAACAATGTCACTGAAAACTAACACACTGAGGCCACAATGACACAGGCTATACAACCATTAAAACAATGTCACAGTAAGAGGCTTAAGCCACAGCCACAAACGACGAGATACATGCCCAGTGTTAGTCACACCCACATTGTACCAATAACAAAAACATCAACA
Organism: Phymorhynchus buccinoides; assembly: GCA_017654935.2. Taxonomy (NCBI): domain Eukaryota; kingdom Metazoa; phylum Mollusca; class Gastropoda; order Neogastropoda; family Raphitomidae; genus Phymorhynchus; species Phymorhynchus buccinoides. The sequence goes on from CM065694.1 coordinate 38,139,891, forward strand.
CCACTCCGGTCAATTGTGTGCTGAAAAGCCATCCAGTGACCTACAGGGAAGCCCAAACCCTCATCCTCCGCAAACCATCACCACCCGTGGAAGAGAAGGCTGGACAAAGATAGTGGTGTTGATGCAGTCCACCAGCTCCAGAGACACCAACAGACAATCCTCTTCAGGCTGGACAAAGACTGGTGTTGATGCAATCCGCCAGCTAGAGACACCAACAGACAATCCTCTTCAGGCTGGACAAAGACAGTGGTGTTGATGCAATCCACCAACTCCAGAGACACCAACAGACAATCCTCTTCAGGCTGGACAAAGGCAGTGGTGTTGATGCAATCCACCAGCTCCAGATACACCAACAGACAATCCTCTTCAGGCTGGACAAAGGCAGTGGTGTTGATGCAATCCACCAGCTCCAGAGACACCAACAGACAATCCTCTTTAGGCTGAGGACTGGCCACTGTAGACTACTGAGCCAACGCAACCGACCGAAAATCGCCCACATCGCCAGGGGGAGTGGAGCTACAGGTGCAGCTCTGTTCTTCAGTACTGTTCTGCCCACCATGCTCTACAATGTCAGACCTGGCCAGGGGGAGTGGACCTACAGGTACAGCTGTTCTTCAGTACTGTTCTGCCCACCATGCTCTACGATGTCAGACCTGGCCAGGGGGAGTGGACCTACAGCTCTGTTCTTCAGTACTGTTCTGCCCATCATGCTCTATGTCTCCAGACCTGGCCAGGGGGAGTGGAGCTACAGGTGCAGCTCTGTTCTTTAGTACTGTTCTGCCCACCATGCTCTACAATGTCAGACCTGGCCAGGGGGAGTGGACCTACAGGTGGAGCTCTGTTCTTCAGTACTGTTCTGCCCACCATGCTCTATGTCAGACCTGGCCAGGGGGAGTGGAGCAACAGGTGCAGCTCTGTTCTTCAGTACTGTTCTGCCCACCATGCTCTACGATGTCAGATCTGGCCAGGGGGAGTGGACCTACAGCTCTGTTCTTCAGTACTGTTCTGCCCACCATGCTCTATGTCAGACCTGGCCAGGGGGAGTGGAGCTACAGGTGCAGCTCTGTTCTTCAGTACTGTTCTGCCCACCATGCTCTATGTCAGACCTGGCCAGGGGGAGTGGACCTACAGTTCTTCAGTACTGTTCTGCCCACCATGCTCTATGTCAGACCTGGCCAGGGGGAGTGGACCTACAGGTGCAGGTCTGGGGCAGCCGCCATCACCTGGAGAAGACTGCGAACTTCGTCGTCAAGACTGGTCTGAAAGTCTGACGTTTTTGAAAACGGAATCGACTGCTGAAAAAGAAACTGCAATGAAAACCAACGCCAAGAACAGTAACCCCTGCAGGCAGACAACAAGGGAGACCAGCACTGACAGACAAGAAAGCAGTTAAAGAACAGTAACTCCTGCAGGCAGACAAGGGAGACCAGCGCTGACAACAATCACATGAAAACAATTGAATAAGAAAAAAATGGAACTTTTGAACCGGGTTTACAATCTTGTTGATGGGTCTTTCGTTTATCTTTTGTCTTTGTATGAATGACTTCAGCAGCTCTGATATATGATGATTTACTCTGCCCAACCAGTGCATGGCTAGATCTATAGGAATGACTTCAGCAGCTCTGATATATGAATGAATTACTCTGCCCAACCAGTGCATGGCTAGATCTATAAGAATGACTTCAGCAGCTCTGATTGTATGAATTACTCTGCTCAACCAGTGCATGGCTAGATCTATCTTCCCTAGAAGGCACAAATTCTACTAGTTTCTAATGGTCTTCAAACCTTGAGTCAGCAAAAGTAAATGGCATCCAGTTCATTAACCATTTTCTGAAGCAACAGAAAAGACATAAAAGCTATGCATTATTTTATTTGCAAAAAGTAGTTATGAACTCCAGCGAACATTTGCTTTTCAAATCTTAGATGCTTTATTTTTCAGATTTTTTATTTGCCAATTCCATAAAGAATTTTTTTTTTAGCAGAATTTCGGCCAAAAATGGAGGACTTTCATTGTTAAGAACGATAACTCCTGCATGCAGATAACAAGGGGAGAACAGAGCTCAATAAACACCAACTCCAGACAACAAGGGGAGAACAGTGCTCAATAAACAAGAACAGTAACTCCTGACAACAAGGGGATAGCAGTGCTTAATAAAGACCAAGAACAGCAACTCCAGACATCAAGGGGAGAGCAGTGCTCAATAAACAACTCCAGTCAACAAGGGGAGAGCAGTGCTCAATAAACAACATCAAGGGGAGAGCGTGCATGACCACACCAAGAACAGCAACTCCAGACATCAAGGGGAGAGCAGTGCTCAATAAACAACTCCAGTCAACAAGGGGAGAGCAGTGCTCAATAAACAACATCAAGGGGAGAGCGTGCATGACCACACCAAGAACAGCAACTCCAGACAACAAGGGGAGAGCGTGCATGCCGAGAGCCAATCAAAAACGGCCTTACTTTCTGGTTGGTGACGGTGGTAGAGCCGTAATACTCGTGGCGCACGTTAACCGCGTTACTCTCTCGCTCTTTTCGCTCTTTGCTCTCTCTGTTCTCTGGGCCACTTACACAGTGAGACTGGGAGCTGTCCGGGACTACAAAGCCACGTCTGTCCAACAGGCTGTAATGTAAAAAAACAAAAACATAACAATAAACACATTACATAAAATGACAATATAATAATCACTTCAAAACAACATATAACATGAGTGATTTGTTTTCTACATTTCTGCTATTGGCATTTAGCAAAATAACTGACAACATAATAACGTTAGTTGCATAATATCGCAGAATATAGCTGGATGTCATGCAAAAGCTTTTATTTAAAATTCCAGTGCCATTTTATAAAACAGAATGCAATTGATATCACTTTAACCCTTTCACCGCCAGCCAGTTTTCAGCAAACATTTCCATTGATTTTACCTGGGTAGAGAAAAAAAAAAAAAAAAAAAAATTTTTAATAATAATGGGAATTTATATAGCGCTCTTTCTCACATGAGCTCAGTGCGCTTTACATTGATAACAAGAACATTAAAGGCAAACAAATAATTAATCATTAGAAAGTAAAATAAGCACGATGCTTACACACAACGTTCTCTTACTTCCTTACTCACACACACACACACACACACACACACACACACACACACGCGCGCGCGCGCGCGCACACATACACACACATGCATGCGCACACGCACACACAATTAATTATACAAGTAAAATAGTTACAACATGAACATTCTAAGAAGAAACATAGAGACCACAATCACATTCCCAATCAAGTTTGAATACAATACTGCAACTTGAAATAAAATCATACTGCCATCGACATACCAATTACATGACTAATTATAATAGACAAATTTATCTGCAATATTGGAAATTCCTCTGTAACATGCATAACATTAGGCCTATCCTTGCCTCCCAAAATTCAAACAATAGGGTCTTCGGACAACAGGCCCTGATTTGGTGACTTTTAGTGACATGGGTGTTTAACCATTGTGGTGCATAAATGCGACATTGGTGGTGAAAGGGTTAATGCACCTGTGCAAAAAGTCACTTTTATTCACACTATTATAAACGATAATTAATGGGCAAAAATGTGAAAATCTAACTTAGATGATTCATAAATGATGATTAATAAGTTGAAAAAGTAAGGTAGGGAAAGCAGCTCTTGAAGATGGCAACAATTAGACCCTTCCCTTCTCTACTTAGGGCAACACGATGTCGCTGATGATGTCATACCTTTTGATGTCACTACTCTAGAATGCCGGTTTTTGCTTTATTAGAACAGTCAGGAGAGAAAACCCCACACACAGATTTGCAAACTTAGTCTAACAAGACCTTATATATTGCGTAATAAAAAAAATGTTTTTATCTGTCAGTAAATGGGTTAATATGAAAACAAGTAATTGAAATGAACTGTTTACCTTGGAGGGGTAGGTCCACACAGAACCTGCAGGCAGTTTTTGAAGATGGATCCCTTACTGTAGGGGTTAAAACTCTCCTGGCCCCGCTTAGAGGCAAAAGATCCCTTGATCTGTAAAGGGTTAAAACAGCATCATAGAGTTAATACAAGGGGTTAAAACTTTCCTGGTCTCACATGGACACAAATGATTCTTTGATCTATGCACAAGGAACACGAAGAGTTAACTCATTCAAGTCGTTCCGGCCATATATGTCCGGAATTAATAGACAGCTGTCAACTTGATGAATTTGCTTCAAGGGCAATAAATCTGTGTGCACACCATACCTTGGTCACTCCTAAACTCATTACGATCCCTTAGAGCACAATTTTGCTTCTGACTTTGCTTTTGTAGTGGCTTGTTGTGGGGAAACCAAACGGTGTAGTTTTTTTTATACAAAGTCTATATATAAAAAAGACGGATCTACCACTTCCCTATGTGAAAACCTGAAGTAAAAACCTGTAATCTTCTTTCATTTCTCCTTTTGTTTATGTATGTTTGCTTGTGTGTATGGCTGGAGTGATTTGGGAGTTTTTTTAATAATTCAAAATCGTTACCGATGCAAATGAGTTAAAACCCAGGTATCCCCACGGGGGGAGACTTGTGAGCCAATCAAATCCCTCAAATGTTCTAACCAATCAAATCCCTCAAATGTTCTAACCAATCAAATGACTCACGTCTTCGTTGGTGGTAAGTTCAGAGGCCACCAGATAGGAGTGGAACCCAGCCAGCCCCACGATGGACCAGACGGAAAAGAAACACACGATGGCCTCTATCACAGTGAACACAGTCAAGGACAAAGCTCACAGTAAGGACACCATGGACCAGACGGAAAAGAAACACATGGCTTCTATCACAGTGAACACAGTTAAGGACAAAGCTCACAGTAAGGACACCATGGACCAGACGGAAAAGAAACACATGGCTTCTATCACATTGAACACAGTTAAGGACAAAGCTCACAGTAAGGACACCATGGACCAGACGGAAAAGAAACACATGATGGCCTCTATCACAGTGAACACAGTTAAGGACAAAGCTCACAGTAAGGACACCATGGACCAGACGGAAAAGAAACACATGGCTTCTATCACAGTGAACACAGTTAAGGACAAAGCTCACAGTAAGGACACCATGGACCAGACGGAAAAGAAACACATGATGGCCTCTATCACAGTGAACACAGTTAAGGACAAAGCTCACAGTAAGGACACCATGGACCAGACGGAAAAGAAACACATGGCTTCTATCACAGTGAACACAGTTAAGGACAAAGCTCACAGTAAGGACACCATGGACCAGACGGAAAAGAAACACATGATGGCCTCTATCACAGTGAACACAGTTAAGGACAAAGCTCACAGTAAGGACACCATGGACCAGACGGAAAAGAAACACATGGCTTCTATCACAGTGAACACAGTTAAGGACAAAGCTCACAGTAAGGACACCATGGACCAGACGGAAAAGAAACACATGGCTTCTATCACATTGAACACAGTTAAGGACAAAGCTCACAGTAAGGACACCATGGACCAGACGGAAAAGAAACACATGGCTTCTATCACAGTGAACACAGTTAAGGACAAAGCTCACAGTAAGGACACCATGGACCAGACGGAAAAGAAACACATGGCTTCTATCACAGTGAACACAGTTAAGGACAAAGCTCACAGTAAGGACACCATGGACCAGACGGAAAAGAAACACATGGCCTCTATCACAGTGAACACAGTTAAGGACAAAGCTCACAGTAAGGACACCATGGACCAGACGGAAAAGAAACACATGATGGCCTCTATCACAGTGAACACAGTTAAGGACAAAGCTCACAGTAAGGACACCATGGACCAGACGGAAAAGAAACACACGATGGCCTCTATCACAGTGAACACAGTCAAGGACAAAGCTCACAGTAAGGACACCATGGACCAGACGGAAAAGAAACACATGGCTTCTATCACAGTGAACACAGTTAAGGACAAAGCTCACAGTAAGGACACCATGGACCAGACGGAAAAGAAACACATGGCTTCTATCACATTGAACACAGTTAAGGACAAAGCTCACAGTAAGGACACCATGGACCAGACGGAAAAGAAACACACGATGGCCTCTATCACAGTGAACACAGTTAAGGACAAAGCTCACAGTAAGGACACCATGGACCAGACGGAAAAGAAACACATGGCTTCTATCACAGTGAACACAGTTAAGGACAAAGCTCACAGTAAGGACACCATGGACCAGACGGAAAAGAAACACATGATGGCCTCTATCACAGTGAACACAGTTAAGGACAAAGCTCACAGTAAGGACACCATGGACCAGACGGAAAAGAAACACACGATGGCCTCTATCACAGTGAACACAGTTAAGGACAAAGCTCACAGTAAGGACACCATGGACCAGACGGAAAAGAAACACACGATGGCTTCTATCACAGTGAACACAGTTAAGGACAAAGCTCACAGTAAGGACACCATGGACCAGACGGAAAAGAAACACATGGCTTCTATCACAGTGAACACAGTTAAGGACAAAGCTCACAGTAAGGACACCATGGACCAGACGGAAAAGAAACACATGATGGCCTCTATCACAGTGAACACAGTTAAGGACAAAGCTCACAGTAAGGACACCATGGACCAGACGGAAAAGAAACACATGGCTTCTATCACAGTGAACACAGTTAAGGACAAAGCTCACAGTAAGGACACCATGGACCAGACGGAAAAGAAACACATGGCTTCTATCACAGTGAACACAGTTAAGGACAAAGCTCACAGTAAGGACACCATGGACCAGACGGAAAAGAAACACATGGCTTCTATCACAGTGAACACAGTTAAGGACAAAGCTCACAGTAAGGACACCATGGACCAGACGGAAAAGAAACACATGGCTTCTATCACAGTGAACACAGTTAAGGACAAAGCTCACAGTAAGGACACCATGGACCAGACGGAAAAGAAACACATGGCCTCTATCACAGTGAACACAGTTAAGGACAAAGCTCACAGTAAGGACACCATGGACCAGACGGAAAAGAAACACATGATGGCCTCTATCACAGTGAACACAGTTAAGGACAAAGCTCACAGTAAGGACACCATGGACCAGACGGAAAAGAAACACACGATGGCCTCTATCACAGTGAACACAGTTAAGGACAAAGCTCACAGTAAGGACACCATGGACCAGACGGAAAAGAAACACACGATGGCCTCTATCACAGTGAACACAGTTAAGGACAAAGCTCACAGTAAGGACACCATGGACCAGACGGAAAAGAAACACATGGCTTCTATCACAGTGAACACAGTTAAGGACAAAGCTCACAGTAAGGACACCATGGACCAGACGGAAAAGAAACACATGGCCTCTATCACAGTGAACACAGTTAAGGACAAAGCTCACAGTAAGGACACCATGGACCAGACGGAAAAGAAACACATGGCTTCTATCACAGTGAACACAGTTAAGGACAAAGCTCACAGTAAGGACACCATGGACCAGACGGAAAAGAAACACATGATGGCCTCTATCACAGTGAACACAGTTAAGGACAAAGCTCACAGTAAGGACACCATGGACCAGACGGAAAAGAAACACATGGCCTCTATCACAGTGAACACAGTTAAGGACAAAGCTCACAGTAAGGACACCATGGACCAGACGGAAAAGAAACACATGATGGCCTCTATCACATTGAACACAGTTAAGGACAAAGCTCACAGTAAGGACACCATGGACCAGACGGAAAAGAAACACATGGCCTCTATCACAGTGAACACAGTTAAGGACAAAGCTCACAGTAAGGACACCATGGACCAGACGGAAAAGAAACACATGGCCTCTATCACAGTGAACACAGTTAAGGACAAAGCTCACAGTAAGGACACCATGGACCAGACGGAAAAGAAACACATGGCTTCTATCACAGTGAACACAGTTAAGGACAAAGCTCACAGTAAGGACACCATGGACCAGACGGAAAAGAAACACATGGCTTCTATCACAGTGAACACAGTTAAGGACAAAGCTCACAGTAAGGACACCATGGACCAGACGGAAAAGAAACACACGATGGCCTCTATCACAGTGAACACAGTTAAGGACAAAGCTCACAGTAAGGACACCATGGACCAGACGGAAAAGAAACACATGGCTTCTATCACAGTGAACACAGTTAAGGACAAAGCTCACAGTAAGGACACCATGGACCAGACGGAAAAGAAACACATGATGGCCTCTATCACAGTGAACACAGTTAAGGACAAAGCTCACAGTAAGGACACCATGGACCAGACGGAAAAGAAACACATGATGGCCTCTATCACAGTGAACACAGTTAAGGACAAAGCTCACAGTAAGGACACCATGGACCAGACGGAAAAGAAACACATGATGGCCTCTATCACAGTGAACACAGTTAAGGACAAAGCTCACAGTAAGGACACCATGGACCAGACGGAAAAGAAACACACGATGGCCTCTATCACAGTGAACACAGTTAAGGACAAAGCTCACAGTAAGGACACCATGGACCAGACGGAAAAGAAACACATGGCTTCTATCACAGTGAACACAGTTAAGGACAAAGCTCACAGTAAGGACACCATGGACCAGACGGAAAAGAAACACATGATGGCCTCTATCACAGTGAACACAGTTAAGGACAAAGCTCACAGTAAGGACACCATGGACCAGACGGAAAAGAAACACATGGCTTCTATCACAGTGAACACAGTTAAGGACAAAGCTCACAGTAAGGACACCATGGACCAGACGGAAAAGAAACACATGGCTTCTATCACAGTGAACACAGTTAAGGACAAAGCTCACAGTAAGGACACCATGGACCAGACGGAAAAGAAACACATGGCTTCTATCACAGTGAACACAGTTAAGGACAAAGCTCACAGTAAGGACACCATGGACCAGACGGAAAAGAAACACATGATGGCCTCTATCACAGTGAACACAGTTAAGGACAAAGCTCACAGTAAGGACACCATGGACCAGACGGAAAAGAAACACATGATGGCCTCTATCACAGTGAACACAGTTAAGGACAATGTGCACAGTAAGGACATAAATATGCGAACATATAGAAAACGAAAACAAGCAGAACATTGAAATTGCAAGCAGGTACCAAAAAAAAACCCACCCACACACATACAAACAAAAAACTAATACGGTTGGTTACTGTTATGCTTATGGAAATTGTATTGGAAAAAAATGTTAAATAAAAACAAAACAAAAAACAAAGGAACTCCACTTTTCCAAAGCCAACAGAAACTGACAACAACAACAGCGAAAAGTGTCAGCAAAACTCCACAACAAAAAGTACCAGTATTGACTCATAAACTACGCTTTTCTAAAGCCAATAGGTTTAGGCTATAGCAAAATAGTATTGACTCACAAACTAACTACGCTTTTCTAAAGCCAATAGGTTCAGGCTACTATAGCAAAATAGTATTGACTCACAAACTACGCTTTTCTAAAGCCAACAGGTTCAGGCTACTATAGCAAAGTAGTATTGACTCACAAACTAACTTCGCTTTTCTAAAGCCAAGAGGTTCAAGCTACTATAGCAAAATAGTATTGACTCACAAACTAACTTCGCTTTTCTAAAGCCAAGAGGTTCAAGCTACTATAGCAAAGTAGTATTGACTCACAAACTAACTTCGCTTTTCTAAAGCCAAGAGGTTCAAGCTACTATAGCAAAGTAGTATTGACTCACACATAAACCCTCACTTTTACAGCCAAGCCAATGTAATCTGTCAATACAAATTAATATCGACTCACAACTAAACTTTGCTTTTTCTACCATGCCAGTGTAATCAGTCGATGACAAATTAATATCGACTCACAACTAAACTTTGCTTTTTCTACCATGCCAGTGTAATCAGTCGATGACAAATTAATATCGACTCACAATTAAACTTTGCTTTTTCTACCATGCCAGTGTAATCAGTCAATGACAAATTAATATCGACTCACAACTAAACTTTGCTTTTTCTACCATGCCAGTATAATCAGTCGATGACAAATTAATACTGACTCACAACTAAACTTTGCTTTTTCTACCATGCCAGTGTAATCAGTCGATGACAAATTAATACTGACTCACAACTAAACTTTGCTTTTTCTGGCATGCCAACACAAGCAGACAACAAGGAAAGAGCATCATGGACTTGCAACTAAAATCCACTTTAACTGCCAACAAAACCCCAAATGCTTTCCACTCCAGTGTTACTGGCCGGCCAACAGAGCAGACACCAAGTAGCTGCACAACACTAACAGCCATCAACAGAAAGCTTCGTCAAAACGCTGCACAACGCTAACAGCCATCAACAGAAAGCTTTGTCAAAACGCTGCACAACACTAACAGCCATCAACAGAAAGCTTTGTCAAAACGCTGCACAACGCTAACAGCCATCAACAGAAAGCTTTGTCAAAACGCTGCACAACGCTAACAGCCATCAACAGAAAGCTTTGTCAAAACGCTGCACAACGCTAACAGCCATCAACAGAAAGCTTTGTCAAAACACTGCACAACACTAACAGCCGTCAACAGAAAGCTTTGTCAAAACGCTGCACAACGCTAACAGCCATCAACAGAAAGCTTCGTCAAAACGCTGCACAGCGCTTGAGTACGAAATAGCACAAAGCCATACACAGACCTTGAAAACTTGTGCGTCAGGCCGATGTTTTTTCTTAGAACAAGATGGTGTGCCAGATGATTTTCGTTTTCTGGTTTGGGTTCGGGTTTTTTCGTTTGAAACATCTCCCGAATCGCTACTGCTGCTGGAGTCCGCCATTTTTTCAGAGAAAGTAATAAGAACGCATGCGCAGTCACTGATAAAAACGGAAGTGACTAGGTTATCACGCGTGACACGGCGTCTGCTCTTAGAAACAGACAAAACCGGGAACGGCATAAGCAAAAATAAAATGCGGTGTCATTTTTTTTTCTCTGTAGCAACGTTAAGGTTGCCGTAGCTCTGTAGCAAAGCTTTATTTCTCGTAGCTGCTACGGCCAAATCGTAGCAGTAGGCAGGTCTGCATACAGCATAGAACAGAGCCACACAACAGTTATTGAGGAAAAGTTATGGAGGAACGCCACAGAGCAAATGAGCATGGAACAGCGAAACACAACAGTTATGGAGGAACGCCACAGAGCAAATGAGCATGGAACAGCGCCACACAACAGTTATGGAGGAACGTCACAGAGCAAATGAGCATGGAACAGCGCCACACAACAGTTATGGAGGAACGCCACAGAGCAAATGAGCATGGAACAGCGCCACACAACAGTTATGGAGGAACGCCACAGAGCAAATGAGCATGGAACAGCGCCACACAACAGTTATGGAGGAACGCCACAGAGCCATACAGCATGGAACAGCGCCACACAACAGTTATTGAACGCCACAGAGCAAATCAGCATGCAACAGGGACACACAACAGTTATTGAGGAATGCCACAGAGCAAATCAGCATGGAACAGCACCAAGCAACATGAAAATGACAAACACTGCAGTTGATCCAGCCAATGTCACTATCTTGACACTGATGTCCTTACAAGCAACATGAATGACAAACACTGCAGTTGATCCAGCCAATGTCACTATCTTGACACTGATGTCCTGACAAGCAACATGAATGACAAACACTGCAGTTGATCCAGCCAATGTCACTATCTTGACACTGATGTCCTGACAAGCAACATGAATGACAAACACTGCAGTTGATCCAGCCAATGTTGCTATCTGAACTCACATCCTCATTGGTGGTTATTTCAGAGGTGGCCAGGTATGTGTGGAATCCAGCCAGCCCCACCATGGACCACACCGAAAAGAAACACACTACAGCCTCTATGATGGTGAGTCAGTTAAGGACAATGCTCATGTTAGGGACACCATGAACCACACCGAAAAGAAACATACAGCCTCTATGATGGTGAGTCAGTTAAGGACAATGCTCATGTTAGGGACACCATGAACCACACCGAAAAGAAACACACTACAGCTTTGATTATGGTGAGTCAGTTAAGGACAATGCTCATGTTAGGGACACCATGGACCACACCAAAAAGAAACACACTACAGCTTCGATTATGGTGAGTCAGTTAAGGACAATGCTCATGTTAGGGACACCATGAACCACACCGAAAAGAAACACACTACAGCCTCTATGATGGTGAGTCAGTTAAGGACAATGCTCATGTTAGGGACACCATGAACCACACCGAAAAGAAACACACTACAGCCTCTATGATGGTGAGTCAGTTAAGGACAATGCTCATGTTAGGGACACCATGGACCACACCAAAAAGAAACACACTACAGCTTCGATTATGGTGAGTCAGTTAAGGACAATGCTCATGTTAGGGACACCATGAACCACACCGAAAAGAAACACAGCCTCTATGATGGTGAGTCAGTTACGGACAATGCTCATGTCAGGGACACCATGGGCCACACCGAAAAGAAACACACTACAGCCTCTATGATGGTGAGTCAGTTAAGTCAGACAATGCTCATTTCAAGGATGACATGCAATAAGGTTAAATCTGTCCAACGTTAAAGCTTTGACCACACAGAAAGGAAACAAAGGCACACAGTCTGGCCTTGAAGATGGTGAAAACAGCCAAGGATAATTTTCCCTTTACACACTGCAGATAACGGCACATGAAGCATGAACAAACACAGCAGTCCCAAAACAAAGGAGAACGTTTCAACCATTTTACGTCAAAGCTTCAGAAGAAAATTTCGTGAAAACCTCAAAACTAGAACATTCAGTGTCGACAAATCTTTGTTGAGCTTTTTTGGGTACACTTTTTATGTCAAAACTACCCAGTACACTTTTTGGCACAAAACTAGGTCATTGCTTATGAAACATGCAAAGTTCTCCTCAAGTCACTGATCTTGAGAATTTTTGCCCGATCTCTTTTACCGCAAATAACTCCACAAACTGGAAGCCACAAGTTTCGGCAAACTGGATTTCCGGAGTATGCCAGAAAACCCCTCCCACCTACATTTGTAATGGGTGATATTTCCACAAATATCGTCAGCTGTTCACAGCATACTGAGAGGAGGAAAGTGGAGGGGGACTTTTCACCTTACTCACAGACACCTCTTGGTTATAGTTACACTACAGGACACATCAGGTAATTGTAGGATCTGGCAGGACACAGGACACCTCTTGGTTATAGTTACACTACAGGACACATCGGGTAACAGAAGGATCTGGCAGGACACAGGACACCTCTTGGTTATAGTTAAACTATGGGACACCTCTTGGTTATAGTTACACTACAGGACACATGAGGTAATTGTAGGATCTGGCAGGACACAGGACACCTCTTGGCTATAGTTACACTACAGGACACCTCCTGGTTATAGTTACACTACAGGACACCTCTTGGTTATAGTTACACTACAGGACACATCGGGTAACAGTAGGATCTGGCAGGACACAGGACACCTCTTGGTTACAGTTAAACTATGGGACACCTCTTGGTTATAGTTACACTACAGGACACATCAGGTAACTGTAGGATCTGGCAGGACACAGGGCACCTCTTAGTTATAGTTACACTACAGGGCACCTCTTAGTTATAGTTACACTACAGGGCACCTCTTAGTTATAGTTACACTACAGGACACATGAGGTAATTGTAGGATCTGGCAGGACACCTCTTGGTTATAGTTACACTATGGGACACCTCTTGGTTATAGTTACACTACAGGACACCTCTTGGTTATAGCTACAATACAGGACACATCAGGTAATTGTAGGATCTGGCAGGACACAGGACACCTCTTGGCTATAGTTACACTACAGGACACCTCTTGGTTATAGTTACACTACAGGACACATGAGGTAATTGTAGGATCTGGCAGGACACAGGGCACCTCTTGGCCGTAGTTACACTACAGGACACATGAGGTAATTGTAGGATCTGGCAGGACACCTCTTGGTTATAGTTACACTATGGGACACCTCTTGGTTATAGTTACACTACAGGACACACTAATTGTAGGATCCGGCAGGACACAGGACATCTCTTGGTCATAGTTACGCTGCAGGACACCTTATAGTTACACTACAGGACACACCAGGTAATTGTAGGATCTGGCAGGACACAGGATACCTCTTGGCTATAGTTACACTACAGGACACCTTGGTTATAGTTACACTACAGGACACACCAGGTAATTGCAGGATCTGGCAGGACACAGGACACCTCTTGGTCATAGTTACGCTGCAGGACACCTTGGTTATAGTTACACTACAGGACACACCAGGTAATTGTAGGATCTGGCAGGACACAGGACACCTCTTGGTCATAGTTACGCTGCAGGACACCTTGGTTATAGTTACACTACAGGACACACCAGGTAAATGTAGGATCTGGCAGGACACAGGACACCTCTCGGCTATAGTTACACTACAGGACACCTCTTGGTTATAGTTACATTACAGGACACGTCAGGTAATTGTAGGATCTGGTAGGACAGAGGACATCTCTTGGTTATAGTTACACTATGGGACACATCAGGTAATTGTAGGATCTGACAGGACACATGACACCTCTTGGCTATAGTTACACTACAGGACACCTCTTGGTTATAGTTACACTACAGGACACCTCTTGGTTACAGTTACACTACAGGACACCTCTTGGTTATAGTTACACTACAGGACACCTCTTGGCTATAGTTACACTACATGACACCTCTTGGTTATAGCTACACTACAGGACACCTCTTGGTTATAGTTACACTACAGGACACCTCTTGGCTATAGTTACACTACAGGACACCTCTTGGTTATAGTTATACAGGACACCTCTTGGTTATAGCTACACTACAGGACACCTCTTGGTTATAGTTAGTAAGTTACACTACAGGACACATCAGGTAATTGTAGGATCTGGTAGGACACAGGACACCTCTTGGTTATAGTTACACTACAGGACACACCAGGAAATTGTAGGATCTGGCAGGACACATCAGGTAATTGTAGGATCTGGCAGGACACATCAGGTAATTGTAGGATCTGGCAGGACACAGGACACCTCTTGGCTATAGTTACACTACAGGACACACCAGGAAATTGTAGGATCTCTCAGGACACAGGGCGAGGGGTTGGAATACAGACACTGAGGAAATAGGGGGTAGTAGAGAGGGGTGGGGGTACATTTCTAACAGAGTGGTCAAAGGATATCTGTCAGGAGAGTCTTTCATGGCAGTAGGGGGGTTAAATGGGACATAATATACAATATACAATATATAATACATAATATACAATATATAATACATAATATACAATATTTAACACATAGTATCCAATAAATAATATACAATATATAATACATAATATACAATATCATAATACATAATATACAATATATAATACATAACATACAATATATAATACATAATATACAGTATATGATACATAACATACAATACACAATATGTAACACACAGAGTGGTCCAAGGATATCTGGCAGGGGAGTCTTTCATAGTAGTAGGGAGGTTAAAGGGGGTATAATATACAATACATAATATACAATGTATAATACACAATATGTAACAGACAGAGTGGTCAAAGGATATCTGGCAGGGGAGTCTTTCATGGCGGTCAGGAAGTTGTCCTGCTGTGCCCCTGAAACAGACCAATCAATATGGGTGACAGGAATTCAATCGAATCTACAATGCAGCCTACAGTCGAAAATACATGGCGGATTATACATTGCAGCCTACAGTCGAAACATTACAGTGCAGCCTACAGTCGAATATACCATGCAGCCTACAGAGCCCTCACTAAGCTTAGATTAGGTGTTTCTGAAATAGTCCTAGATTTAGATACAATGAAACAAGTTCCAGTATTGTTGTGTGTCGTTTATGTCAGGATGCAGAAGAAGATGCAATTCATTTTATGTTTTGCTGCCCTGTTCTTCATGACTTGAGATCAAAACTTATACAGTCCAAATATTATAATTACCCATGTCGATTTCGTTTCAATTTACTGATGTCATGTAGATATGAAAAAGTAATCTTTAATACAGCTTTGTTTGTTCATGAAGCGTTGAAACGGTTAAAAACTGCTGCAATTTAAGAGGTATAATGATAACTTTTGTAATTGTTTGTAGACTAATTAACATGCATGTTATGCTTATTTCTTTGTTATGTTTATTCCGTGCCTTATTTTCTTTTTGTGTAGGTAAGGATGTGTCAATTTTGTGTATTTATGATGTAATTGCCCCCATCAGATAGGGGCTTAGGCCTCAAATCTGATTAAACAATTCGTATATTCGTATTCTCTCTCTTTCTCTCTCTCAGTGGCGTAGGAACATGTTGAAGCCAGCCAGGGGGTGGGGGACAGGATTGCTAGCAAACCGGGGGGAGGGACAAGGCAGATGGATTTGTTAAGTTATGTGACTTAGTAAATGCTATAATATCACATTCTAATTGGTATATTCAATCACAAGCAACGATAAAAATGTATGAATGAAAGAAAATATTCTGCACTTTGAAAAGAGACAACAGAAAAAAACTTAAAAATACAATCATTTACAGGGGTGGATCAGTCAGTCACGGAAGAGGGTGGGGGTGGGGTAGTTCCAAGTGCTGAGTTGTGGTGAGGGTGAGGGGTTTGGGGGCCAAAGAAAAGTTAGACAGCTGGTGTTGGGGAAGGTCCCCAAAGGCCAAATAATCCCATCAGAATCATGGACATTACTGACTTTATGAACAACATAACTGTTTATGTCTCTCTCTCTCTCTCTCTCTCTCTCGCAGACGCTAAACCATCAGCCGGCATCGTAATTTTTTGTTGTTGATGTTTTTATTTTTCCCGTAACATGCGCCCGTTTTCCGTATTTTCGGAACACACTGCCAAAATCAATACATTTCCGTAACAAATACGGATAACCCGTGACGGTAGGCATGTCTGACAACCCCACTGAAAATTGAAGCGATTCCATGCAGTGGTTCATGAGATATAAGAGGGATAAGAAAAACGGTGGAATGTCTGCCGCTCTGTGACATCCACCCCCCTCCCGGGGCATATTTATGCACCACTGTCTGTTACAACTAATATTACACCCCCACCCAAAATTTGAAGCGATCCCATGCAATGCTTTATGAGATCGTATAAAAAGGTACAGAAAAATGGAATGAATGTTTGCCGCTCGGCAACACCTTATCTCCAGGGAATGATTTATGCACCTATGTCTTCTATTCTAAGCATTATACACCTACACAACATTTGAAGTGATTCCATCCAATGAATGTTTGCCGCTCGGCAACACCTTATCTTCAGGGAATGATTTATGCACCTATGTCTTCTATTCTTAGCATTATACCCCTACACAACACTTGAAGTGATTCCATCCAATGCTTCACGAAATATAACAGTGTGAAGAAAAACGGAGACAAGGTCTGCTGCTCGCAGACCTGTTTACCCGTATAATGAACAACCTGGAATTTGCCACAGAAAAACCCAGAATATGAGGAAAAAACCCAGAATTCACATCGGTACACGACTCACGATAAAACCCTGATTTAAAAGTTATCTTGCGAGCGCACTGTGCGAAATTTTGAAGTCCATGTTGCAGTACTTACAGTGTGCATGCTCGTCTCCCAAACGCAAACTTGTTATTCCTGGCACTTTCAAATACTTTTGAGAATACTTCTGCTTCACTTTTGGCCGTTTCACCCTATCACTGCTGTCGTTTGTCGAAGATTTCTGGCGCTTGCCGCCTGCGGTTGACTTGCCTGACGACATGTTTGGCGCAAAACTACAATCTCTGCCAACAAGAAATACTATCACTGGTTGAGGGGGGTCCAAGGACCAATGAAAAATCGTGTCTCAGAACTCCAAGGTTTCGGTCAACCCTTGCGTCTTTTCATACAAACGGAAACAAATAATAGACGTTTTTTCGAAATCCCTGGAGACGTTTTTTCCCAGAAAAATTCCCGGGATAATTCCGGCAAAACCGGGATTTTCAGCATGCTCACCCGGGGCAAATTTATGCGCCAATAAGCTGATTCTAGGATTTTGAAAAATGGGGGGCATTCCCCCCCTAAGAATCCCCCCCTAAGAAAAAAAAAGGGGGGATTGGTGGCAGGTCCACTGGATACAAGGGAAAACGGCGCTGTTATCGGGCTGCTTCTCCGAGTTTTTGGATGTAGTCGCCATTTCTTCAAGCTCTTCTCCACACTCTGACTCATCATGTGGCACAGACTGCTTTTTTTTCACTTTGCCTCCGCGAAAGTCAAAATCAAGGAGCGTGGCTACGCGCTTCATTTTGGAAGAAATCCAATATGGCGGCTTAAACTCTCGCAAGTTCTCGTCGGTATTCAAGATGAATGAGATGAACGCGATTGATTGGTTGATCAGTTTGTGTAGCCTAGACAACAGGTTTTGCAGACGACGAACGCCATGCCCGCAGCGATCGGTGAAAATAGCGGGCAGTTCTGCAAATGTGCGGGAGTCGGCCCGCATTAAGACTCGATTATCGCGGGAAGGAACAGATTTTCGGGGGATTGTACCAATCCCGCGCTCTAGAATCAGCTCTGCAATGTGTCATACTCTTGGTATTACACCCCAACACAAGATTTGAAGCAATTCCATACAGCGGTTTAAGAGATATCCTTGGGGCAGACACACACACACGCCCCCCCCAAAAAAAAACCCACCAAAAAAACCCAAACAACAAATAAAAGACTGCGACAAACTTCATAATCCTTTGCCGATAGGTCTGGCAAAGAACAAAAGGAAATTCTATGTGCATACTTTCAGTGATTTTTGTGTGTGTGCATGAAATAAATTCTTCATAAGTTCATTACACAAAGTTTTACATAAATAGGTCACTTGATCGGGGAAAAAACCATATTTCAGATTTTACTATAAATACAAGCAGTAACACACCAACATTTACAAGACAAAGGCCACACACCACAAAGACAAAGGCCACACACCAGCAGTACTTACTCAGGATGAGGTTGGTGAGCACGCAGGCAAAGATGTATATACAGTGCACGCTCAACGACAGAATGAACAGGTAAAAGTAGCGGTAGTTTCGTTTCCCCACGCAGTTTCCAACCCAGGGACAGTGGTGATCAAACCTCTCTGTGACAACACACATATTGCACAATATTGATAATAACTACAAAGATATTATTATTATCAAACAGGTAAAAGTAGCGGTAGTTTCTTTTCCCCACGCAGTTATCAGTGCTATGAGCTACTGGGCGTCAGCTGAGCATCAATTGGAGGGTTAATACAATCAGTAGGAACAAAGAGACTGAGCATCAGTTGGAGGGTTAATACAATCAGTAGCCAACGTCGGAGGGTTAATACAATCAGCAGGAACAAAGAGACTGAGCATCAGTTGGAGGGTTAATAACACCCATGTCAATCAGTAGGAAAAAGAGACTGAGCATCAAAATCAATCAGGGAGACTGAGCATCAGTTGGAGGGTTAATACAATCAGTTGGAGGGTGAAGGAACAAAGAGACTGAGCATCAGTTGGAGGGTTAATACAATCAGAAGGAACAAAGAGACTGAGCATCAGTTGGAGGGTTAATACAATCAGTAGGAATAAAGAGACTGAGCATCATCCAAAGACCCTATTTTCACCACAGTTAATTTTCCAAAGACCCTATTTTCTTAATTTTGGGGGGTAAGGATAGGCCTGTTGTTATGCATGTTACAGCGGAATTCTCAATATTGCTGATATTTTTGTTTCTGTGCACAGTTAAGTTTAATGGTATCTTTTGGCTGAAAAATGGCTGGAGGTGTAAGGGTTAATACAATCAGTAAGAATAAAGAGACTGAGGATGGAAAGTAAGATTGTGTGTGTGTGTGTGTGCGTCTGTGCGTGCATGTCTGCGTGCAGAGAGATCTATAAAAACTGGGTCACCTTGAGGTCTATGAAGGGGGAGGGCGGATGCGGGCGTGTGTGTGTGTGTTAGACTTAGTGTAAGAAAATGCCTCTTGCACGGAAAACGCTTTGTTCTAATGGTTGAAATTCTGGTGGAGAGTGAATGGGGTGGTGGTGGTGGGAGATGTGACGTCAATGTAGTTATCGTGATTTCGTTTCTTGTTTCCTTATGATTAGTGTGTTATCTTTCATTTTTTCTCAGGTTTTTTAACTATTTTGTAAAGCGCTTAGAGCCCCGTAAGGAGAATAAGCGCTATAAAAATGCTCATTATTATTATTTACTGACCAACACACTGTCACACAGACTGCAGTGGGAGGCGTGCAGAGGGCGGAACTGCTTGCAGGTGAAGCACTCATCAGTACTAACTACTATGAGCTAACTCATAATGTCTAGGTCAATGTAATTAGAATTACACAGAAATCATTGAAAAGTAAATGGACTGACCAACGCAGTTGTCACACAGACTGCAGTGGGAGGCGCGCGGAGGGCGGAACAGCTTGCAGGTGAAGCAGTACTTGAGCTTGACCACCTGACCCTTGACCACCACTTCCTTGGTACGGGGTGGGGGGCGGTACGTACCGGGGGATCCCGCATTTGGTACCTCTGAAACACAGTGATACAATACACTAACCTTAACCCTAATCAACTCTTTGGTACAAGCCGGGGGATCCCGCATTTGGTACCTCTGAAACACAGTGATACAATACACTAACCTTAACCCTAATCAACTCCTTGGTAAAAGCCGGGGGATCCAACATTTGGTACCTCTGAAACACAGTGATACAATACACTAACCTTAACCCTAATCAACTCCTTGGTAAAAGCCGGGGGATCCAACATTTGGTACCTCTGAAACACAGTGATACAATACACTAACCTTAACCCTAATCAACTCCTTGGTACAAGCCGGGGGATCCAACATTTGGTACCTCTGAAACACAGTGATACAATACACTAACCTTAACCCTAATCAACTCTTTGGTACAAGCCGGGGGATCCAACATTTGGTACCTCTGAAACACAGTGATACAATACACTAACCTTAACCCTAATCAACTCTTTGGTACAAGCCGGGGGATCCAACATTTGGTACCTCTGAAACACAGTGATACAATACACTAACCTTAACCCTAATCAACTCTTTGGTACAAGCCGGGGGATCCAACATTTGGTACCTCTGAAACACAGTGATACAATACACTAACCTTAACCCTAATCAACTCCTTGGTAAAAGCCGGGGGATCCAACATTTGGTACCTCTGAAACACAGTGATACAATACACTAACCTTAACCCTAATCAACTCTTTGGTACAAGCCGGGGGATCCAACATTTGGTACCTCTGAAACACAGTGATACAATACACTAACCTTAACCCTAATCAACTCCTTGGTAAAAGCCGGGGGATCCAACATTTGGTACCTCTGAAACACAGTGATACAATACACTAACCTTAACCCTAATCAACTCCTTGGTAAAAGCCGGGGGATCCAACATTTGGTACCTCTGAAACACAGTGATACAATACACTAACCTTAACCCTAATCAACTCCTTGGTACAACTACAAGCCGGGGGATCCCGCGTGGGGTACCTTTGAAACATATAGTGATAGTTTGTTAACCCTAACCACCTCCTTGGTACGGGGTGGGCAGGGATTGGGGGAGGGGCAGGTGCCTGGGAAACACACACAGTGGCACATTATACTAACTTAAGCCCAAAACATTCATTTAGAAACAAACAAACAAAACCCCCACCACATTTGGCCCTTTCCTTAGACGATTTGTATCTGACTGGATTACTCTGAAGGTTGGGCCAACACAACAGTGGAATAAGAGCTGTGCAATAATGGATGATCTGCCATAATGAAACATCACATCAGAGCTTCAGCAACTTCGTCTTCAACTAGTTCAAGTTAACAATTTCCTTGGTGCAGGGGGGGGGGGGGGGGGGGGGGGGGGGGGGGAAACACACACACACAGTGACACACTACACTAACTTAAGCCCACTTACGCCCACTTCCAATACAAGTGGATCACGCTCGTCATGAGACGCTCTGGGGATAACCCGTGACTGGGTCACTGAAGCCGATTATCAATCGTTGTTGTTATAATATTATTAACATGACATATCATAATCATACTGACCCATCTGTCTCTCTAGATCGGCAGCCTCGTCCGGTGATGCCCTAGGGATGACCCCTGGGTCACTGAAGCTGGTCCTGAACAGCGTTGCCATGACGAAAATAAACAGTGCGCCCCCTATGGCTGGAATGGCAGGGGTCACGTGTTGCGCCAGGTAGACACAGCTGAAATAAATACATGATGTGCAACAGTATAGGGGAGAAGGGGGGGTTCTTGCAGATTATAAAAATCTAACAATTTATGATTATGAAAAATGATCAGTGAGAGCGAGACTGAGAGAACGAACAAATGTTTTGAGAGAGAGAGAGAGAGAGAGAGAGAGAGAGAGAGAGAGAGAGAGAGAGAGAGAGAGAGAGAGAGAGAGAGAGAGAGAGAGAGAGAGAGAGAGAGAGAGAGAGACCATAGGCTTCTTCAGCAATCTGAGGCTTGTGTGCTGTTGGCAGAAAGATTTGGCTGTGGACTGTGGTGCTTTCTGCCACGCCTCAGAATGCTGAAGATGACCACAGGATGTGGGAGAAATATTCATGAGAGTAAAAAACGTTTTGTCTCTGTGGAAGGGAAACATAATATTAACTCATTCGCATTGCAACGATTTTGAATTGTTAAAAAAACTTGCAAATCACTCCAGCCACGCACACAAACAAAACGTGCATAAACAATTTTAAGGAGAAATGAAAGAAGATTACAGGTTTTTACTTCAGGTTTAGACAGAACGACTTGAATGAGTTAAATGCCAGAGACTGGTCTACTACATTCAAGAAATCTTCAGATCAAATCTGAAAACTAAAACTATGGTAATATTCACATTTTTATCTGGGACGTACTCAATAAAATACTCGGAAGTGATCAGATTGAACTTTCTTTACGGAAAAGGCTTTCTGTGTTGCCTGTGGGACAATATACAAAAAGACACGTAAATTATATTTTAATAAATTAATACCAAAACAACATTGCCTTCTTTTGTATTCCAGCTAGGTACACTTCAAGCGGGAGCTCGCCACCCTCTCATTCTAATTCTATCCCTCCCTCCCTAGCAAAAAGTGGCAGTGATGGTTGGGGCTGTACCGGTCAGGGTTTGTCCCCGGGGGCCGCTACGGTAGCCGGATTGGCCTGACCCGAGTCATTTTTGCAAACAACTGTCATAAGGCTCACTGGACGCTAGTTTCCGGGACTAAATTTATCCCCTTTCTTAAAAATTTGTTTAATTTTTGCTATTTTCCATACTGTGGGGATAATTATTTGGAGACAATCGACACAAAGGTGCCGATGGTCTTGGCCTGCACAGCTTCCTGGGGCAGCTCGTTCCAGCCCCGGATTGTGCGTGGGAGCAAGCTGGCTTCTCGGTACTGATTACGACAGATCTGAAAGAGCTGCCGTGGGTGAGTGCGTCGCTGACGTGCTGGCGGTGGGGTGAGTTTTTGTTCCAGAGTGTCCATGCACACCTCTTCTTTTTGCAGCTTGAAGAGCATTGCAAGCATTGCGGAAAATCGACGCTGCTGCAGAGAGGGCCATCCAAGCTGTTCAACTTCAAGCATTGAAGTGACACTGGACGTGTTTTGAAAACATCTTAGGATGAAGCGTGCTGCGCACCGCTGGACTGCCTCCAGTCTGTTGATGTCCTGTTGTTGGTGAGGGTCCCAGACTGATGATGCATACTCTAGGACCGGACGGACGATTGATTTGTAGGCCAACTCCCTGATGGTCTGGGAGCCGACTTTCAAATTTCTTCTCAGGAAGCCTAGTCTTGTTGGCTTGCGCGCAGATGTTCTCGACATGTTTCTTCAAGCTCAGCTCCATTGTCAGAGTCACTCCAAGGTAATTGATGGAGTGGACTGCTTGTAAGTTGTGGCCATGCAGCTGGTAATGATGCTGCCGGGGCTTTCTGCTTCTTGATACGCTCAAGGTGTTACACTTGCCAGGGTGGAAAACCATATCCCAGCTCTTTTCCCACTCAGCGAGTCGATGGAGGTCATCCTGTAGCTGGTCATGATCCTGGGGCGCCGCAACAACCTTGTAGACAGCAGTATTATCAGCTTCTCAGACAGATCATTCATGTACACTAAGAAAAGGCAGGGTCCTTAGATTGAGCCTTGTGGTACTCCTGAGCGGACATCAGTAAAGTTGGAAGAGACCCCATTTACCACCACTGTCTGACTCTTCATTTGTGAACACACTGCCAAAAAAACTTGTTTAAAACATGAGCTTTTTCCAGATCATTTACAGTAAAAGTCCCATAATCTTTTTTTAGTTTTGAAATATGATTCCCTATACATACAAGATTTTTCAAGGCACTGACAATACTAACATTAGTAACAAAGGCTTGTTTCACTTGTCTAACGAAATAAGAACCCCAAAAGCTAGTTGTGGTGTAATTAGTGAACTTAAAAACCACGCTCCTAACCAGGTACAGCAGAACTAACATTATAAACAAAAAAGTGTTTTCTAATAGTCACCCAATATTGGAACAACCTCCCTGCACATACTAAACTGGCCTCAGATACTAACAAATTCAAAAAACAAAGGCTTGTTTCACTTGTCTAACGAAATAAGAACCCTTAACAGTGAACTTAAAATCCTAACCAGGTACAGCAGAACTAACATTATAAAAAAAATTTTCTAATAGTCACCCAATATTGGAACAACCTCCCTGCACATACTAAACTGGCCTCAGATACTAACAAATTCAAAAACCTCCTAGACAGTGATCCAAAAATTGCCCTGTTAAAGTACGTTCATGATTAGTGCATCAATATGGATGCTAAAAACAGCCACAGCAATTGCCAAACACTAACCAAACGGAAGGACGCATTGAGAGGCTGCAAGGCCTGGTCGTCCAAAATACCTGACCTGACCTAGGGTTCGTCTTGTCATGATTAACATATTTTAAAAAAGGCATTAGGAATAGGATTACTGTTTGCCTCTTTAGCTAGGCGATGCTCTCTTTCCTCCGCATGCCTCATAGACAGTAGATGTTTGCCTTGTCGCATGAAAATAGGTAGCTCGTAAAAATAAGTAGCTCGCTATTATGAGAGTCTGTATTTGCGACAACCACAAATTTCACTTTTTCTGTACTTTAACCATTTAGCTAACCCTAACCCTATCCCTCACCCTAGAAAAAAGTGAAATTTGTGGTTCATGCTCAATGTCGCAAATACACACTGTCATAGGTAGCGAGCTACTTATTTTTACGAACTACCTATTTTCATGCGACACGCCTTACCTGCCTCCTGTATTAATATAGGTATGCAGTCTACTTACTCGAATCCAAAGAAGAGGCCGCTGGTGACAATAATCAGGGTACACGTCAGGTAGAAAATACCAGTCTGTCGCGCCATCATGATCCTGCCGTTACAATGGAACTTGTTTTTGCCGGGAAAAACCTCCCACTGTCGCACTTTCTTGGCCATTTTTCTTGGTATAGGGTTTTCCTCAACTTCAGGAAGCTTGGTGGTCTCAGTGCCAGTGGAAACAGTAGAATATGAATAAGGTGCTTCTTTCATCGGCACCACAAAGCCAACCCTCTGAATTGTAGCCCCCCTCCTGGTCAGACCGACTCATCCCAATGTCCGTTACATGTCTACCCGCTATCTACACTTCACAGTCAATGTTTCAGATCGTTGGGGACCGAAAAGTGAATCACATTTTGCTCACTCCTGTCTCTAAGCCTTTGTTGATCATAATGATACTGCAGTGCGCCTGCGCACCGGCACACATTTCAATGAGGCGCGACAGTTTCGTACATAGTCCAAATCGCAAAGAAACGTTTTTCAGGACTATTAGAATGTATTGTTGAGAAAAAAACCAGGTGCCTTAATCCTAAATCCATGCCATCTTGCAAAAAGAGTATTTCACCATTTTGGAAGGGGTATTTAAAACACCATGTGCGAGGTCACACGAGGTCACACGCCCCATGTTAATTTGCAGACGAAAACAGCGCACACACACATTATATGTTACAGTCAAACTCGGAATTCAGGCATTCACGACATTGCCTAAAAGTTTCAGGCATTTCCGAGAATGACCGTTTTGATGTTTTAGGCATTCTCCGAAAATGACTAGAATGAAGGTGCAGTCATTTCCGTAAATGACTAAAACATATTTTGTGGATTTAATAGAAGCAACTGGATTTGATGTGTGTGTGTGTGTGTGTGTGTGTGTGTGTGTGTGTGTGTGTGTGTGTGTGTGTGTGTGTGTGTGTGTGTGTGTGTGTGTGTGTGTGTGTGTGTAAGTGAATTTTGACAACTGAAAAAGATATAGTGAAATAAAGTTAGAAAATGTTGGTCAGTAATGAAACTGCTTTAAAAGTGTAAATTGGGTAATTTACTCTGATTTACTGACTTAAACTTTGTGTTACTCTTCAAATCTGTGATAATTAACTCAGTATTTAAATGTTTATATTGATGTAAAAATAACGCTGTTGTTAAAAGATATGATTAGAGAGAGAGAGAGAGAGAGAGAGAGAGAGAGAGAGAGAGAGAGAGAGAGAGAGAGAGAGAGAGAGAGAGATAGAGAGAGAGAGAGATAGAGAGAGAGAGAGAGAGAATGTTTATGTGCGTGTGTGAGCATTGAGCGGTGAATATGTAGAGTTTCTGGGGGCAAAGTTCAAATTGGTTCCTCGCGTTTAGGCTAGAACACCAAGGCAACATCAAAATGCTGCTATGCTCTGTATAGTTATGCGGGAATTGTCTTTAGCCCTGGCAAGCTCCTAGCATAACACAATCACTCTCCAAAATCCTCCGAAGTCGGAGTGTGGCTGTTCATGGTGTTTGTTGTCGGACTAGGCCTACTTAAAATTGTTGCTACCATTCACAGATTGATGGCAACGGCTATTGCACTTGATCTTTTTGTTCTCCAGGGCCTGTATTCACGTTGAGATAGCATGAGACTTAGCATGATGCTAACTTAGAAGCTCTTCCAATGTCCTATAGGATTTAATAGGACTTTTGGAAGAGCTTCTAAGTTAGCATCATGCTAAGTCTCATGCTATCTCAACGTGAATACAGGCCCAGCTCCTTCAACATTTGTCACGACCTACGTAGCCCATATAGTTGCAATGTGGGCATTTCTGATGAAATCATACGTTTCCTCTATCGTGACAAAGAACACTGTAAAATTGATAATAAGATGAGCTTCAAAGTCAAATTATACACAATAGCGCAGGCAGACAGACGGGGACACACAGGCGCACGCGCGCGCTCGCACACACACACACAGAATCACTAAAGGGCCTGCTACACACATACGATTCGAATCTGAATGTGATGCGATTCAACGCAAAAGCAATAACAACACACGCACTGACACAAGAGAGAGAGAGAGAGAGAGAGAGAGAGAGAGAGAGAGAGAGAGAGAGAGAGAGAGAGAGAGAGAGAGAGAGAGAGAGAGAGAGAGAGAGAGAGAGAGAGAGAGAGTCGGATTCGGTAAACAGGAGATAAACATTTCCCTATTTGACTGACCGTCAGTCAAATGGGGAAAAAATGGTGTTGACATTTCAGTCATTTTCGGTGAATGCCTAAACATTTTAGGCATTTCCGAAAATGGCCGATCAAAACAGTCATTCTCGGAAATGCCTGAATGTTTTAGGCAATATCTTGAATGCCTAAATTCCGAGTTTGACTGTAACATATACACATGCGTTAAAAAAAAATGTCTTGCCTACTGCCACCAGAGAGTGTGTAAAGAAGTCTGCTGCCACTAGGCCTTATCTTGCTAGTTTCTCTCCCTAGCTGGATGGTGGTGAGGCTTATCACCTTCCGCCCCCCACAGCTGGCTTCCTTCTTTCCAAGACTAGCAGGTGGCGGAGTTATGCCTCTCCCCTTCTTTACACTCTCTGGTGGAACGCACTTCCACCGGTGGCAGCCTTCAAGAACCAAATCTAAATTCCCCCTCCCCCTCCATCCTCCCCTTCAACCCCCCAGTCCCCCCCCCCCCCCCCCACACACCATCTCTCCAGTGCCCCCTTCCCCCACTCCCTTCCCTAATTGACACGGCCCTATATCTTAATGTGCGCAGAACCCTTCTCAGTTCTATATTATCAGAATCTTTAAATCGATGAAGGCGGATGATTAATGGAAGAAGAAAGCGCAACGACAGCGGTGTGGCGGTGTATTTTTCCTCTATGAGATAAGTAGTCCTTTTATCATAACAGGTGCCGGTGTCATAATGAATAAGTAGTCCTATTAAATATTTACCTCTGCGCATGCGCATTAGAAGTAGTCCTAGCGTAGCCAATCAGAATCGTTTGTTTGTCAGCCATTGTGAATTTTACGGATTATGGATTTATGGACTTGTACATCGATTTATCGGCAAATATGTAGATTTACACCCTCCTGCTCTATTTTTTTGTTCTTTCCGTGGATAGGGATAGGGTTAGGGTTAGGGTTAGGGATAGGGTTAGGGTTAGATGGGTACAGTTCTCATGCGAGAGGTAGATATTTAATGACAGGTACTTATTTATCATAACACCATGAATGTGAAAGCGGAAGTCATACAAGGATGCGCGCGCAGCGATACACTTAAGAGCATCGCTCATTGGCTCGACAGACCATTGCCCTGCTGCAGTTTGAAGATAAGAGCAGACGATATGGAACTCGATTTGTTTTCTATTAAAATTAAAACAAAACTTGTCAACATGAATATATGGGGAAGACTAAGCTGACAATATCAAAATGTAAACAATGTGTCATATATAGTGGCCCGAACAATTAATTTAAAATCAACTTTTAAAAAGTATTCTTAAAAAGTATTTCTGTAAAAAGTAATGATCGTTAAAATGCAAGGAACTGTTCGCAAAGGTTGATGGGATTGAAAATTCCAGAGGCAGTGCAGCGGCTGCGATCTTTTGTACAGTTATTGAACAAGAATCTGACAGGTTTCAGGTTGAAAAGCAGAGTAAGTTGGGGCTTTCAATGCAGTAACTGCTGTTTGCATCTCTAGGCTTGGCTTTGTTTTGTATTGTATGGATTTGTCTGCTGCAGTTACTACTGAAAAAAGCTGGTAACCACTGTAAACAAACACTCAAAAACACTGAAACAGTGAGTGTTAGTGTCTCTCTAATTTCTAATAATAGACTAGTCTTAGTTTTGAAGATACCCTTTTAGATTTGGAATCTTAGGTAAAGCCAAAGAGAACAGTTTGTTTTTGATAGGTTAGGGAAAAGAAGCTGGCCACCACCACAGAAGAAGAGGAAGGGCCCAGTCAGCACACCTATATAAGTATATTGGTCTGATATTGGTACGATATATTGGCCTGTTATAGGCTTCTATATTGGTACTATATCGATTTTGCACCATACAAACCTATATAGCCAATATGGGAAATAAGCAGGATCCTGTCAGGTTCCAATAATGTCCCATTATTGGCTGTATATATGCTATGTTGGCAATTGGCCGGATTCTGTCAGGATCTATGCTGGGTCTATGTATGCTATATTGGCAATTGGCTGGATCCTGGCAGGTTCTAATGTTGGTAGGATATATGCTATGTTGGCAATATTGGCAATTGGATGGATCCTGGCAGGTTCTAATGTTGGTAGGATATATGCTATGTTGGCAATATTGGCAATTGGATGGATCCTGGCAGGTTCTAATGTTGGTAGGATATAATGCTATATTGGCAATTAGCTGGATCCTGGCAGGTTCTAATGTTGGTAGGATATATGCTATGCTGGCAATATTGGTGGATGGCTGGATCCTGGCAGGTTCTTATGTTGGATCTACTGCAGTTACTACTGAAAAAAAGCTGGTAACCACTGTAAACAAACACTCAAAAACACTGAAACAGTGAGTGTTAGTGTCTCTCTAATTTCTAATAATAGACTAGTCTTAGTTTTGAAGATACCCTTTTAGATTTGGAATCTCAGGTAAAGCCAAAGATAACAGTTTGTTTTTGATAGGTTAGGGAAAAGAAGCTGGCCACCACCACAGAAGAAGAGGAAGGGTTAGGAATAGATGACATGGAAAGAATGATGCATTACCGTGATTACGTCATTAAGTAATTAGCCTGATTAGGTCCTTCGGATGAGGTCCTGTGTGTGAACGCAAGATCTTGCGCACATGTTGAAAGCCCATTCCACTATTCAGTAGGAATAGGCCGTGTTGTGAGTCACAACTACTCGGTTTTGTGGACGAGGCGCCAACTGCAATGGAACAAGGCAAACAAGTCAACATTCTCGTCATGGACTTTTTAAAAGCCTTTGACAAAGTCAGTCATGCCCTGCTTATCCACAATCTCAGACAGTACGGAATCGTCGGCAAAGTCAATGCATGGATCCAGAGTTTCCTGAGCAACAGGCAGCAATCAGTTGTTGTGGGAGGAACGAGGTCAGAATTTGCCCCTGTGGAATCCGGCGTCCCACAAGGTTCCGTCCTTGGACCCAGCCTCTTCCTTCTCTACATCAACGACTTGCCCACCGACCTGGTCTCCATGGTACGCCTTTTTGCGGACGACACAGCCTGCCAGAAAGATGTCTCCAGTACAGAAGACCAGCGCCTTGTCCAGCAAGATCTCGACACCCTTGCGCAATGGGAAGAACGCTGGAAAATGACGTTCCACCCAGAAAAGTGTACGACGCTGCTCATGACAAGGCTCAGAAAGACACTAGCTGGAGACTACACCCTCCATGGACATGTGCTGAAGAGTGACTTCAGTGCAAAGTATCTAGGAGTGACTGACCAACGAGTTAAAATGGGACCTTCATGTTAGTAACATCACCAACAAAGCAAACAAGATCCTAGGCTTTGTCAGGAGGAACTTGATTGTCTTCAGTCGCAAGGCCAAAGCAACAGCATACAAGGCTCTTGTCTGACCTGTTTTGGAATATGCCAGTCCTGTATGGGATCCTACCACAACAACCTGCATTGACTCCATCGAGAAAGTCCAGAGGCGTGCAGCAAGGTGGACCATGCAGGACTACAAGCAAACCTCCAGTGTCAACAGCATGCTGCAAGAACTGATTGGCCTTCGCTGCAGGAGAAGAAAAAAAAGGCGCGACTCACCACCCTGTACAAATACAAGAACGGGCTCCTGACAATTGAAACCAAACGCGCCAACTACCAACTGTCAAAAGAAAAGAGGACGCCATACCAACATGCAGGCGTACGACATCCGATCGTGCAGGACACAATACCGTCAGGGAACCTTTTTCCCCTGCATGATCCTGGAGTGGAACTGCCTCCCGGAGAACATTGTCGCTGCACTGTCCCTGGCATCCTTCGACTCCAGGCTTCAGCACCACCTGAAGTGGACCAACGCCCCAGACCCTGGAGGAGAGCCAGCATCAGCAGGGCTCTCAGCCACATCCCAGCAATGAAACCCTGAACAAACACCCCCATCCCAGTCCTTTTATCCCCATCCCCAATTGTCTTTTTACCCTAGTAGTTAGGGATTTGTTTGTTTGTCTTTGTTTGTTCTTTTGGTTGGGGCCTGGGCACTGCCTTATGGAGTGTCTAGGGTCGGCTAGTTCCCAGCTTCCTGGGGGCGAACATGAAAATTAGTAGCTGCCGGCAGCTCCCTGTAAACATCCCCTGGCATCCCAGTCCAGAAATAGGAATTTTTTTTATTTTGTTTGCTGCATCTTATGTTTTTTTTACTGGACCCAAGTAAATTCAAGTAGACTGTGATAGCTGATTTTTGTCTTTGCTTTTTTTTCTTTCTTTTTTTTCTTCTCTCTCTCTCTTCTGCTTCTTTTTCTTTGGTCACCCCCTAAAGTGTGTGCATTTACTTCTATGAAAAGAAGCTGGCCACCACACAGAAGAAGAAGACATGAACTCACAAAGCATGCACCCTATGCGCCAATAACAGTCTTATACTCTTGTAGTAGTAGTAGTAGTAGTAGTAGTAGTAGTAGTAAAGGGACTGGCTTCTGCCTAAGCCTCGCGGCTTATAAAACGTCCCATCCAAACAAAAATCTCTTTAATTAGGTTGCATTTGCATGCAAAGAAAAACAAACTATGATTGCAATTTCAATCATCATAATCATAAAACAGTTCACTAAATTTTTCATTTTTGTCAAGTAGATTTTTGAAGGCGTTTAAACGAAGACTTTGGGCGTGGGGCAGGATTTATAAACATCCCCAATCGGAAAGAAGAAAAATAGTTTATTCTAGTATTATACAATTGAAAGGCAAGAAGATATACCTTAGAGTCGAGTTAGAGGAGTTCCTTCCAATTTCCATCCTTGTAGTTGTTGCAACCACTGTCATCTTTGACAGTTCTGTTGCTGTACTTCAGTGGTCTATAAAATACACTTTAGCCAGCAAGAATAAGGAAAGTAGAAATCCTAACACATACACACCACCAGGGGCAGATCAGTTAGTCATGGAGAAAGGGGTTCCAAATGGGCAGTTAGGGTATTGCAATTGCATAATCATTTATGCAAATGAACTATGAAACCCTCTCCTATGAGAATAAGCTATAGCTTTGGTATGGAATTCATTTCTCCCTCTCTTTCTTTTCTTTCTTTCTTCATTTTTTTTTCAAGATTGAGGAGGGGTGGGGGTGGGGACTGGAACCTCTGTATCCCCTTCCCCACCAAATCTGCTTTTGCCTGTGCACACGCACACGCACACGCACACACACACACACACACACACACACACACACACACACACACACACACACACGCACGCACATTCACGCACATTCAAAGCTCAAAGATTAGAGGGAGGGGTCCAAGACAAATAAATAGATGGGTTGTTTGGCATACTCAACTTTTCACCCATCTGAAAACAGCCAAAGTGACTGACCCTAGCACTATCTAGCATGGTAACTTGCTTTCCTGTTTTAAGGAGAAATAACAAGTCTTAAGGGAAAAGAATAAACATGTTTGTTTTGAGCTTGGTTTGTCAACAGATCTACATCAGTATGTGATCCTGTATTGTGTTCTGATTATTTGCATGTCTTTATATCGCATTGCATATTTATATAATTTTGTTAATCATTATTTTAATATGTTCATTTTATCCTTCTGTCACTTTTGTTTAAATAAAATTTGTGAAATAATAAGAAAAAATATAATTCTTTGTTATTTTATTATTTTTACAAATTAGTATATGTCTGAACATTTTGGAAATCAGAACAATAAGCAACAAGAAAAACAAACTAGTAATAGAACTTTTCTTTGAAGTCTGTGTGTTGCCTGATAATGTCTCTAAACAAGTGAATTGCCCACAAACATTTCTTAGTTATAAGTTATTTCGTACTTTCAAATGCTTTCAGGCTGTTCCTGCAATAAATGTTTTTATCTCAATGAAATTTTTGTTGTATAATATTTAGACTAATATTGTAATAAGGTTAAATGTATTCATTGCAATTTTTTTATTTGTGGGATGAAGCAGGTATCAGAGTCAAGTTTATGGCTGGAGTATCACGCTTACAGATGATGGAGCACGTTCACCTTGCCGGGGAAGAGGAAGAAGACATCTACTCTGGCTTTAATGACTACAATGCTGCTCTAGACACTGAGGTACAATACATGTGATGGTTTTTAGATAGTGGACTTTTTGCAATGTCACCAACTTCTGTAGTGTATCGTGGTATTGCTATTGTGGGTACCATATTTTTTTTACTATGAGGCACACCTTATTATAAAGCGCACCCTCCAAATTTTACACAAAATAAATATTTTATTATATTTTCTTGCTGTTTTATTATTTTATTTATTGCACTGTGCGATTTGGACAACAGACCGCATTTCTTACCGGCATCAATGCCCCTCCACCCCACCCCCTTTCCCAGTCTTCACAAGTGTATGCCGGCGTATGTGAACAATCATACACATAAGGGTACTAACCTTAATAGTTCTTAGAAGATATCTGTGTGTGTGTGCATGCGCGTGTCACCGTGTGTGTGTGTGTGTGCACGCGTGTGTGGTGTGTGTGTGTATGCATGTGCGTGTGTGTGTGTGTGTGTCCCTTCCTTTTTCTCTTACAATTGCTTCCTCAGTGTGAATTTTGTTCTCATTTCTGTGAACTCCGTAAAACAATATTCTGAATTTCGTGAGGCCACCGATCAACATGTATAGCTGAACTGTTTTAATCATTTCAAACTGAATAGACCGGTACACTACTCTTTTAGTCTCAATCATGATGCGATCCACGCACATTGTCTTAGAAAAAAGCCAGTGCTGAAACATTGACAAATGTTGAGCTTTTTGTTTTGCTTCTTCCCCCCTCAGGTCAGTACCTCTTATTCAATCGTATATTCTCTCTCCTCTCTCTTCTCTTTGTCTGTACCTTCTCATATCCCCCCCCCCCCCCCTCCCCTCTTTCTTCCAATCCATCCACCTATCTACCCATCTATATATCCCTTTTTTGTCTGTCTGTCTATCCATACATCTATTTATCAATCCATTTCCCTCCCTTTATCTCCCTCTTCTTTTCCTCTCTCTCTCTCTCTCTCTCTCTCTCTCTCTCTCTCCCCCTCTCTCTCTCTCCCCCCCTCTCTCTCTCTCCCCCCCCTCTCTCTCTCTCTCTCTCTCCCCTCTCTTATGTTCGCTTATAATGGAGTTCTTTGGGGATGATTTGTTGTCATTGTTGTTTTTCCTTTTGTAACCCCCTCCCCTCTGACATGGGCAGAAGGCCTGGATCAGTAAACTTTGTGAATTGTGAATTTTGTGAATCTCTCTCTCCCCTCTCCTCCATCCCCTTCTGTCTCCTTTTTTAAAATTCTTTAAGCTCCCCCTCTCTCTCTCTCTCTCCTTCTCTCTTCCCTTTCCTCTCCATCTCTTCTTCTCTTTGCCATTTGCTTCATGAACAAATTAATAATATTACTTTTAAGAATAATTTGATATGAGAAAAAAAATGTTAATTCGGTTGTTTGTTTTCCTGCTGTTTGTTCACTGTTGGTGTAATTTGGTTTGTATAACATTAGTAAAGGGAGTGTGACTGATTCTGGAAGTCTTGATAAAGATTAATAAATCGAAATGTTGACATATGCTGAGCTTTTTGTTTTGCTTCTTCCCCCCCTCAGATCTGTCTTACTATTTTATTAGTCATACTGTAAGGCGCAGGGGTCTCAGTCTGGGAAAAATGTATTGCCTTATAGTCAGAAAAATATGTGGGGGGTTTTCTTGTAAGCTAAGAGATGAAAAGAAGTGATTCCCAAAATTTGACAGGCTTTTTAGATATTGGACTTTTTGCAATGTCACCAACTTCTATAGCACTTTCCCGAAACTCAATCAATTAGCGTTATCTGCCCCTGCTCTGGTGTGTCGCAGGTGAATGTACATTGAAAAGTTGCTTAATGAAGTTAATCATTAATGGATTTTTGAATGGATCTGGCAAGTGAATTCAAGTATGGAAATAGTTTAGGATAACTTGATGAAAATGAAAGCGTTGCCAAAGGAAGTCTCTTTTATATGGAAAGTATCATGTTTGCCTTTCCTTGAGTGCCATTCCAATACTTTCCCTGAAACAATGAAAGGCTTTACATACATTGCTTCCATTTATGTGTGCTATTGGGAATTCTTTCCTGTCAGTTTCTATGTTATCATTATTTTTTAGTGTTTTCTGACACTTGACAGTTAATAATTGATGCTGACATTTTCTAATCATAGTTAATGATAAAATTAATAAATGTATATTAGATGCCAATGTTATTGTTAGAAGGGCACGTTTTCCATTCTCTGTCAGTAATGGCTGTTTTTAAATTTTATATCAGTGCTAAAAAAGATTATATGTAGCACGACTTTTCCTCATGATAATAATGAATGCGAGAATATTCTCGGTGTATGATAGGTGATTAAAAAAGAGATGATTTTTTAATTTATTTATTTAGGACTTGGCAGGCGATGAGCAGTTTCAGAAAGCGGTGTTGAGAACCAGTCATGGACGACGTCCTCCTCCTGTAAGTGACCAGTCTTTACAATGTTATTCTAAAACTACATAAATAGCTTCAAGATTTATTATTTTAAATGGATGGAAGTTCAGTTTAACGTCACGTATCGGCTTTCGCCATGTACGACTGGCTGAACAAACAAACCATGGTATAAACAAAAATTTATGTTCCTGAATCACTGTCTTAGCCAAAAGGCCGAGAAGCGATCAGGATTGGTTTTTTAAAATCAAAGGGTTCAATACTTAAATACTGTAAGACGTCTGAATATAGAGTGAGATTATGTGTAGTTAACTTTTAGACTTTTCTTTTTGTTCTTTGTTTATTTGTTTACTAGTGTCTGATCATGTAGTTTGTGAGCGGGTTTTCTTCCCTTGTTTTTTGAACGGAATGATCGTTTTCTCTCAGATCAATCTTAAATATTTGTTGGAATGAAGGACATTTTAACCCTTTCACCGCCAATGTCGCATTTTAGCACCACAGTGGTTTACCACCCATGTCACTAAAAGGCATCAACTCGGGGCCTGTTATCCAAAGACCCTATTTTCTTAATTTTGGGAGGTAAGGATAGGCCTAATGTTAAATACACATCACAGAGGAATTTGCAATATTGCAGATTTTGTTTCCTTCTCTACCCAGCTAAGTTTAATGGTATTCTTTGGCTGAAAAATGGCTGGCGGCGAAAGGGTTAAATTTCAAATCTAGCATATCTTAGACTGTTTGAATGAAGTGCATGTAACATTTTCTTGCAAATCTAATCTACTGTGGAGTGTTGGAAGTGTAAAGATAACTGGTTGGTAATTGAGGGTGTATGCTAATTTACTCTTCAGTATATTTTGGGAGTTTCAATACGTTGCAAGAGTTTTGCCGGAAGAGATTTGAAGACTACAACAGTGATGTATAGTTTGTCTCAACATGTTTACACTCAATTATCAAACTGTTTAATGACCCGCCAAAAATTACAGACTGCAGCCAGAGGAGGGTTTGGCATGGGGATGGGCGCAGGCGTCAACGCTAATGCCCGATTGGGCACCGCAGCCCGCATGGGCACTGCGGCTCGTGGGCGAATGGGCCTACCGTCCTCCATGGGCCGACCCATGACAGGCATGATGGAGGCAGACAGTGGGCCTCGGCCCATGACGGCCATCAAAGGGGCCGGGTTCACTTCTTCTGGTACTAGAGGTAAGGGTGGAGGGTGTCATGTGTAGGTGTGTGGGAGTTGGGGTGGGTGGAATGTGGGATAGATGTGTGTGTGTGCGTGCATGCATGCTTGCATACATGTGTGAGTGAGAGAGACAAAAAGAATGATAAAGGTAAACTAAAGGATGGACAGACAGAGATAAACAGAAAAATCAGAAACAGAAATATTAAAATACTGTAATACCCTTCCATGGTTTGGGGGCAGACTACACAATAGGAATTGTTCGGAGATAATTAAGGGGAGTAATTTCATGGTGTGTGGGAGTGATCTCGCCTAATTCAATCGGTCAAACAGGGGAAGTCACTCTACCATCAGCTCTCGTAGCCTATCGACTCGTGTGTTTGAGCAGACATACAGCACTTAGAACACCGTGTGTCATTAAAAAAAATGTATGTCATTTTTATTTTTACGTCACATTTTGCAAGTTTTATCAGTTTGTGGCCACTTGCCACCCCTAATTTTTCTTTAAAAAATGTTTGCAAGTCGCTGACTCGCATGCTGCGGTTTCAAGCTTCGACGCCATTGTTGCATTGTTGCTATGGCATTTGACCGAGTAATGAAGGTAAACAACTCAAGTTTCACGAAGTGCTCTCCCCTAGTTTTTTTCTTCTGAAAATCGTCTATTTGAGCTCAAGTGACATTGAAGAAATGAATTATATGTGCCAAATACAAATCTTTCTCTTCTCCTTTCCTACCTTTCGCTATCTGATATGTTTGTGTGATGCAGGAGTGTTCGATCCAATGAACCAGAACAAGGGTCCTGCCCCTGCATTGGAAGCAAAACCAGAAGACAGGTAAGGTCAAAGATATTCTAAAAGGGTAGGATGGATTGCTTAAGAACTCGGCGAACCGGGCTGATAGAGTTATCGTTAGTGCGGACGTGTACACTATTCACAGTGG
>CM065694.1:38182898-38222898 GCA_017654935.2 Phymorhynchus buccinoides
CCAAGGCCATCAAGTTCTACCGCATGGCCCTGGACCAAGTACCCAACACCCACAAAGAGATGAGGTCGGCTGCATGCTGTTTTGCTTCTCTCTTTTCTTAAAAAAAAAGTACCGTAAAAACAGGACTATAAGATGCACCTGTATATAAGCCGCATCCCTTTAAATTGACAAAATATTAGGTATTTATTCACATACAAACGGCACCAGTTTATAAGCCGCAGAGAAAATTGTATGTGCACAAATCAACACAAACATAGAAATTGTTTTTATCAGAGCATAAATATTTAATGTTCTCAGACAGTAAGCATGAGATTTGAATCTATTGATTACCAAAAAAACAGTTTTGAGTCTAAATAAGCTAAAAATAGGCTGAAGAATATGGCCCAAAACAGATTTAATCATACTGATAAATGTAGAATGGGAAAAAACACACAAATAAGCCTCACCAGTCTATAAGCCGCATGGGCCAAAGTTGAGGAAAAAAGTAGCGGCTTATAGTCCGCATTTTACGGTAGCTGCTTGCAGCTCTGCCCAAATGGTTATGCTTTAAGTTTTCTCACCCCTACCCAGGACGAAGATCATGCAGAACATCGGCATCGTGTTCGTGAAGATGGGCCAGTACAACGACGCCATCACGTCCTTCGAGCACATCATGTCGGAGTCGCCCAACTTCAAGACGGGCTTCAACCTGATCTTGTGCTACTTTGCCCTGGGCGACCGCAACAAGATGCGCACCGCCTTCCAGAAGCTGCTCACCGTCGACCTGAAGACCGACGATGAGGACAAGTACCTCGCCCAGGGGGTGAGCGTTTTTAGCGTGTGGCATGGGACGCCATCTCTAGAGTTGTTGTTCTTCGTGTTTCCCTGGAGTTTCTTCAGCATTATTATTCTTTGAAAGCGTGTGGCATGGGACGCCATCTGTAGAGTTGTTGTTCTTTGTGTTTCCCTGGAGTTTCTTCAGCATTATTATTCTTTGAAAGCGTGTGGCATGGGACGCCATCTGTAGAGTTGTTGTTCTTTGTGTTTCCCTGGAGTTTCTTCAGCATTATTATTCTTTGAAAGCGTGTGGCATGGGACGCCATCTGTAGAGTTGTTGTTCTTTGTGTTTCCCTGGAGTTTCTTCAGCGTTATTATTCTTTGAAATTGTTCTGATGACGAGGACAAGTACCTCGCCCAGGGGGTGAGCGTTTTTAGTGTGTGGCATGGGACGCCATCTCCAGAGTTGTTGTTCTTTGTGTTTCCCTGGAGTTTCTTCAGCGTTATTATTCTTTGAAATTGTTCTGATGACGAGGACAAGTACCTCGCCCAGGGGGTGAGCGTTTAGTGTGTGGCATGGGACGCCATCTCCAGAGTTGTTGTTCTTTGTGTTTCCCTGGAGTTTCTTAGAGATATATGCGCGAATGGATGTTCTGGATAGGTGTGTGACAGTATGTCTTCTTCAGTCATGTCTCCTACGCAGACCTCCCCTACGTTTTCATGCTTTGACTGATTTTACGATTCAAAAGTCAAGAAGAATGAGGGGGAAGCAATAATGATTAAAAAAACAACAACTTTGAGGGTTAACTGTCACAAGGTACTCTCACCTTTGTGATATGACCTGGCTTTTTACCCGAGCTGGATGTTAGGCCTAGTCAGTTATGGCATTTAACCTTTGATAATTGAATATGCAAAAGGATAAACAAGGGTAAGTGAGGTAATCAGGGTACAGCAGACACCTTTTAAAGAAATGAGATCTTGTGTAAACTGAATCGTGGAGTATTGCACTAGTCTTGCATAAGTGTTGTCTTGTTGTGATGTTTTGTTGCATCAGCTCCACTTGGATAAAGTTCGAAGAGAGTGAGTGCAAAGCAATTTCTTTGAGAATTTTAGGAAGTTTTAAAGTTGTCAAGGTCATGGGGATCAGTGTGTTCTGAGGAGCTGTCGGTGGACGGTCATGGTGGCGCCCTCGGAGGAGGACCTCACTCATGCTGGCTCCGCGACTAAGAGAACAGTGTCGTCAGTAGGGGCCTAAGTAGGTGGTGTAAGGCTAGTGACTCAGCAGCAGTGCAGTGTCTCGGTTGGTTGCCTCCTGACGGCTTTTAACATAGATTCGCTCCCCTTGGACTGCTGGTCTCGGATTCTGTGACCTGAACAAGCGGAGGTGTGGATGCGAGTTGGGATTCGGAATGAGCATCATGGGAGCATGAAGGTGAACATGGTTAACATCCACTTCCCCAGAAGTACTATGGCCCAGAAGATGGGACAGCCCTCCCCCGAAAAAGTTTTAAAGTTGTATTACTCTGTATTTTATTGTATTGTACTGTAATATAAACCTTTCCAAATTCTTCTTGTGCATATTGTTTTTTTAATTGTCTGTACAATGGAAGTTATGTTGGATGTGCGTGAACTTTAAACCAAAATGTGTGTTTTTGTAGGATGACAAGCAAGCCAGTCTGTTACTTGAGGTCATCAAGAATGACTCCTTGCGGCAGATCGAAAGAGAGAGGTGAGTTGTAATGAAATGTTTCCTTTAATTGAAAAAATGAGGAGTACATTTAGAATACTTTTAGAAAACCTGAATGTAACTTAAAGAAATGTAAACCCCAAAATGGCATCCTATCCCTCCCCTTACTATTATTTAATAGGATATACATACTTACGATGATAACAAATTTTAAAGTTTTTTATATTGTTAACTTGTTCCTCTTTCTATTAGTTATGAATGTGTACATGCTTATCGTCGCTGTCCGACGCTAACCGTGTATTTACCAATCAGTGATTTTACAGGAGCATCAAAAAACATATTGTCACCTGCTACAAAGTCAATCCCCATTTGATATAGCTTGACACCGATGAGTAAACATGTGACGTTGCATTAACACCCAAAAGATAATTCAGTTAACGGTTAGTTTGTTCTCACAAGGGAGATACGACAGCTGCCGGCAGTTTTAGCGTGACCAGTTATTGTCAAAACCAGCAACAACCCGCCACATACACGATTATTTCCGTGGTATCATGTGACAAATTTGAACTTGTTCCTCTTTGCGTGAGGTCATATTTCAGTTATTTTTGTCAAATGTAGTACACATGGACAGCGACGTTATAATGTTTGCAAATTGGTAAGGTTTTATTCTTGTTCCTCTTTTAGAGTAGTTATGAATGGGCATAAATCATGTCCATAACCGCATTAGAAAAGACACTAGCATATTTCTACACACACCCTGGCTCGCTTTCAGTGCAAAGCCAGGTGAATTCTGTTCTCGTTTCCTGTCTTGTTTCATTATTGTTGTTTTGTTTCTTTATGGCATTGCAGGCAGTACGAAGCCGAGCGATGCATCAAGTACGCTGCCAAGATTATCTCCCCTGCCATTGAGGGTACCTTCTCCGATGGCTACGATTGGTGAGGGGGTTTCCTAGCTCTCTGTCGTGCTGTGTGTTTTAGGGATCAATTCAGTGTTCCTATGTTCTAAAGAGGTTCTGTGTTTCTTTGTGTGTGTGACACCTTCCTTCCTTCCTTCCATATATGGCAACCACAGTCACTTTTGACGATTATGTCGCTGTAAACTTTTGGAGGATCTACGGGAATCAATAAACTATGAAGAAGAGTTGACAGAAGGAAAAAGAAGAAGAAAATAGAAAGCTTGGCCCAGCCAGCCAGGTCCCGCTGATCGGTCCCCAACGTGATGCTGCCCCAAGCAAGAGAATGACCCAGCCAGTCAGGTCCTGCTGATCGGTCCCCAATGTGATGCCACTACAAGCAAGAGAATGACCCAGCCAGCTTAGGGTTATGATTTCACATGACATGCTATTCCGTGGGATGAAGCGCAATCTCCAAAGACATGTCTTTTTTTGAACACGGAACATTACTCAAAGTTAACGTTAACTGGTTTTGTTTCTGAGGTTCACAAATAAAGACATTGGACACAGAAAAGCTTTATCAAAGCAAATTATGTATGTATGTATGTATGTATGTATGTATGTATGTATGTATGTGTGCGTAATGATTCATATAACTTGTGTAACTCTTTAAACCTAGGATATTGACAGGTGCATAGAACAAGTTATTACCTGCGTGTTGACAGGTGCATAGAGCAGGTGAAGAACTCCCAATACCTGGAGCTGTCCCATGACCTGGAGATTGACAAGGCCATCATGTTCCTCAAACTCAAAGACTTCCAGCAGGTAAGTCTGGGTGTTTCTCCACGTAGATATCTTGCCTTGCAGCCATGCAAAGGATTTGTTGAAGGTAGAATCAGCAAACATGATAACACTGAAGTATGGATGGAGAAATGTGAACACCTAGACCAACATATATTGGATGTGAATTTATGAACAGGCACATTATTTAAATAAAACGCACAGCCACGAAGCAAATATAATCTCACACACACATGCACGCACACTCACAGATGCGCGCACACACACACTAAGCAATTTTAACCATTCCTTTTCCATTCTGAAGCCTGGTAACAAAATATTATTTTCTTCAAGCAACAATGGAAAAAATGTTGAATAGATTTTGGACTTCATTGCTCGAAAAGAAAGTATGATTACCGTATTTTTCGGACTATAAGGCGATATTTTTTTAATCCAATTTCGACCTATGCGCCTAATAAACGAGGGCGCCCTATAAGTGAACAAAATCGTGAGAAGAGAGGCAACGATTGCTGTACTCAGTACAGTCTACTGTGAGTCACAACATCGAAAGTGGTAACGAGTCGCCGTTACGACGAATACTCACGTTAAAATGCTTTGAAATCCCTATTATCGTCTGAGATACCATCCAACAGATGCCACAACCCTTCGTTGGATGTAAAAAGCATCGTTGTAGAGCTTAAAATGCCATAATTCTACCAGTTTTCGTGAAGGATTGGCCAA
This sequence comes from Phymorhynchus buccinoides, assembly GCA_017654935.2. NCBI lineage: Eukaryota > Metazoa > Mollusca > Gastropoda > Neogastropoda > Raphitomidae > Phymorhynchus > Phymorhynchus buccinoides. Next base: position 38,187,756 of record CM065694.1, read on the forward strand.
GCACAACAACCGGAAGTCGCAAAAACGGAAGTTTCGATTATTTGAGAAGGGAGCCAACTCTCGGTTACGACAACAAAATGGCGGTCGGTAATCGTTTACAGGACGTATACGTGCTTCAAAATTTGACTTTCTGTTGCGAGGCCTTATAAACGAGGGCGCCTTTTACTTGGATTTTGTCAGATTTTTCTTGAAAATCGTCCTATTCGCCTTATACACAGCAGCGCCTAATGAGCCGAAAAGTACGGTATCTTGTGCATTCCTTTTCTTTCACCCTCATCATTTCTCCTTTCCTAGCCCAACTTCTATCTGTGTTAAAACCGTGCCCCCAATTCTCCTGAACTCTTTTTTTCTACTCTTACTATATTGTGTGTGTGTGCATGTACGTGAGAGAGAGAGAGAGAGAGAGAGAGAGAGAGAGAGAGAGAGAGAAGCATGTTGTTTATAGGTACGTCACTGTGGGATACTTCTGTTTGTTTGCAGTGTCTTCATTGTATTATTTCTACAATGCTACATGGTATGATTTGTTTTGCTGCGTGTGAGAAGAGGGTCTGGGGTTCTTTGTGTGGCCCTTGCAGGGTGTTTGCAATAGTTGCCGTAATCAGAAGGAAAAACACTTCAAACAGACACACTTTGATTTTGTTTTTACCTTGTGTTTTTATCCCTTTTTAATACGTGGTAAGATTTAACGTGGTGACAGCCCTGACATGGCCTTTGTTGTCAACAGGGCTATAATATTAATCTTAATCTTAAAAACAGACACACGCACGCACACACGCGCACACACACATGCACGCATGCACACACTCATTCACACTCACACACACAATCACATAGAACAACAAACATAGGGCATAGGGCAGAATTAGTTCTATGGGAAGTGATAGCAATTCACTGTTCTATTGTTGTTTATTTGTTCTGGGTTAAAAAAAAAAGTTTTTGTTTGTTATTTTAATGTTTGAGGGGCTTATAGTTTGATCTACACTGCTTTGGATTTTGATTGAAATATGTGGCTGAATTGGGTGTGTGGTGGTGTGTGCTGTCAAAATTTAGGTGAACGTTTGCTTGGAAGTATGACGATGTATGTGGCGACATGCTTGCTTTATATTTTTGGAAACGATTTTTTATTTACAGAAATAGCCTTTTCTATTTTTGATTGTTCCAATGTATAATTGTGCGAATGTACATGTTCTGTGTGTGTATATATTTGATGTGTGTACATGCTCATGAAAAAAAAGAACCATCCAAAGGTGCCCATGGTGGTGTGTGTGTGCATGCGCACGCCCATGCATGCATATTTGTTTATATAATAATGTGCTAATGTGTGCTGACACAAACAAAGTCTACAGCATAAGAAAAATAAGAAGTCTACAGCATGATTTCTTCAAGAATTTGCCCTGATATTGTAAACTATTTTCTTTGTTTGCGTGTGCGGAATGGGGAAAGGGGCTTGTGGAAACTGTTTTATTGATATTTTTTTCTTATAAAATGTAGCATTTTTTATTCTCAGACCAGTCAGAGCCTTGAACTGATCATTATAATATGCTAGGCTATTGTTATGAATAAGGGTATGAAAAAACAAACCAAATCGTTGAGTGATAAAATTCTCAATCAATCTTAAGCAGGAGAAGATTTCAATCTATGCATATTTTGTTTAGAAGCAGAAAAGAAATCCAGCAACATCTTTTCACAGCAATAACGCAATAGGAATGTCGTGTTTATTTAAAAGTCTGCTTCTGGAACTCGCAACTCTGAAAATACCATTTGTAGGTCTTTATCTATCACCTTGTACTTTATGGCATGTTTTCTTATTATGACATGTGAAAAGGCTAGTGGTTTTGGTAGACTTTTCTTTGGGTATCTCAAAAGCGGCTTACACAGTAACAGGTTGTTTTGTCGGTTTAGAAAATCAAGTCATTTGAATTTGTTTCAAGCATTAAATCGGCTTTTACTCACTCGGGACGAATGAGCCGGATTTGGCTCATGGCTCGCACAATCATTTAGGATGAATGTGCCCGGATCCGGCTCTTGAGAGTTTTTAAGAGGTTTTGATTTCTGGCGTGTAACCAGCTTTCAAGTGCGACGTCATAACCTACTTTCGGTTTGCTTTGACCTTGCCTCTCTTGAAATGAACCAATCATTGCAGACTTTACATTCAGGTTTTGTTGTAGAGGGGGGTCAAAGATCGGAATGTGAAATTTTCCTTCTTTCTATGTGTTAGCTATTTTCGTCAATAGGAGACAAACGACGAAGGTATGGAATCTGATATTTTACGATCGTTTAGTGCATGGTGTTAGTAATCTTATCTTAAAATATCAGTCCATAACTTTTCATAACTTTTTTGTGGTGATGGGTTTTCGAACCTAGTCAAATGGCCCGTCTGAAACGGTTGTAAGGGGAAACAACTGGCCAGTGCTGAGTGAGTTACGGTTTTCAAAAATTGTGGAGTCACGAAACTGGTGACTATGTGTTTGAACTGTTTTAAAATTGACTGAAGAAGTATCCAATATATATTTATTTTAAGAGAAGAGAGTGTTCATTTTAGTTCATTATTGATGTCTGTTTTGGCATGACTGTGTGTGTCAGTTACTGCTGTTAAGGCAGCTTTAAGCTTAAAGTCAATGAATGTATATGTTTTTTTTATATATTTTATTTTTCAGGCCATTGAGACACTGAAATCATTTGAGAAGAAGGACTCCAAGGTTGCCAGCACTGCCGCCACCAACCTCTCTTTTCTCTACTTTCTGGTAGGTGTCTGACATTGTGTGTGTGTGTGTGTGTGTGTTAAGCTGGCGACAGACTATGTGACTGCCTCATGCAACTCGATCCGGTCGTGACGTTTCACCTCATTTGCATGCCATCATTCTCGATCAGTCGGGCCCAGTCAGGTGACAGGGCCGAATAGGGCGGGTTCTAAATTTCACTGATCGAGTCAGATGGCTTGTGACCTCTTCTGTGCGGGAAACAAAATTTGGTCTACGTCACGACCTGATCGAGTCATATGAGGCAGTCACATAGTCTGTCTCCAGCTTTAGAGATAAAGTGAGTGAGTGTGTGTGCGCAGGAGTGATGCATGGTGCATGCACATGTCCAGTAGTTACGTGTTAACATCTTGTGTTGCTGAAAGTAAAACAAGCCGTGTTTCCTGACTCGTGTTTGCCGTCACAGTTATGTGGTCTCTTTGAACCTCTAATGTCATTTACTGGTAGACTAGTGTCATAGGAATTCATCTCTAGAGTTTTGGTGTGAGAAACTAGAGAGACAATATTCTTCACAGCCATGTATCTGTATATGCAGATCTAAAAAAAAAAAGTCAACGTTTTCTGTCTTCTTCAATACTTTCCTTGTTTTTGTGTGTGTTTTACTTTCTTACTCCTTTTCCTGTTTGTGTTTTGAACTTCCTGTTTGTGTTTTGAAATTCCTGTTTGTGTTTTGAAATTCCTGTTTGTGTTTTGAAATTCCTGTTTGTGTTTTGAAATTCCTGTTTGTGTTTTGAAATTCCTGTTTGTGTTTGTTTCCTTTATGTCTCAATGAGTTTATTTTTATTTTTTATTTTATTTGTATGCAGTGTCAGCTTCTCCAAATCTCCCTTATTCTCTGTCCTTATCTTCCATACGTGCTTCATTAGTTTTCTTTCTCTCTTTTCTATTTATCCGTCTCTCTCTCTCTCTCTCTCTCTCTCTCTCTCTCTCTCTCTCTCTCTCTCTCTCTCTCTCTCTCTCTCTCTCTCTCTCTCTCTCTCTCTCTCTGTCTCACTCACTCTTTTGCGCATGCCCCCTTTTCTCTTTTTTCTCCTTTTCTCCCTTGCCTCTCTCCAGTGAGTGTTCAGACTTCAATAGTGTTTATTTCTGTGAGAATTTGACTGTTAGTGTCTGACATTCTAATGCAGATCTTAATCATTTTCCTTTCAATTTGTGTCTGTGTCTTTAGCTTTGTGATATGAAATCATCAATACCTTTAGATTGAGAAAAAGAAAACCAAAGTAATATAAAGGTTGTGTCTGTCTATGGTTACCTTTACCTGGAGGAGAGAGAAGAGCTAAGAAGTTAATGGGAAGGAAATGGAGAGGATAAGAGAAAAATAGTATGGTTTACAAAACTAAGCGCATTGTTTACAATTTTGATAAAAACGCATCACAACAAAAACAAAAAACATGATCTTGTCTTGAATTTTTGTTTTTTTGTATGACAGCTGGTTCACGAGCTGTCAACCTAGCTCGCCAATTTGACCGCCAGGTGGCAACCAACTCAATAGGGGCTTATCTCGTGATATCTTTAGTTCGGGGTAGAGAAAGAGAGAGAGAGGGAGGGACTCCTCTCCCTCTCTCTCTCCCTCTCTCTCTCTCTCTCTCTCTCTCTCTCTCTCTTTATCCCCAACTAAGAATATAGAGAGGATTAGCCCCACTCGAGCGTTATGCCACCTGGCGGTCAAAACAGCCAGCTCATTAATTTCTGATCGTAAAACAGCAACAACAGCAAATAGAAAAAACCTTGAATTGACCAAAAAATTATATAGACAATGTTGTGTAAAAAACAAAACAAAAAAACTTAGAAGAGTGACAGCATATGTATAACTCAACATTTTCCATGTTTGTAATCATGTTCATTACTTTGTAATGTATGTGTTGTTTATAATTACTTTGAAACATTGTACAGTGCCTTGTAATGTATTGGTATTTATTTAAAGATTTGTTTTTATCTCACTTGCGTATGGGTGGGTTTTCTTTACTTAGAAATGACATGTAATTTTTTTTATTTTACAAGTATTAGAAAGTAGAAGCAACAGTCACTATTGGAATCAATAACAGCATGCAATAAGTGATAACATTGTGTTCATTACGTTTTGTTGCATCTGTCGGGGAGTAGCACCAAGAGGTATCTCTATTGGCACCCCTTAAACTAGTACTAATTTTTGTCAGCCTTTTTTTTTTCTCCCCCACCCTCCAACGTGCATGGAGACTGGTTTACTGGCTTTTCTTGTATTTAGTCGTTTCGTTCTTCTTCCTTGTAGTTGGCAGTTACCCACCCTTATGATAATCGTGCGTGGAGAAGTTCTGTAAAGTTGAAGCCTCCTTTTCTGTTTTGGTTCTTTCTACCCGTGGCTCTTTCCGTCTCTTGTTTGCTTGGTGGAATAATAATCTGCACTCACAGTTTATATCATCTTTGACCATTGGTTTTTCTTTTCTTTTTGTTTGTTTGTATGAGCATGGTTTTTTCATCCTTTTTTAAAAAATTTTTATCAACAACAAATAATATTGTTTCCTTCTTTCTCATGTTCTTTTGTAATCCTTGTTTGTTTTCTCTTTTTTTCTGTTTTTCGATTTCATGTTTGTCCGTTACCATTAAAAGTGCATAAAGATATGTTGGGTAAAATGTTTTTAACCCAGAAAGGAGTCTTTGCAACTGCTAGATAATTTCAACAATTATTTGAAGGTGAAAACATTCAACATTTGTTATTGCTTGTAAAACTGAGGGTCCTCTGTCAACCACTCCAACACATCTTTGGCACTCTCGTACATCTTGTCTCATACACCTCACACTCAGAAAAAAAAGTATTTCCATAAACAGAGGAAGATATATCATTTGGTAAAAATTACACCCTTTCCTTACTCATCAGTCACACAAAAATCGCATGCTAATAAAAAAAAAATCTTTTAAATGGGTGGCGCGCCTCTGGCTGCGACGTTCTCTCCAGGTGGGAGCAACCCGAATTTCACAGAGATGCCTCTGTGACTATAAAGTACCAAATACCAAAAATATTAAAAAAAATCCTGTCAGAAAAGTGAATCTCTTAGAACTGTGAAGTGTATGCTTTTTTCCTTTTTCTTGGTTTCTTTGGGGTTTTCCGTAATGCGCAATAACCTGGATTTCACTGGGGGTTTTCTATTGTTGACTGGTTCATCCTTTATTTATTTTATTATTTTAAATTTATGACAACTGTGTACATTCACAAGAGATAAAAGCTTGGCAGTGATGGTTGAAAGCAAGAAAATCAAGTTTATGCTCAATATGTCATGGAATGAAAGAAAGCACTAAGCAACAAAGCTTCATTGATAAGTTGGGAATTTTAGGCTTTTATTAAATATAGTGGAACCTCCCTTATAAGACCTTCAAAGATCAAAATGTTGTTGTGCTCTGAATGGTTGTGCGGGGATTGTCTTCAGCCATGACAAGCTCCCAGCATAACATCATCAGCCTAAAATCCCCCGAAGACGGAGTGTGGCTGCCCACATGGCGGGGTAATCAAAAACGGTTACACACGTAATGTTCTCATCCCTAGCTGGTGCATTTGTTCTGAATTGTTCAACTGCTCTGGCTGTTGGGATGATCCCTGGAGTCGTTAAGCCAGGGAGCAACAACAACAACAAACCATAATCAAACCATAACAATTGTGAGAGTAACAGAAAGCAAAATGCCCAAATGTTGTACCCTCTATATAGCTACTCATAGGACTTTAAATATCTATGTGACACTCCCCCACCTATGCAATAAACTGTTGTAGTTAATACCTCCATATGTAACACTTATTTACACTTTGTCAGGTATATTTAATAGTAAACTTTCATTTGTTATTCTAGTTCAAAATGTTTGGCTTTGGTGAGAGCTGAAATTTGTTTTTATTTGGATTTTAAAAAGTAAGCTTTAAATAAAATAATAAACTCTTAATATGTATGCTTTTCTTATCATATTATCTATGTTTTGCACATGATGTTTTTGCTTCTTCACGTTTTCTTTTGTATTTGTTGATTGTTTAGTCCCCCCGTGGGTGGTCTTCCGTGCAAATAGTTCCACCTTCTGGAAGTTCTGTGCTTGTAACTTCCTCTAATCCGTCTCTCTCTTTGACTCAGCCTTTTTCCTTGCTTTGTGTCATCTATCTTTCTGACTTTTGGCCCATTCTCCTGCCTTTTCCCCCCAAAAAATCTTCCATATAGTTTTCTCCTTTCAACTCCTCCGTAATATCGGAATGTGTCGGCTGAATGCAGAGAGGACACCAGTGAAAACTGGAAAACGGACACATACGTACCCATTGTGGCCTTATGGCCCGGGAACGCAGAAGAAGAAATGATAGTTTAGTTTGATTTTTGTTTTATTGTGGTCATTTGTCTTTGAATAATAAACCGCTCTTGTCACGTAAGCTTTGTCAGTTTTATTTTTTAAGTTCATTTAAATAAAACAGATACGATTATTGTGGGTATTCTTATGGTGGTGGTGAGGATGAGGAGAAGGTGGAGGGGAGTGTTATCAGTTTTGTTAAACGTCAAGAACATAGTCATCATTTAACTGTTTAAAATTATTTCATAATGTTTCTATAATGTTATTTGTTTCCCAGCAACAGTAGACCCAAGTTCTAAATTGGTTATCGACTTCTTTGGTTCTTCCTTTAATCATTTACACAGGTTTAACCCTCTCTCGGTATTGATATAATTATGTAGAAACATTACAAAAACAGGGTGGGTTTTTTTCGTTGGTTTTTCATTATTCTTTGCTTTATGCTTTTATTTTGTTTCACTAATAACACATCATACTTGTGCTATGAACTGATTTCATCTTATTGAAAAGAAGGAAATTATAGAAGTCACTGATAATGGTCACTGATAATGTATTGTTGAAGATTTGCTTATGAAATTAATTGAATCCCCAATAAATAAGTAGACCCATGAACTAGCATGTTGACTAAAGGTCAGTTATGATATTCAAATTTCTTCATTAGTACCACTACAACTACAAATTCTGCTACAATATGCCTAGTATTAATATTGATTGTGCACGCAAGTAGCAAAGACTTTTACTGTGAGGATTTATTGTTTCCTTCTCTTTCATAATTTAGAGAGAAATTAGGTTTGCTCAAATAATTTCTTTAATCATGATACTTTCTGTTTTTTGTTTTATCAAATAAATTCGTCTTTGTTTTGCCATCTCAAGGTCAGCGTTAGGGGGCTGGGCTTTGCATTAAGACAACTGAAATAGACTGCAGCATCACTAAGAACTAACAAATTACGAGCAGAATGATTCATTTAAAAAGAAACAAAGTACAAACAGTGGAAGATGTGCAATAGCAGTGCTTATTTAGTGGCAATGCACAAACAAGCAAGCCGGTTTTCAACCTCCGAAAAGTTGGCATTGAGTTGATTCATTGTTGTGCCAGGCTTTGCACTAAGCCGTTTTTATTGACACTACCTTACTTAGGTTTTATTATGGAACTGGATTGTGAATTAACATGGTTGTTATTGTTGGTTTGATGAGCAGGAAGCCGACCTTGCCCAAGCGGACAAGTATGCTGAGGTGGCCATGGCAGCTGACCGCTACAACCCTTCAGGTGGGTTTGTAGGTGTGCTGACATCCCAGATGACATATTCTTCAGACTGTAAGGCGCACCTTTGTATAGGGCGCACCCCCCAAAAATTACTAGAATTTCGGCTTTTGTTACTATATTTTCTTACTATATTATAGTTATAATTATTATAAGGCGCAGGGGTCTCAGTCTGGGGGGAAAAGTATCGCCTTATAGTCCGAAAAATACGGTGCGTGTCACTGTCCATCTCTGTTCTGGTTCTGGTGTCCGTGAGGCGTGACACGGACACCATGGTGTTAAACCCATTGTCTTCCAGACAGCCAACAGTTGCCGGCGACAAGTCGTACCTTTGAAAGAGGTCTGTGAGGGCAGTTTCATCCGTGACGTCAGACGGGAGAGGGTTAAACCCACTGTCTTCCAGACAGCCAACAGTTGCCGGCGACAAGTCGTACCTTTGAAAGAGGTCTGTGAGGGCAGTTTCATCCGTGACGTCAGACGGGAGAGGGGTAGCCGCAGCAAGATGGAAAGAGGCCATGATTTTGTTTGGGCGTTGGCAACTTTAGAAGGGAGGTCGAAAACAGAGATGAAAAGAGAGATTGAAAGAGAAATGGACACTTAAATTGGCGGAATACTAGGCGAGCGGCCGGAAGACGGAAGTGGTGGTGGTGTTGAAACAAAGGGAGGTAACTATCGGTGCACACTGCATGTACAGTGTTTGCATCGCCTTTTAAAAACGGGTTCCGATGAACCCTCATCTATTATTAGTTATAATTATTATAAGGCGCAGGGGTCTCAGTCTGGGGGAAAAAGTATCGCCTTATAGTCCGAAAAATACGGTGCGTGTCACTGTCCATCTCTGTTCTGGTTCTGGTATGTTCTGGCTCTGTTACTTACAGATTAGGTGATGTCTTATATATATGTGTGGGGGGTCCGTTGTATTGCAGAAATCTTGTAAAAAATGTATTTACAATTATTTTATAATTCGTATTTTGTATATAGAATGTCTACATCTTGCAAACTTTAAATGCTTGTAAAAGAGCTAGAAGGGTATTTTTGTTTTTGCAAAATTTGTCTATTTATAATTAGTCATGTAATTGGTATGTCGATGGCAGTATGATTTTATTTCAAGTTGCAGTATTGTATTCAAACTTGATTGAGAATGTGAATGTGGTCTCTATGTTTCTTCTTAGAATGTTCATGTTGTAACTATTCTACTCTTGTATAATTAATTGTGTGTGAGTGTGTATGTGCGCATGCATGTGTGTGAATGTGTGTGTGTGTGTGTGTGTGTGTGTGTGTGTGTGTGTGTGTGTGTGTGTGTGTGTGTGTGTGTGTAAGGAAGTAAGAGAACGTTGCGTGCAAGCATCGTGCTTATTTTACTTTCTAATGATTAATTATTTGATTGCCTTTAATGTTTTTGTTATCAATGTAAAGCGCACTGAGCTCATGTGAGAAAGAGCGCTATATAAATTCCCATTATTATTATTATTATTATTATTATATGTGTGTCGTTTTCTCGGTTTTGACTTGTTCATTTCAAAGACTGTTTAGGTGCTGTGGATAGTTACTTAGCTGAATGCAAAATGCTGCTTTGTTATAATCCTAGTTCATTAGTTTGGGTGACAAATAGTTAGAACCAGAAGGCCTTAACAAAATGTTTGCCTTGTAATTTATAATGTTCTCAACATCTGTTTCCAAAGAAGTTTATTGAAGAGTAAGTAAGGTTGTATTGTGCTTGTAAAAGGACAGAGATTGTTGTCCAGTGTGTGAAGAGCAGATAGTGTTTGTTTTTAGTAGGAGCGCAAGGAATTCAGGACCAAAACACTTGAGAAGCGTTTCGGTTGTCCAGCTCTCCCTAGAGCTGCTTTTTTAAACTCAAGCCCATCACAGCCATTACACTAGTGACTAAGCTGGAAACCTAAAAATCACATGATTTTGGATGATTTTTCAAAAATCTCAACAAATCACTTCAGCCATACACACAATAAAAAAAAAAAGGCTTAAAGGAAAAGAAATGAAAGAGGATGACATGAATTCTCTTCTTTTCTTTACTTCAGGTATAGAAATAAAGAAACGACAGCTCACACAACACTGTATGCAAACCGAGTCAGCTAAAAAGTTTTCAGTCCGCCATTAGATCCACAGGAATCGGCAAATTTCTCCCTCTCACTTTTACTTTTCTTATGGCATTATGAGGAGACACACAGACTTCATTTATGCATTAAAGAATATTCTAAAAGCTTTACCTTTTTCTTTGGAACCTTATTATAAAGCTAATTCAGTGGTTCTGAGCAGCAAGTGCATTCGATTCCACAGTCTTCCAGAATTCTATTTAGTCTAGGGGAGAAATGTTTAGAAATGACCAACTTTTTGTGTGCACGCAGGTTTACTTTCCTTGAAGCTAATAAATTAATATTTCTTCCGGCTATAATTATGGGATTCGTCCTCAACGATGATGTCGTCACATTATCACATTTATTTATGCAAAATTATGCCATTGAGTTAAACACTTAGTCATTTGTACTCTTCTTTTTTTAAACCTAACGATTTTATTTAGCTGCTGACTGTGTTGCAGCTACCATGCCATTTTGCTACAGTCGTATGTTTTATGTCTGTCTGCACATTTTCCAGCTCTTGTCAACAAAGGCAACGTACTGTTTGCCCGCAATGACTTTGAGAAAGCCCGGGAGTTCTTCAAAGAGGCTTTGTCCAATGATTCTTCATGCGTGGAGGCTTTGTATAATCTGGGTAAGAATCTTGTACTTTCTTTCTAATTTTTGGGGTATTTATTTTCAGTTATTTTAAATCTATGGTTCTTTCTGTTTTGTAAACGAATATATATTTTTTTTTATCAAATTAAAACGATCTTTATTACGAAGCGTAAAAACTTTCGTCAATAGCATAGATAGACATGGAATATTTAAATTGTTTGGATATGTTTTTACCATGTTTCATTATGTATGACAAAGTGCAAGACTTATTTTCAAGGTTTCTATCAATGTTTATGGACTAGTATAGGGTTCTGTTCGTATGTGTCTGTGTCTATGCTTGTCTACTAATGTTCACTTGCTTCTAATCTGTTTTTATTTTATGCTAACAATTGTTTGCACTGTCATTGAATTGCATAACGTATGTGTGTGTGTGTGTGTGTGTGTGCATAATATTATGTGTGTGCGTGAATGCATGTGTGTATGCGTCTCTGTGTGTGCATACGTGCGTGCACACACAATGCGCATGCACATGGGTTCGTGCATGCATGCGTTTGATGCTTGCAGGTCTGACCAACAAGCGGCTGGGTCGTCTGGAGGACAGTCTGGACTGTTACTACAAGCTGCACGCCATCCTGCGCAACAGTCCCCAGGTCATCTACCAGATTGCTGACCTGTATCCTTCACTCCAGTCCTTTGAACATTGGGTTTAGACCTTCACCACCAGCTAGTTCCAAGATTGAAACTCCTATCAAACTTGTCTAGCATAAAGAAAAGATGGTGTTTGTAAATCTAAGGATTCTCCCATATTATGACATGTACAAAATAAGAGCTTCTCTAATCTCTCTGAAGTTAGGAGTTTTGGGGTAATAGCTAAGATATTCTAAAGGGGAAGATAAGCATCCGGTCTCTTTTCCCTATATGAGTAGTGAGGACAGAAACACTGGTTATGTCCCTTTTAAGCAGGACACATTTTACACGTCGATAGGCCAGTTGAATTCTCCGTTCAAATTCCAGTCTGAGTTTTTGGATAGCCTCCACTGTGAAAAGAGTACTGTCCCCACTAATGATAACTCTATCAGCCCGGTTCGCCGAGCTCTTAAGTAATCCATCTTACCCTTTTAGAATATCTTTGGTAATAGTCCCTGATAACGATTAATACCTTTTATTGATGTAGGTGTAAGAAAAATGTGGTGCGAATGTGTGGTGATTGATGGAAGGGCAAACGCTCTGTCAGTGAGCTATTATCTTTCTCACTTTTGTTTGTCTTTCTTTTTTGTTAAGGTGCTTAACCCCTTCACTGACATCACTGCCTTACACAAATGTTATTACTAGCCTGGATATATTGCTTTGTGTGCGTGTGTTTGTTTTGGTCAATGCTGTTGTTTGGGCATCGCAGCTGAATTAGAGAGGATGAATGAAGACGGATATGATTATCAGAAGGAGGATGGGCGCTAAGGAGTTGAGTGTGGGAGAGCAGAGCCAGAAAACATATAGGCTTTCAAACTTCCTTCACCCTAATTCCCAAATCTTTACACCGCTTTTCTACTTTACCTTTTTTTGTGTGGTCTAGATGAACTAGCTCACTCATGGATCATACAATGGAATATATAGACACAGTCATGGATGCTCCTGCTTTCAGGATGTCCTGAAGTTCAGGATTTTTTTGTCCCGGATGTCCTTAAGTTCAGGATTTTTGTTATTGCCTGGAGCCGGAGTCACAGGATTATGAGATTTTGAGAAGATGCATTTTGCTGATCATAGAGGTCATGAAGTTTAAACAGAAGTGAAAAAAACCCCCAACAACATTAAAAAAAACAAAAACAAAAAACAACAAACCCAGAAGTGAAAGTGCGGTGAGAGCCTGTCGATTTAATTGGAAACTGTTGTTTGCCCCCCAGAACCCCCAGGAGGGGTGCTGTCCCTGCACTCCGCCGGGGCCTGGGTGGCCCCTGGATCCCTAACTTGCAGGATTTTTGAAATTTCCCAGATGCACCCATGTCACACAATATGCTGCTTTGTTACATGCACTGATTTACTCTTTGACCCCTGTGACTGCATGTCCCAACACAGGAATTCTGTCCTTAACTGCACGCGCAGACATGACCAACTTGGCGACAACGCCCAGGCAACCGAATGGTGAGTTGGGAAGTCATATTATGTGTGTATCGTTGAATAACAGTACTAAAGCAAAATGACTTTGTCGTAAATACACATGCATTTGAAAAAACAAAATGTGGCAGTTATTCTGTCATGTCGCCGTCTGGAAGTTAAATAACTGTAACTTTAAATTGGTCAACTTCGATGTGTTGGACTTACCAGTTGATCAAGGCAAGGTGCATCATCTGACAAAGCTGTAAGACACAACTAGCAAAGACAAAACACAGACGGTGACGCTAAATGAACAAAAACAATAACGTAATTTTACCTAAAATGATATAAATATTGATTTGCTTTCTTCCGATGTGAAGTGACATCTTACGACTTACTACAATGCGTTTTGCGCATGGCGATGTATGAATTTCAAAGTGCTCATCTCCAGTCTCAGAGCAAGCTTTATGTGCTTTACATTCACAGTGTCATACACAGACCTGTTTACCCTCCCGGTTTTGCCTGAATTATCCTGGGAATTTGCAAAAATTCTGGGTAAAATTATAAATTCCGGGTGAACACTGAAAATCCCGGGATTTCGAAAAACTGTCCATTATTTTTTTCCGTTTGTATGAAAAGACGCAAAGGGTTGTAGTTTTGCACCAAACATGTCATCCGGCAAGTCAACCGCAGGCGGCAAGCACCAGAAATCTTCGACAAACGACAGCAGTGGTAGGGTGAAACGGCCAAAAGTGAAGCAGAAGTTTTCTCAAAAGTATTGGAAAGTGCCAGGAATAACAAGTTCGCGTTTGGGAGACCAACATGCACGCTGCAAGTACTGCAACGTGGACTTCAAAATTTCGTATGCCGGCATTTCAGCGACATTGTGATGTGAATGCTGTTTGTTTTTTCTCCAATTCCGGGTTTTTCTGTGACAAATGCCAGGTTCATTATAAGGGTAAACAGGTCTGCATACAAGTAAAGACAAAATCGCTGTGACTTTGGGGGAAAATCAATTTTAGCGGAGAAACAGACACATGTGTAAACTCAGAGAGAGAGAGATAATAAGAAAAAGAGACAGAGAATTGTGTATCGATATTCTCATGCATGCTCTGCATGAGTATTTACTAGCATATGCCTATGTGTACATTTATGCACTTAGTTCAATTTGCGGTTTGTGTGGGTTTTTTTTTGGTGCCGTATAAACTGGACTATAAGACGCACCTGTATATAAGCCGCATCCCTTAAATTGACAAAAATATTAGGCATTTATTCACATATAAGCCGCATCAGTTTATAAGCCGCAGAGAAAATTATATGTCCACAAAGCAACACAAATATAGAAATTCTCCTAGCAGAACATAACTTTTTAATGTTCACAGATACTTTAAGCATGATATGTTAATTTATTGATTACCGGTACCGAAACCGGTTTGGAAGCTCAAAATAGGCTGAAAAATGTGGTCAGAAACAGATTTAATCATACTGATAAATGTAGAATGGAAACAAAACGTGCAGATAAGTCTATAGAGGGATCCGGGTTCATGTATGCAAATGAGAATGTCACCTCTGTCGGCCATGATGGCTGGATTATTCGGGTTGCTAAGATACTTGGAGGTGGAACGCATTGAATTCTGATGTTTGCTTTTAGTCCTGAACATTTAACTACTGCACAGTTTATTACCATTGTGACGATTTGTCGAAACTCACTGACGCTCACCTCTGTAATCTGAACCAAAACGGCGCTCCAGCCAAAATGGCGTCCGACTTTCGTTACCAACAAAATCACGTGACATTATGACGCTATCCCGGATCCCTCTATAAGCTGCATGGGCCAGAGTTGAGAAAAAAAGTAGCGGCTTATAGTCCGCATTTTACGGTAACCCTAAAAAATAAGTGGTCATCAAATTAGTTCTTACCGGGTTATATCTTCTTTTTTGCTATTGTTGTTCAAAAGCACCTATGACTTGATTGCTTGTGTGGCTTGTTCCAAGGCAAAGTAATGAACGGTTTGATTGTGGCCATGCACAGCGAAGAAGAGGAGTTCTTATTGAAAGATATGGTCGAAATGCATTCCAGGTTCATGCAGCTGATTGGCGTGGTGCCCTCTGACCCCAGTGTCCTGGCTCGTCTGGGAGAACTGTACGACAACGAAGGGGACAAGTCACAGGCCTTCCAGTACTACTATGATGTGAGGCCGCTGTCTGGTTGTCTCCACTACAATGTCTTACTGTTTGGGACTTGTTGCTGTGGTGTTAGTGTGTGTGTGTGTGATAAATAAACTTGACCTTTCCATTGATGAGAGAGAGAGAGTGGTGGGGGAGGGGGGGAGATAAAGTGAGTGAGAGTGTGTGCATGCTTGTGTAAGACAGGGAGGGGAGAGAAAGAGATTGTATGCATGTATGTATGTGAAAAATGTGCTTGTGTGCGAATTTAGAAAAAGCAAATTTCCAACTCCTACGTCTTAAACGGCCACACACAATCGCACTCACTCATGCATGCACGCACGCACGCATCATGCATGCGCACGTGCACACACGCACGCACACGCACACGAAATTGCACACACACACACACACACACACACACTCTCTCTCTCTTTCTCTCTCTCTCTTACTTAAACAAGGTATGACTTCCATTTTTCTCCTACAGATTTTATAATTGTATGATCTTTGTTCAGGTTTGTTGGCTGTTAATTTGCTTGAAAAAGTTGAAGCATTTTCTTTTAGTCTTTTTCATGGTATTTCTTTCGACTTTGTCCTTGCAGTCCTACCGTTACCTCCCTTCCAACATCCCAGTTATAGAGTGGCTGGGAGCCTACTACATTGACTCTCAGTTCTGTGAAAAAGCCATCCACTACTTTGAACGAGCTGCCATAGTACAGTGAGTATGCTGATCAGTGATTTACCCTGTATTGTACTAATGTGTTGACCCTTGTTTGTCTGCGTGTGAATATAATTAATTGGCTATATTTGATGTTTATATAATGTGTGTTTATGCCTACAGATGTACTGTATTAATGCTAGTATTTATTGTAGCTTTTGTGTATTACTTTAGTGGTGCTTATTTATGTATCCTATTTTAATCATTTGTAAAGCGCAAAGAGCTCCAGTTTAACTGAGAGGTGTTGTGCTATATAAAACATTATTAAATTGTGGGGTTTTTCTTTCTAAGAGTCCGTAATTGTTTTTTTTACAAAATCACATCATCATTCCAGATTCATTTATCTAATTGCAGCGTGGATTTCAGATTTGTTTTTGTGTGTTTGTATTGTATATTGAATAATGTGAGTTGAGAAAAACAAAGTCTTAGGATGTTGGTAAAGACATTTAACTGCATCAAAAATGGTTTCCTTATACAAACCTAATTGAAAGTTAATATACTTGTCATGTTGACTTCCCCATACATCTTTGATATATCATGATTGCTTTTCCCCATGTGATTTTACATGTATGTCTATGTGCTGATACTGAATGTCTCAAATGTAATCATTCCACTGTGCTTTAAAAAAAAAAGATTATTAACACCCACCCCCCAAAACCATTTATCTGCTATTTTTGTCACTTAATTCAGACTACCATATTTTACGGACTATAAAGCGCACCTGATTATAAGGCCAGACCTGTTTACCATCCCGATTTTGCCGTACTTTTTACGGGGAAAAAGTCAAATTACGGATACGAAAAAAAATACGGGAAATCCTAAATATTAAAAAAACCCACTACAGTTGCATCGGGAAGCGAAGCTTTTGAAACGATGCGGTGAAAAGTAATTTCGCACCATTTCCTTTTCTGTTTTAAAATGGCTTCCAAGCGAGTGCATTCTGTATCTTCTGGTCGAAAAAATCAAAAGAAAAGACATAAAAAGTCACTTAAGTGGCACAGAAATTCTGTGAAAGTTACCTAATAATTCCAGGAATACGTTGTTCAGCATTAGGTGACGAGCATGTGTTCTGTGTCTACTACTCGACGGACACTAGTATTGCACACTCAGGTCAGTAGGATATCGACGTTCATTGGTCACGCGTTGGATTACAGGTTTTTTCTCAAAATTACGTTTTTTTGTTTGTCTTACAACTTTGCAAAATAGGGGTAAACAGGTCTGTAAGGCGTACAGAATTCTGATTTTATTATTACAGTTTCTTACTATTTTATTAGTCGTTCAATGAGGCGCATGGGTTTCACTCGTGGGGAAAAAAATATCGTCTTATAGTCCCTGAAATATGGTAGATATCTGACTTCATTCGGGGGAAGTTTAACAGAGTTAAAGGAGGTGGAGGGGCTTCTTCTTTGAATACCGTGCCCTATGCACATTGAGTGTTGAAGTCACTTCTCATAAAGGAGGTGTTGGACTTTCAATCTTACCCCCTTTTTTCTCCCTCTTGTGTGCAGGCCCAGTCAGGTCAAGTGGCACCTGATGATCGCCAGTTGTTACCGACGTAGTGGTAACTACCACAAGGCCCTGGAAACCTACCAGCACATACACAGAAAATTCCCCGACAACGTGGAGTGTGAGTACCGAATTGTTCGGATCATTAGGCGAATAGGGCAATTTTCAAGAAAAATCTGAATTAATTAAAGAAGGGGTGAAAATAGGGTTTTACGCCCTTTTCGGCCATGTGGGGCATTTGTAAATATAAAGATGGTGGGAACAATACTGGAGGCAATACCCGGAGGCAGTGCTTTTCCAGTACAGTCCCGATCTTTTTTTAAAAATACAGATATGTGCAGCAGCAACCACGCCTCGGATAAACCTCATCGGCTATGGCACCGCCACATTTTTTTGAATTAATTAAAGCATAAGGCGCCCTCTTTTATAAGGCAAAAGAAAGTCAAACTTTGAAGCCTGTACGCGTCCTGTAAACGCTTACCGACCGCCATTACTGCTGTCATAAACGAGAGTTGGCTCCCCTTTCAAATAATCGAACTTCCGTTTGTGTTGCTTCCTGTTGATGTGTTTGAATTTTTTTTCTCGCGAAAACTGATAGAATTATGGCATTTTAAGCCCTACAATGATGCTTTTTACATCCAATGAAGGGTTATGGCATCTGTTTGGACGGTATCTCGGACAATAATAGGGATTTTGAAGCATTTTTAATGTGAGTATTCGTCGTATCGGCGACCTGTGACCACTTTCGATGTCTGACTCACAGTAGACAAAGCTGAGCACGGCAATTGTTGCCTCTCTTCTCCTGATTTTGTTCACTAATAGGGTGCCCTCGTTTATTTGGCGCATGCGGCATAGGTCGAAATTGGAGAAGAAAACAAAATCGCCTTATAACCCGAAAATTACGGTAGCTAGATCATTGGCATAAATCATACAGATTGTTCAGTTCACCCACCCCACCTTGATGTGAAGTGAAGGTGACGCTGGAGTCCACAGCTACATGAGCAATACAGGGGAAGCTTAACTTGCCACGTTTAATTTAATTTTGCCTCTGGAAACAAACCTGCCAATGCCTTCAGTGAAAATGATGATCATAATTGATAACCATGTTTCTTGGAATGGTATGATTTCCCAAATAGATTATTGTTTTTGTATTATTTACTGATGCCTTTGTATTTGTGTTATATTGGTGTTTTTGTATGTTACTATTGTTGTTTGTAGATGTTTCCTACTTATCCAAAAAACTGATTTTTGCGATAGTCGTTTTACTGTGTGGTGTATAAACTAAAGACCTGTGGGCCATCACCAGCTGCATGGCTGGAGGGCCAAAAACTGATATTTGTGATAGTCGTTTTACTGTGTGGTGTATAAACTAAAGACCTGTGGGCCATCACCAGCTGCATGGCTGGAGGGCCAAAAACTGATATTTGTGATAGTCGTTTTACTGTGTGGTGTATAAACTAAAGACCTGTGGGCCATCACCAGCTGCATGGCTGGAGTGCAACAAACTGATATTTGTGATAGTCATTTTACTGTGTGGTGTATAAACTAAAGACCTGTGGGCCATCACCAGCTGCATGGCTGGAGGGCCAAAAACTGATATTTGTGATAGTCGTTTTACTGTGTGGTGTATAAACTAAAGACCTGTGGGCCATCACCAGCTGCATGGCTGGAGGGCAAAAACATGATATTTGCGATAGTCGTTTTACTGTGTGGTGTATAAACTAAAGACCTGTGGGCCATCACCAGCTGCATGGCTGGAGGGCAAAAACATGATATTTGCGATAGTCGTTTTACTGTGTGGTGTATAAACTAAAGACCTGTGGGCCATCACCAGCTGCATGGCTGGAGTGCAACAAACTGATATTTGTGATAGTCATTTTACTGTGTGGTGTATAAACTAAAGACCTGTGGGCCATCACCAGCTGCATGGCTGGAGGGCAAAAACATGATATTTGCGATAGTCGTTTTACTGTGTGGTGTATAAACTAAAGACCTGTGGGCCATCACCAGCTGCATGGCTGGAGGGCAAAAACATGATATTTGCGATAGTCGTTTTACTGTGTGGTGTATAAACTAAAGACCTGTGGGCCATCACCAGCTGCATGGCTGGACTGGCCACCAAAGGTGTCTTTCTGTGCTGTTAACTCACTGGCTGGTGGCTTCCCCTTATAACCGTTTCGGACGGGTCATTTGGTTAGGTTCAAAAACAAGTCGCCAAACATACATTATGAAGAGTTAGGGACCAATATTTTCAGAAAAGATTAGTAACATCGTGCACTCATCGAATCATAAAATATCCAGATTCCATACTTTTGTCGTTTGTCTCCTGTTGATGGAAACAGCTAATGCATAACATGAAGGAATTCTGAACAGTTCGAACTTTCAAAGCACAACATTGAACAACGCAGATGTAAAAGTCTGCAATGATTGGTTGATTTTAAGAGAAGAAAGGTCAAAGCAAACTGAAAATAGATTATAATGTGACTGCTATTGTGCTAAGCTGGTTACACGCCAGAAATCAAAACCTCTTGAAAACTCATGAGCCCGATCCGGCTCATTTGTCATAAACATTTGTGCAGGCCATGAGCCAGATCCGACTCATTCATCCCGAGTGAGTTAAAGTGTGGGTATGGGAGGTACAAAACAACAACCCTAAAGATATCAATGTGTGAGGACATGCCTCATTTTTCCCCCTTTTGTTTTTAGTCAATTCTTCACAATGGTTAATCAAGGCGATGCAAATGATAAACCACTTTGGTGGAGAAAGCTATGTGGTTTCTATTGGCCACTGCAACAACCTCCTTTTGCAAGAGTGAATGCCCTTGGTGGGTGGGGGAAGAGCTTGAGTACTGACCAAGCAAGGGCATAACTCTCGCCAATAACCCTATTTGAGGCCACTGAATGGCTGCCTTTAGCAAGAGTGAATGCCCTTTTGGATACTGACCAACAAGGGCTTAACTCTTGGCGTTAATAACCCTAGTTGCAGTAACCAATGCTCACTAGCCTGAATATAGTCTGAATAAAAAAAGTTTTCTGCTCAATAACCGCTAGACCTTATGCTAAGTCAAAAACAATGACAAGATCCTGTGTGCTCAAGCACTTCACACACGTTAAAGAACCAATGAGCAAGAAAGGAGATGTCAGTCGGTCAGAATTTACCCCCTCCCACTTCAGTCATACACACACACAAAAAACACTGAAAAAAGGTGGTGCTGGCATTAGCGCCGATGCGCTGCCCAGGTGGGAGCAACCCGAGTCTTTGTGAGTAGAAATTTGATACCATGCTGATACCATACCATACAGGGGTGATGTCATAAGTCATAAGTTTCTTTATTGTCCATTGGCATTGTACAACGCACATGGAAACTTGTCTTCCACCGTGTAAAAATAAAAATATTAAATAAAAGTATGAAACCTAAATTTACATGAACAAATATGTAGCTCTCACACCACACCCAATCATTCATCCGCTCTCCGCTATCTTGCTCACTCATCATGCAACCCACCACCACTTCCGCCTTCATTTTTCACCCTGTGTGATGGTGCGTTCAGGTCTGAAGTTCCTGGTGCGGCTGTGCACGGACCTGGGGCTGAAGGACGCCCAGGAGTACGCCAACAAGCTGAAGAAGGCGGAGAAAGCCAAGGAGCTGCGTGATCAGGCAAGTTGCCGGGGACACCGGGATTGTTAGGAACTTATCCCCATGGGGATACCGGGGGAGGGGGGGGGTCGTTTGTAAAAATAGTTCCCCCACCTTCTGGAAGTTCTGTGCTTCTAACTTCCTCTTTTCTTTCACTCTCTTTGACTCTGCCTTTTCTCTTTTTCTTTCTATCATCTACTATCTTTCTGACTTGTTGGCCCCATTCTCCTGCCTTTTTTCCCCCAAAAAAATTCTTCCAATCTTTGAGCTCCTCCGAAATCGGAATGTGTCGGCTGTACGCAGCGGGGAGACCAGTGAAAACTGAAAACCGGACACATGCGTACCTTACTCATTATGGCCTTATGGCCTGGGAACGCAGAAGAAGAAGAAGAAGTTAGGAACTTGTTGCTGTATCATGAGTGAAAGTAGTAGTTCAGGCATACCCCTGAAATCAGGATTGAAGAAGCTGATAGAAAGAGTCTTCAGGATTGGCCACCTTGTCATCTGGATCCACGGTCTTGTGTTGTTTGCTCTTGTTGTTGTCTTTCCCTGGCTTAAAGACTCCAGGGATCATCCCAACAGCCAGAGCACTTCAACACTATGGCACAAATGCACCACCTAGGGATGAGAACATTACGTGTGTGACCGTTTTTGATTACCTGCGCCGCCACGTGCGCAGCCACACTCCGACTTCGGAGGACATGGTCAAACATTTCTGCCAAAATTGATGGCAGATTAAAACAAGAGACGATAGACAGGCAATTCTGACACTATCCCCACCCATCCTGTGTACACACACACACACACATTGGAGATTATTTTTAATGTGGTCACCACTTGAGGATTGGGAAGAAGATTCAGAGAACATTGAAACGTGTCATTTCAGGATTGAGAGAACAATTTGCTTTCTTTCACCCATGCTGTATTTTACTGGCTGTAAGGCAATACTTCTGTCCCTGACTGAGACCCCTGCGCCTTATACTGTGACTAAATCTACTTAGTAACTGTAGAATACTATACCAGATTTTTTATGCAATATGGGGTCGTGCTGCGCCTCATTTTGTGAAATGCCTTATAGTGCGTAAAACATGGTACTTAAAGCAAGTTATTCTCTTGTTAAGCTGGAGAAATTACCAAACCACTAGTCTTTTTTTTGTTGTTGTTTAAAGCTCATGCATTTTGATAGGGCTTTATATAAGTGTTCTTGTTGCTCTGTCTCGTTATTGTATTGATTTGTGACACGAGAGAATGAAAATGCTATTTAAACCATGCATTTTGAGTACGGTTTCATGGCTGGGATCACTGAAGAAAAATAAGTGAATAACTGTTAACTGTCTCTTACCAGTTTTGTTATAACATATTTTATTTCCCTCTCTCTTCCTTCCACTCCACAATTCCTTCGTTCTCTCACCCACCCATCCATCAATATGCATTTTCAATATTAAGTATATATGGATAACATAACATATATAAAAGTGTATCAATCAGTCAAACAATAAATTGCATTTGAAATATAAAGTGTTTCTTTGTGTTACTGATTTGATAGAGTGAATGAGTGAGTGACTGAGTTTGTAATCATGTTGAAATGAGAAGGTTGGAAATTTTATATAATAATAAATAGTGATTACCAAGAGGGTTTTTTTTCTCCATTTTTAAACAAACAAGCAAACATAAATCATGTAACACAACATTACTACAAATATACATAGAAAATACGTACACTCACAAGTAGAAATACACATTCGGGAACATACATAAACTTTCTCTCTCTCTTTCTCCCTCTCTCTCTCTCCCCCCCTCCCTCTCTCTCTCTCTCCTATTCATGTAAATGTTCGCTTCTACTGCCTATGTACATACCAAAAAGAGGTCTGTTCAGGGTGTCAGACACAATCAAATTTGTTTGTTTTTTATGTGGTAAGAACAAAAGTTTATAATTTCCATTCTCTAATCAAGCCAAATTCATCTCTTTAAAGAACAAACAAATAAAAGAAAGTATGTTATAACAATACAAGCCCACAAATCAATATAAATCTATTGTACTACATTACTTTTTTCACTCGCAGCTATCAATCAGAGGTTTGTAAGCGTTCCAATTATATGTAAATTTGTCCATAGTCCCTTCCATTGAATGACAAGACAATTCCACCTCTTACCAGTTTTGGACGAATGAAAAGAATACATGTAAACAAATTTGCTGTCCCACACCTCTTTATGCTAAAAGTCCTAATGACAAAATAAGCTGCCCATCACTTCTATTATTAAGGTCTGTGTACATGTTGACACTATTCACAAGATATTTATATTTCTCCATGGCAACACAGTGAGCTGTAAGTCATATTAAGCGTGGGCTATCACTGTGTTGCCATGGGGAAATAGAAATATCCCGTGAATAATGTTAGCATGTACCGAGACCTTTAGGAGGGGTTTATTGAAAATTTGCTGTTCTTCACTGTTTCAGAGAGCCACGAGTGCCGGTCGGAAGGGCAGTGGAAGAGGGCGTCGTGGAAGTGCTGGAAGTGGTAAGTTGAAAGAGAATATGTTCATCAATATGCATTAACCCTTTTGCTGCCAGCCATTTTTCAGCCAAATATTTATGCCAAGCTTACTTGGGTAAAGAAAAGTTGGCATGTGCAATACTGTGAGTGCCCCTTTGACATATATTAAATAAGGCCTTTCCTAATTTCCCAAAATTAACAACATAAGGTCATTGGATAACAGATGCTAATTTCATGCTTTTTAGAGACATGGGTATTAAAGCAGTGGGATGCAGAAATGTGACATCGGCGACGAAAGGGTTAAAGGTCCCATAGATGATAGCCGATTGGCTGTAGGGTCAGTGGTGTGCGTGCCATGTGCTAATGCATGCACAAGTTCTTGCGCGCACATTAAATCTCCTACTGCCTCGGGCTCAGATGTGCGCCATGACGTTGCATATAATTTAGGTAATTGCCGGCAGATAGGGGCCAGTAGGGATTAGCACGTGATATTCTGATATTCTTAGTTGGGTGTAGTGAGAGAGAGAGAGAGAGGGAGCATCACGCGCTAAGCCCCTACTGGTTTGATTTGCACCCCGGGCGGTCAAATCCGCATCCTAAGTTGCTCATTACCTCGTGATTTGTTTAGAAAATCAATATCCTAAGGTTTGAATGCTGTTATGGAGAAAATGGATAAACCAGTTCTCTACAACACTCGCTTTGCTGTCTGTCTGTGTGTGTGTGTGTCAGACCGGGAGGGAAGTGCGGAGGCTGTGCGCAAGCCCCACGGCAAGGAGCGTCGCAGGCCCAACTTTGACGACAAAGACGACGGGCGACCCTACCAGGGCAGTCATGTGACCGAAGTGGGTGAGTACGGTACATGTGACTGACATGTCGCGCAAAGTTTAAAACCTGTCGTTGCTAACTCTTCCCTTCAGTCTGCAACCTTGATCGGAATGGTTTGGAAAAGGTGGGACCCTGTCCGTTATAATGTGCATGCCCGTGTTTTTGTTCTCTGTTAACTTTGAAACTCTTTCGATGTGTTGATAGAAAGATCTGATTTAAAATTAGAAAAGGAATTTCCTTAATTTTGCAATGTTTCGTCTTTGTTGATATGAACTCCGCTTTCCATTCTTTTCTTTGTGAACTTTTACATTTGTTCTGTGTTAAAAATTGAACTGAATTTAAAAAAAAAAGAATGACTCAATTTGCAAAGCTTCATCTGTGTTAATGTCAGCCCAGTTTCCATTCTAGTTTGAAATATATAGATGTCACATCATTCTATCACCATTATTACATTCGATTGAAAAGTTACCTCACTAAAGAATATTTTTCATGTTGTTTGTTACAAGACGAAATGGTCTGGATATCCTTTTTATCCAAATAATCAGTTTAAATTTCATCTTTTTTTTCTTTTTTCTTTTCGTCTGATCAAATTAACAATTTGAATTTTTAGGCCTGGTCAAATTCTGTCAAGAAAAGGTTTGATCTCGTTTCTCTTTTATTCAACATTGCAGATGCATCGTACAGTGACCCGCTGGGTCCGCAAACGGAGCGTCCCAAGACGGCTGCGCGGCGCAAAGACCCGGCGGAAGATGAGTTTGGTGATGAGGAGCTGGGAGAGGACCTACTGCCAGAATAAGCACCCCTTGCTTAAAGAGATGGGTCCTTTGAGCTCTGCAGCATTGGATCTTTAGACAGCAGATATCAGAATAAATCATCGGGGTTTAACTTTGAGAGAATTGAACATTGAGTGGTGAAAAAAAGGGGGGAGGGGCTTATTATATTTTTGTGTCCTTTTTCTTGTTATTATTGTTGTTTGCTTGTCTTTTTCTGATTTTATGTTTTTATTTATTTATCTTTTATCAGATTTGAATAATGTTTGTAGTTCTGTAATATATCGGTTTCCGTCCAAAGATGTGTAGTTCTGGTTGTTAAATGAACACTGTGCATTTCTGGTAGGTGGATTATCAATTCATGATGTTTGAGTGCATTTATTCTTTTCTTTATTTGTGATTACTGAACAAGGATATTGTAAAGAACATCCCTTGATGGTAAGGAAATTGTTTTTTTGGTTTTGTTTTCAACATTTCATTGCATTGAAATCAACATATATACACTGCAACTCATTTTGGAGTTTCTTATTTCTGGAACTAATTTAGAAGGTTAAAGTTTAATGTTTAGCATAATTGTATTGTCATATCGTCACGCTCATAAGAAAAATACCTAACTCAGAGTTAGGCAATTTTGCAGTAAGCGTGTATAGGACATCGGCTGACTGGTATCTATCATGACAGAAAGTACAGAAGCACCTGGAAAAGCGGAAGTCATCACCATAGATACGTTGCAAATATGCCGTTCTCTTTTCTGACTTGGGTATGTCTGTACAAAGATGGCGGCGCCAAGTCCAGGTGAGATTTTCACAGTCAATTAAGCTTCGTTTTTGATAGACAATGGCTTGCTCAAGCGTGCGAAGCATTGTTTTGCTAATTGATAAACTAGTTATGCATTATTTAGTTGTGTTTTTTGATCACTCACGATTGAGATCAGCAGATTGCATTTTTATTGAAAAAATTAGATGTGTAAGTTCTTAATAAAATACTGAGACGTTTTTTGCGTTTTTCTCAAAACACTGTATAATGAGTTACTTATCTTATGAGCGTGACGATATGCTGAGTTTTTATAGACATCAGACCACCACAGATGGGTCCTGTTATATCTGATGCCAGTACAAGTCTTAGAACCCATAAGTATGTTTTCTTTGTTCCTTTGTTTTTTACATCAGTCTTGTCTCATATAACCTTCGAGGTAAATATGTGTGTTGAGTAGTCAAATGTACTGAAAAGTGAAACCATAAAATCATAACATGATGAAATAGCTGTCACAGTAATAAAATGCTGAATTCCATCTTACAGAGAGGCAATAGGTAGTTGATGCAATGTTATGTGTGATATGACCCCATCTGTGATAAACTGAATGAAAATAAATGGTTAACAGCTAGAATTGAGGTATGTGTGTGTCATATTTTATGTCTGGAATGCATGGAATTAACATATGTGTGCTTGGTCATGTCGGGAAAGCATTTAAAAAAAATATACAATGATATTACTTTGGTGAAGGGAGGCAAGGGTTAGAATGTTTAAAGGCTTCTTTCTCTTTCACTCTTATTAATGTATTTTCTTCTCTTCTACTTACCGGTAAACTGTCTTCACAAAACAAAAACTAGTACTATACTATTTATGGGATTCTAATCTCAAATGTTAATCCCCCCCCCAAAAAAAGTATGTAAGTTGAATTTACAAAGTATAGGACGGAGAAAGTTAGATTAGCGTCCAATCGGTGAAAAATATAGCCTTTCCAACAAGCAGCAGTCCTGTGATTGTTAAAGAGGTAAATTGAGAGTGGTTCACCGAGTAGAGGAATATGTCAAGAAGTGTATGCAACAGAATCAATTAAAGTACCTCTAATATGTCAAGAAGTGTATGCAACAGAATCATTAACTATGTACAAAATTTAAGTAATTTCACTGTCTACAGACAAACAGAAACAATAGAGAAACAGATGAAAATTATTATCATACTCATGGGAACTGCCGCTCCAATCCCTCAAGGCCTCTTTTGTTACTCTGATCCATGGCCAAGGGTCCTTGGCTATTCACTGTGTTTGTACGTGTGAAGCAAGTGAAACTGACCCATGGCCAATATTAAAATGATACGGCTGTGCCCAATGGAAGCTGTCTTTACCAGTGGCAGTTCTCCCTACACGCCGTAAAGAATTGTTGGTTGTTGTCACTCCACGGGTGGAGTGAATGTGTGGGTGGTTCCATGAATGGAGCGAAGTCCCCTGAAGTCGGAGTATGGCCGCCCATGTGGCGGGGCCCTTTAAAAGCAGCCATTCACGTAATCTTCCCACCCAAGGCCATGAGAAATGTTCACATGGCACTGGGTGTGCCCCCTGAGAGTGTTAAGCTGGGGAACGAAAACAACAACAACAAACAACTCTGACTCAGACTGGAAGGTAGCCAGCTCACTCAGTCTCAAGTCCCTGTTGCATATGAGGAATCGCCTACTGGGGAGTCTTTTGTACAATAGTTCTCCCACCTTCTGGAAGTTCTGTCCTTGTAACTTCCTCTAATCTGTCACTCTCTTTGACTCTTGTCTTTTCCCTTTGCTTACTGTCATCTGCTGTCTTTCTATCTTACACTAGTCCATTAGTCCATTCTCCTTCCTTTTTTTCTATAAATTCTTACAAAGATTTCTTCAGCCGAAGTCGGACATGCTGGGTCTAACCATTTTTTAGTTAGGCGCATAAAAGCAGCATGACGCATCTACGCTCGTATGATAGGAAACTGAGCGAACGAAAAAGAAGAAGAAGATATGAGGAATCCAAACCCCTGATCTGCAGCAGGCTTAAAGCAGACTGGCTCCACCGAAACAACAGGTAGCAGGCACACCAGGCACACCTGGCACACCAGGCACATCAGGCACACCTGGCACATCAGGCACACCTGGCACACCTGGCACATCAGGCACACCAGCCACATCTGGCACACCAGCCACATCTGGCACACCTGGCACATCAGGCAAACCTGGCACATCTGGCACATCAGGCAAACCTGGCACACCTGGCACATCGGGCACACCTGGCACACCAGCCACATCCGGACACTGGAGAGGAAACGCCAGACCACCATATTCTGCCTGCGCACAGGGCACTGTGGCCTCCGTGCGCATCTCAAGAGGATTGGGGTCACAGATTTTCATCCTTGTGTTAGTGTGGACAAGCTGACCAGACCCCCATCCCACATCCTTCAGGACTGGCTGCCCTGTACTGATGGGGGGGAAAAGCGGCAACAGACCTGGCCTGGAGGGACGGACCTCGGAACCAAACTGGGGGTCACCACAAGACTTTCAGTTATGCAACATCACTCAGTCCTAGTTTTTGATGCCTTGTCAGTTGAAAGCGGAAGAAAAAGAAAGAAACTTCCACAACACACATCTTGTAAGGGGGGGGGGGGGGGGGGGGGCGTTGGAATTCTGCAATAAAAACGAAGCTGGGATTTAAAAAAACCTCAAGAAATAAACATAGCAGTAAACCCTGTCTTTCGATGACAATCCCAATTAAGTCTGAATGAACTGATTTTACTGCAAGTTTGCCATCTTATAATGTTGCTTTTGTAAAGCGCATCGAGCGTACTACTGCATGGATTTTAGCGCTATATGAACTAAAATTATTATTATCATCACATTAATTTTTTTTTTTTTTTTACATAGTTACGATACGATAAATGGAGCTTTACGTCCTCTCGACCCTGGAGGGCGCATATGGGACATTTGTATTAGTTTTGTATGGGGGACGGGACAAGACATATAGGACAGTACAGGGACGAGGACATACAAAAAATAAAGTTTTTAGGAGGGGACTCTACAATAAGCGCAAGTTAATAGTTAATCTGACGAGGTGTTTTTTTAGGATTTATGAAATAGTTGTTTGTGTCAATTGACACTTGTTAAAATATGAGAGTTAATGAAAAGTTTTTGTTTTTATTAAAATTCTTTTACTATTTAGTTTAAGTTGACCAACCGAAACCACAACCCTCCCCTGGGATTAAAATTTCAGGGCTAGGGGAAGACGGGGTAAAAAGCGCATGGGCGGGTAAGAAGCCCACCCCAATGATCTCATGAAATGAAGCAAATTTCAGCCTCATTTTGCCCATGAGACGAGCGTTAATGTCTAGCATTCGTCTCATGGGCAAATTTGACTGAAATTTTCTTTATTTCATGAGATAATTGGGGTGGGCTTCTTACCCGCCCATGCGCTTTTTTACCCCGTCTTCCCCTACAAATGTTAAAAGAAGTTCAAACTCCAATTTTATTCATAAAAAACCAATGTTGGCCCTTATTTAGTTTTAAAAGTGTATATGTACAAGTATATTTATTATCTACAAAAATTTATAGATAAAAAAATATATTACAAAAAATGTAAGAAAATTTAAGATTAATGTCCTGCCGGGGGAAGATACATCTGCCCCCGGGACTTCCCTGTAAAACAGGGGGAATATTTACATCGCGGACCTAAAAAGTTCTAAAATGTCCTACCAGGGGAAGACATCTCTGCCCCCGGGACTTCCCTATGCAAGGGAAAATGTACATCTCGGACTATTATTTTAAAAGTTGTAAGCTATTATATATGTATTTAAAAGGTTTGTTAAAAGAAAAGTTTAACCGAAGAGGGGCTCTTTTATATGAATGTACAAAATTAGAACATAAGGTATCATGCCGATTTCGTATGGTATTATTGTAAATGGGATTTAAAGTTATCGGGGGGGGGGGGGGGGCATCAACTCAGCTGAGGCCCCACCCACCACCCGAACGGGAGACATCCATATTGAAGTATTAGTGTAATTAAGTTTGTTCGGTTAATTCTATTTTTCCGTTATTGCCTTTCTTACCATACATAAAGCTGTATTTTAGGAACATTTTTAGCTAATAACCTTTTTGGAATACTAACCCTAGCCCTAACCCTAGCCCTAAACCCCCTACCCCCCACCCTATAAGACGGAAAAACGCAACGAACCACAACTGTGACAAATCGCGGTGTACTGCAGTACATAGTGGGGGGTAGGGTTAGGTTTAGGGCTAGGGTTAGGGCTAGGGTTAGTATTCCAAAAAGGTTATTAGCTGAAAATGTTCCTAAAATACAGCTTTATGTATGGTAAGAAAGGCAAAAACGGAAAAAGAGAATTAACCGAGAAATGCAGGGGGGGTGGCACATCTTTAGGGGAAGACGGGGTAAAAAGCGCATGGGCGGGTAAGAAGCCCACCCCAATTATCTCATGAAATAAAGACAATTTCAGTCAAATTTGCCCATGAGTCGAATGCTAGACATTAACGCTCGTCTCATGGGCAAAATGAGACTGAAATTTGCTTCATTTCATGAGATAATTGGGGTGGGCTTCTTACCCGCCCATGCGCTTTTACCCCGTCTTCCCCTACCCTCCAGTCCATACTGGTATAAAGTATTATGATACAATGAAAATGTTAATGAAATGTTGCTTGTTGAGTAAGGAGTGATGTGTGCGCGCGCACCCAAGGTATATGAAGAGTCACGTAAGAGATCCGATTGGCGAAATTAGCGATCGCGAGACGGTCGTTTTGTTTTTTTAATTAATAAGGGATATGCATTAAAATTGTTAAGGAAAAAAAAATAACGACAAGGATATTAGGTTATTCCACTAATTCCCAGGGGGGGGGGTAGCCACAAAATCTCCCCCGCCCTTGATATAGCGATGGAGCCAGTTTTCTACATATATGTAGTTTAACAAGGTTGACTAATCTGGCACGGGAGCCCAGGCAAGACGGGATTTTAAAATGTAGCAGTAGGCAAGGAGGAGGTGGTTAACGACTCTTACTTGCTCGAGACGGAGGGAGGGAGGGAGAGGGACCTCTCCTCCCCGACTCGAGCAGTGGAAAGACGTCGCTTAAGTGGTCCCCAAAAAGGAGGGGAGCACCAGCGAAAAAAGCATTACGACTAGGGGAAGACGGGGTAAAAAGCGCATGGGCGGGTAAGAAGCCCACCCCAATTATCTCATGAAATAAAGAAAATTTCAGTCAAATTTGCCTATGAGACGAATGCTAGACATTAACGCTCGTCTCATGGGCAAAATTAGACTGAAATTTGCTTCATTTCATGAGATAATTGGGGTGGGCTTCTTACCCACCCATGCGCTTTTTACCCCGTCTTCCCCTACGAAAGCAGCCTCCGATACGCGGGCCGGACGCCCGTCCACGGGGGGAGGGAGCTAAAAAAAAGGGTGGGCCCAAAAGGAGCCACTTCAGCAACACGTGCGCATACTTAGATAAAAAGGGAAGGGGGGGGGGGGGGGAACAGGAGTGTGGGCGGGTGTCCAGCCCGCGGCCGGGAGGGACTCCACCTCCACCGTTACCCAAACTGAGGCAATGATTTAGTTTTTAGTTTTGTTATTAAAAGTACTGTTTTAGTGAAGAGTTGTGTATGGCTTCAGCTAGCCACACAAGAGGGGACCATTCCTTGTCACCTTTGGTTAATATGGTTTTTTTTACATAGTTATGCGGGGATTGTCTTTATATAGCCATGGCAAGCTCCTAGCATCATTTGTCCCAAATCCTCGAAAGTGTGGAATAAAAAACCCACACGTGGGGAAGACGGGGTAAAAAGCGCATGGGCGGGTAATAAAGCAAATTTCAGTCTCAATGAGACGAGCGTTAATGTCTAGCACGTCTCAATGACTGAAATTTTCTTTATTTCATCTTCTTAGCTGCGCTTTTTACATTCATCCCTAGCTGGTGCATTTGTACCATATTATAGTGTTCAAGTGCTTTGGCTGTTGGGATGATCCCTGAAGGGTACGACAACAACAATTAACAGCCTACAATTTCAAGGCAGAGCAGCTTTATTACGTAGTTAGCTAACTAACCTTCAAGGCAGAGCAGCTTTATTACTGACGTTTTGTTAGCTAACTAACCTCTCTCTCTCTCTCTCTCTCTCTCTGCTCGACAGCCACATCAAAAGTAATGATAATGGCTCAAAACAAATGTGTTAGAGCTGGGCAATGTCTCGGCACACGCACACGCAGACGCGCGCGCGCGCGCGCGCACGCACACACACACACACACACACACACACACACACACACACACACACACACACACGCACACACACACACACACACACACACACACACACACACACACTGAACGTGTTCAATAACAATTTGTCAAATTGTAGCAGAACCCACGAACTTACATGTATGTAGGTCCGTGGCAGAACCTCATCTATCAGACACCTGCCTGCATCGGA
This sequence comes from Phymorhynchus buccinoides, assembly GCA_017654935.2. Classification (NCBI taxonomy): domain Eukaryota; kingdom Metazoa; phylum Mollusca; class Gastropoda; order Neogastropoda; family Raphitomidae; genus Phymorhynchus; species Phymorhynchus buccinoides. The sequence goes on from CM065694.1 coordinate 38,220,183, forward strand.
TTTTCCCTGCAAATCGACATCGGCTTCGCAAGCAAAACGGGAAAACTAAGTGTTATAATTAGAACAAATAAGCTCAGCTTTATTTTTGGACACATAAAACTACACCGCGGCAGGTCACATATATTTGCGCTACGATGAATCAAGTATTTAGTGTCCTCGTGTCACCGTTTCCACGCCACTGACTTGCAAGGTAATGGGTTGAAATCATTGAATAATAATTAATGTAATGTTACTATAATATGTAAACTTACTAGAGTAGGCTACTTGTTTGCTGATTATCTTATAAAGACTAAACAGTCATTATCAATTTTTCTCTCGGACTGTGGTAACAATGGGTAGTTCTTATGATAGCGCTGCGCACCCGGTTCTTACTTGCATGCATCAGAGATATATATTTCTATATCTCTGTATGCATGTAACGGGTAGGGCCTACTGATTTATGGTTTCTTCTCAGAAATGGCTCCAGGAAAAGTTCAGCGTTAAAGGGTGCTTATTTATTATTTAAACAAAAAATGAATTAGAGCGCAGGCACATGTATCACAGTGTGTGCGTGCGTGTGCGCGTGCTTACTATGCGGTTGTGTGTGTGGGGTGTGAGTGCTTGTATGCGGACATGCACTGCCTGTCGTGTGCGTGTGTGTGTGTGTGTCAGTGTGTGTCAGTGTGTGTGTGTGTGTGTGTGTGTGTGTGTGTGTGGTGTGTGTAGGGGGTACGCATATGTGTGTGTGTAGTATGGTACAGGGCCGGATCTAGGTTGGGGGGTGTCCTGGTTTTGGCACCCCCCCCCCTTCAGTCCTAAGCATGTACCTTATCAATATGTAAGGGTGAAAAGTAAGAAAATGTTACCTTAATAATCAGAAAATTGCAAAATGTTCCGGGGGCTTCGTCCCTCGGACCCCCAAAAGGGCATTGCCCCTTAACCCAGAACCTATGCAGCTCCATGGACCCCCGGCGGATCCCCCCCCCCTTACGAATCACTTGGTCCGTCCATGTGGTGTGTGTGTGTGTGTGTGTGTGTGTGTGTGTGTGTGTGTGTGTGTGTGTGTGTGTGTGATCTGTGTGTGTGTGTTTCTGTATGTCTCTAGGCCTATGAATCACTTGGTCCGGCCATGGGGGGGGGGGGGGGGGGGGGGGGGGGTGACGTGTGGTGTGTGTGTGTGTGATCTGTGTGTGTGTGTATGTGTGAATGTGTGTGTGTGTGTGTGTGTGTGTGTGTGTGTGTGTGTGTGTGTGTGTGTGTGTGATCTGTGTGTGTGTGTTTCTGTATGTCTCTAGGCCTATGAATCACTTGGTCCGGCCATGTGGTGTGTGTGTGTGTGTGTGTGTGTGTGTGTGTGTGTGTGTGTGTGTGTGATCTGTGTGTGTGTTTATGTATGTCTCTAGGCCTATGAATCACTTGGTCCGGCCATGTGGTGTGTGTGTGTGTGTGTGTGTGTGTGTGTGTGTGTGTGTGTGTGTGTGTCTGTGTGTGTGTGATATGTGTGTGTTTCTGTCTGTCTCTAGGCCTATTTGTATAATTTAACAGGTGACTGGTCGACAAAACGAGCAAGCTCATCATACGGAGCGGCTGGGCATGATCTGAGGAGCCATGGAGGTGGTTCTGAAGATGTTGCTGTGTTACCACCTCTCAGCTTTAGTAGCAGTAAGTTGCCACTGGCCTTGTGTGAATCTGTACTCTCTCTATATATATATTACCAGATAGACTAGTTAGTCGAACCTTCTAGTCTGGTGTCTATCGTTCTAGTAGTAGTAGTAGTAGTAGTAGTAGTAGTAGTAGTAGTAGTAGTAGTAGTAGTAGTAGTAGTAGTAGTAGTAGTAGGTAGGCCTACTTTATAGTCACAGAGGCGTCTATGTGAAATTCGGGTTGCTCCCACAGTTAACTTCGCCCATGAATAACATTCCAGGAGAGTGCGTCGCAGCCAGAGGCGTGCCTCCCAATTTTTTTTTTTTTTTTTTTTTTTTTTTTTGCATGTGAATTTTGTGTGACTGATGAGGAAGGAAAGGGAGGGGGGGGGGGGGGGTAAATGTTGACCAAATGACAACTTTTTTGTTGCCACTGGGTTTAACGTGTGCTAAGTGCATGGGCACACAGGACCTCGGTTTATCGTCTCATCTGAAAGACTCCACGTTCAGACCGTAAGGCCTAGTGTAAAGTGAGAGGAAAAATCCCCTGTACCCAGGTTGGAACTCGGGTTTACTTGACACGAGGCGAACGCGATACCTCTGTGCCACTCTACGCCTTAATGCTACATCTCTGTGCTACTCTACTGAGTAGCCAATTCGTATCATTGTCTATTTGCGTGTAAACTACTGCGTTTCTGTCTCCGTCTGTCAGCTGTCAGCCATCAACTCCGCTATAGTGTTGCAACCAAAGGGATGGATTGGTATTTAGTATATTCTAATCACGGTAACTTTGGGGAAGATTCTAAAAAGCATGGGCGGAAGAAGCTTACCCCAATTATCTCATGAAATAAAGAAAATTTCAGTCAAATTTGCCCATCAGACGAATGCTAGGTCTCATGGGCAAAATGCGACTGCGCTTCACTTCATGAGATAATTGGGGTGGGCTTCTTACCCGCCCATGCGCTTTTTACCCCGTTTCCCCTATTTTCTCTGAAACTCGGGCTGCTTTCAGCGGGCGGAGAGAGGGTCGGCGCAAGCGCTGCGCCTACTCTTTTTTTTTGGGGGGGGGGGCAGGGGGAGTGGAGGGGGGGGGG
>CM065694.1:38232898-38237898 GCA_017654935.2 Phymorhynchus buccinoides
CAGCATATCAGAGTTATTCCTCTTCATCTGATGACGTCATCGGTGATGTCATCAAGTCAGTACGTGATACGTTATACGGCAGTCAATGGGTTAAGCTAGGGAATTATGGAAATACTCGTAAAGCACATTGTTGGTATATCCCTAAGAAAACGTAGACGCCTCTCTCCTTCTGTCTGCTAGTTTCTCTGTTTGAATCCCTGTCTTGATCTATCTGTGTATCTGTCGTCTGTCTGCTTAAAACTATTTTTAATGAAAGAAGGAAAGGTGTGATTCGAAAAAAAGAGCCTAGAATATTTATTAAAATGACTTTCACATTGATCGTCATACGGCTATTCATTTGCACTAATGTTTTTCATTGGTTTCATTGGTAGAAGAAGCAAGTTTTGAGAGAGCTATGAAACGGTAATAAATTTCTGCGGTTTTTTTCTTTAACAGACGAGCTGCCTTACGACTACAGTGAAACAGAACCATCGTTTTCATCTGCCGTTGACAATGGTGTTCCTTTGTACCCCTATCTGCCACGAAAACTACAAGAAATTGGCATCCAAAGCCCATGGACAACAGCTTTCACGGACAATGTAACCAGCTCTTTATCCTCCGACGAATCATCTCTGGAGAAGAGCAGTATGTACTTGTGTACCATCTCCAACGTTTCATCCTCCAGTGGGTACAACTCTCCGATCTGCACAAGATTCTTAAACGAAAGACAAATCTCCTGGACCCTGGCAGAAATCTGTGGTAGTTCTTTTCTGGAGGAAAACACACCCAGGCCTTATCCCTTTGTGCCATGTTCTTCAAGTACCCTGATTCCGGGCCTCGGTCGAGCTATTCTGCCAGAATTGTTGCTGAAGAAATCTCAGAGCTACGAAGAGAATTTGCTGAGGACTGAGAAGATGAACATGCTGAGTTCTTATATCATCACCAGCTCCACACAGACAGCCAACAGCTCCGATAGCTTGGAGAACAATGTGCCTCTGTTCTCCCCTTCCTGGCAGAAAGAACAAGTGGTTTTTCACCGTGGAGGGGTTGTGCACACGGACGGGTCTGCTGTGCGTCTGGAGATACCCCCTGGAGCCATACCACCCGGGGAAAGCGTGACCATCGCTGCTGCCATCTCCACCAACTTGGATCAGGTTTACACCCAGCTTCCCTTGCCCAATACCGAACACATCACGAGCCCTGTGGCAGAGTACTTTGCCGGTACGAACTACCTCTTCAGCAAACCAGTGAAGATTGTGCTGCCTCATTTTCTGCCTGCCCAGTATTCCCCCGAGCAGGTTAACGTCTACGTGTTCCATGCAGACCCTGCCGGGGAAATATCTCTTCGGAAACTGAAACTCCGCAGCAAGGACAACGAGATGGCTGAAGACACGGACGTGTTTTCGTTCGTCAGCGGGAAGAGGCTGGAGATCCTCACGAACCACTTCAGTGGTTATCTATGCACGTGCCAGAACGTGCGCGTGGCCCAGGAGCTGCACTTGGTGCTGTTCGGGCGTCACGTGCTGAAGGCGGACAAGGCCGGGAGTGAAGTGGTTGTCCGGCTGGAAATCTGGGACAACCGGCTGGAATTGCTGGACTTTGAACAGGTAAGTGGGTGTTCTGTGTTCAACTCAAAGCTAATAGGAGGTCGTTGGTTAATGTTACGAAACGTGTACACACATTTGTGAGTGTTTTTTGCCTGTGTGCGGAAGTTGTTGGGGAGAGAGAAAGAGATGGACGGGGTTAGTTTAGCTAAGATCTTGTAGATACCCAATTATGAGAGGATAAACATCAAACTCTGTGGTCCAATGTAAAGTAGAAACAAGCTCAATTGGGTGCATAATGCTCTTTGAAGAAATCAGGAAAATCTCATATTATTTCTAAGAACATAAGAACAAGATTTCCTTGAAAAAATAAAAACAAAACAAAACAACACTGGACGGAACCACCAAGCCAAAATGAGACTTTGGTGTCTTCGTAATGAAAACCGGGGAAAAAGACTGTTAACCATCCAAAATTTTAATTTTTTTATACTGTTGATGGTTGTTGTTTTTTGTATAGGAATATTACTACGTTTTCTTCAAGAAAATGGCCATTATTCATCCTTTGAATACAGTATGTTTCCATTCACCTTTCCATCAATCTCTAAGCCATTTTTACCATTTGTATCCGCAATGAGGCTTTATACTGCTTCTTGGTGTTGCCCAAGGGCGATAATTTTATGTAGGTGGCGCTTACACGTGAGGCCCTCTGTTCACTTGAGAGAGAGAGAGAGAGAGAGAGAGAGAGAGAGATAGAGGGAGAGAGAGAGAGAGAGAGAGAGAGAGAGAAAGAGAGAGGGAGAGAAAGAGAGAGACATAGAGAGATAGAAGGAGGGAGAGAGAGACAAAGACAGAGAGTGAGAGAGAGAAAAGGAGGGACAGAGAGAGATAGACAGAGAGAGAGAGAGAGAGAGAGAGAGAGAGAGAGAGAGAGAGAGAGAGAGAGAGAGAGAGAGAGAGAGAGAGAGAGAGACAGAGCGAGGGAGAGGAGAGAGAGAGAGAGAGAGAGAAAGAGAGAGAGAGACAGAGAGAGATATATGGAGGGAGAGAGAGAGAGAGAGAGAGAGAGAGAGAGAGAGAGAGAGAGAGAGAGAGAGAGAGAGAAAGTAGACACAGAGAGAGAAGGAGGGAGAGAGAGAGAGAGAGAGGGGGAGAGAGATAGAGAGAGAGAGAAAGAGAGAGAGAGAGAGACATGAGCTAGAGAGAGAGAGAGAGTAGACCTAGCAACAATGGATGCTTAGGCCGTGCGGGCTTTAGGTCCTACGTGCAAGCGCCACCTACTGTCGAATCAGGGGAAGATAATTATTTTCAGTATAAAGCCTCATTGACCATCAACCTTTTAGTTAGAGATTGATGCTATTGACTGGAGGAGGATCTATGAACTGTGGCAGGCTTGTTTCTACCGGCCCCGCACGGTGAACGAGGCCAACATGAAGTGTATAGACAGGAAGAGTCTCCCTCCTCCCGAGGACGATGACCCGGGCATGGAGGTGCTGAAGATTGCCTGTGATCTGGACTTCAGGACTGACCAGGAGAGTCTGCTCTGGGCCCACGTGCGACGACGATCCGGCCAGCTGATGTACCCTGTCAGAAGCGTAAGCCTAAGCCTTGCTTTCTGTTTCTTTATGAAACAGGTTGTAAGCTGCCATATTTATAACGGACAATCTTTGTACCCTGTCAGAAGCGTAAGCCTAAGCCTTGCTTTCTGTTTCTTTATGAAACAGGTTGTAAACTGCCATATTTATAACGGACAATCTTTGTACCCTGTTAGAAACGTAAGCCTAAGCCTTGCTTTCTGTTTCTTTATGAAACAGGTTGTAAACTGCCATATTTATAACGGACAATCTTTGTACCCTGTCAGAAGCGTAAGCCTAAGCCTTGCTTTCTGTTTCTTTATGAAACAGGTTGTAAACTGCCATATCTATAACGGACAATCTTTACTATGGTCTCTAAATGGTCTTATAAGTGCTTTAAAATGAATAGGCCAATGCGTTTTCTTCAGCTAGGCTAGACTTTAAACTGTGTTTTGATGGAAGTTGATTTAAGTGTGGGAACCATCTTGAAATGTTTTGTTGTTTTTGTTTTGTTTGAATCTTTAATAGTTTACGTCTCTAGCTATATGTGACCCAGCACCACAAAGAACGCTGGGCTAGTTTCTAACAATATGCTTGGAAAGTCTAACATCTATTTTGGGGGGTGAATTTTGAGTGATGGGTAATTTCTTGTTCTCTAACATTTTATCGTTCATATTTATAAAGGACAATCTTTAATAATATGGTCTCCAAATGGTCTTATAAGTGCTTTAAAATGAGTAGGCCAATGCGTTTTCTTCAGCTAGGCTAGACTTTAGAATGTGTTTTCTTAAAATGGCTGACACTCACCCTACTAACTTTAAAAGCTCATAAATCTGAAACAGAAAAAGGAAAGCCGATACGCGACGTTAAACTGAACTTCCATCCAACAGAAAAAGATACAAGAATGGTTCTTGTATCACTAGAAAGAGAATTGTCTGAAGTTTTCAAATGTATAGTTTTCTCAGAATGGTCAGTTTAACACTTAATGTCCCTTTCATGGTGCTGGGTCACATGTCTTTTCTTTTTAATTTGACAAAAAAACAAAACAAGTACAGAATGACCCTTAATTTTTTGTTTTGTTTACATGACATCCTGTTTATAATCTGCGTCGGCTTCTTTGCAAAACCAGTGCATTTTATTTTAAAGGTTTAGACCTATGCATTTTCTGCCTTGTTCCCCCCTCCCCCCCTCCCACGAAATAGCTTATATATTCTGCTTAAGTGTAAATTTGATCTCTCAATTCTAGTCAATTTTAATGATATTGTATATTGTTGAAAGCGATTAAATTTCTAACTTGGCTTTAACATGACATAGCTGATGTATCACTGGCGTAGGAACGGGGGGAGGGGGGGGGGGGGGGGGGGGGGGAGCAGCGGGGGGCAGCTGCCCCCCTGGCTTCGAGGAGGGGGAGCAGACGTATCTCTCTGCCCCCAAAACTTTATAACGTCCAAAAAAAAAACCCAAAAACCCCCCAGCAAGGACACAAGGAAGCGAAAGAGTTAATAGTCTCAGCCCATTCACTACACATTGCTGTCATGGACTGGGTACTGCATCAAAGATGGATTTGAGGGGGGTTACAGGGGTTCCACCCCCTCAGACAAAAACATGGAAAGAAAAAGAGGAAGACAAATTGTAGTTCCATGATACAGTTATTCTCTCACGAGAAGCCTTGATTGCATCTTGTACATTCAAATTATCATCAGCTTCTGGGAGGCAATCCCCCCAGACCCATCACCCCACCCCAACTGACCACTTGGAGCTTAACCCTCCCCTCTTCCATGACTGGCTGATCCGCCCCAAACATGGTTGTATTGTTATGCTTTTTTGTTGTCTCCTTTCAATTCACATCATGAAATAGAAACACCCGAAGGTGCTGATTTTTTTTTATATAATTGATTATGATTAT
>CM065694.1:38242898-38247898 GCA_017654935.2 Phymorhynchus buccinoides
CCTCCCACATAAGACCTACTTCTTTGAGACATTGCCCTTCTGTGTAAGTATTAACATAACCTCCCTCTTAAGAGCCCTCCCTTATAAGACCTCATTTGGGATGATGTTTTTAAGGTCTTATAAGGGAGGTTCCACTGTACAAGGGTACAAAGTAAGGACATGATTACTAAATTGCAAATGTTTACGGGGGGCTCGCCCCCTGGGCCCCCACAAGGCTACTACACCTTAACTCAGGACCTATGCAGCTTCATGGACTTCCTACGACCCCCCCCCCCCCCCCCCCCCCCCCCCCCCCCCCGAATCATTTGGTCCGTCCCTGGATACACTTGCTTACTGCCATGGGAGATATTAATCATTATTTGGAAGGGAGAGAGAGAGAGAAAGAGAGAGAGAGAGACTTAAAAATATCTGTGCCCCCGAAAAAAGAGAGAGAAAGAAATCGGGATACTTAATTCCCATGCCATTCACTCTGCCATGGCACTTAAAACCCTTTCGTCGCCACTGCCGCCTCTTGGCACCACAATGATTTAACACCCATGTCACTAAGAGGCATCAAATGAGGGTCTGGTATACAGTGACCTGTTCTTAATTTTGGGAGGTAAGGATATCGGTCCTATTTTATGCATGTTGCAGACGAATCCCCAATATTGCAGACAGAATCTATTCTCTACCTGTGTAAGTTTAATGGTAAATTTTGGCTGACGAATGGCTAGCGTTGAAAGGGTTTTAAAGGCCTGTGGGAAACAAACAATTGTGAAAGAGGGCTCAAAACGAAACAACGTCGACGCATGTCATGGTCATACTGTTTCTGTCAATTCCCAGCCAGAGGTGTGTGTGTGTGTGTGTGTGTGTGTGTGTGTGTGTGTGTGTGTGTGTGTGTGTGTGTGTGTGTGTGTGTGTGTGAGCGCGCACGCCTACATGCAATACCAGTTTATGTATGCGTTTGTGTGCGCAATGAAATGCGCGCATGTGTATACATCATAATATGTGAATGTGTGTCCCCCCCCGTGGGGATATCGGGGGTCTTTTGTATAAATAGTTCCCCCACCTTCTGGAAGTTCTGCGCTTGCAACTTCCCCTAATCTGTCACTCTCTTTGACTCTGCCTTTTCCATTTGCCTATTGTTATCTACTATCCTTCTGCCTTACCAGTCCATTCTTTTGCTTTTTTTCGCGAAACGCTTTGAAAACATTTCCTCCAGCCGAAGTCGGACTTGCTGGGCCTAACTATTTATTAGTTAGGCGCATAACGGCAGCATGACGCATCTGCGCTCATAATTGATAGGAAACTGAGCGATCGAAGAAGGCGTGTTTTATGAACCTCGGGCTTCACCCAAATGCTTTCTCATCCCCGCCTGCAATGTAAGCTTACAGCATCAATGTTAGTTTTGTGTTTGCACTTGTTAATTTCATTGGCTGTTGTTGTTGCTGTCTGATATGACGTATGTTGTGATTTCGTCTGTGTGGTTTGGTCGCCCTCCATCAAAGACACTGAAAAGAAAAGACTAACATCCGGTCTCTTTTCCCTATATGAGTAGTGAGGACAGAAACACTGGTTATGTCCCTTTTAAACAGGACACATTTTACACGTCGATAGGCCAGTTGAATTCTCCGTTCAAGTTCCAGTCTGAGTTTTTGGATAGCCTTCACTGTGTGTGGTGTACTGTTCCCACTAACGATAACTCTATCAGCCCGGTTCGCCGTAACTCTTAAGTAGTCCATCTTACCCTTTTAGAATCTTTGCCTCCATTGAAAGAGGAACTACATTTTTTCAAATAAGAAGGGTGACAAAAAACAAAACGAAAACGAAATCGCTGTTTGCTATTAATTGCTATTATCTATATTGTATCAATTCATATCAAACAGCGGGTTCCGTTGGTTTTTTTCACCCTTTGCCATTAATTGCTATTATTATAATTGTACCCCCCCCCCCCCCCCCCCCCCCCCCGTGGGGATACCGGGGGTCTTTTGTATAAATAGTTCCCCTGCCTTCTGGAAGTTTTGTGAGTGTTTTACTAAGAATACACAAAATTTCGGGACTTTCCTGGTGTTGCACTGCCTCCGGGCATTGCCTCCAGGATCGTTCCAACCATCTTTATATCTACTAATGTCCCATATGTGTCTGTTCCAGACCGGAGGACGTTAAGCAGAATTTCATCATGGAAGTTCTGTGCTTGTAACTTCCTCTAATCTGTCACTCTCTTTGACTCTGCCTTTTCCCTTTGCTTACTGTCATCTACTATCTTTCTGCCTTACTGATACATTCTCCTGCCTTCTTTTTTTTTTCATTTTTTTTTTTAAAGAAACGCTTTCAAAAAGATTTCCTCCAGCCGAAGTCTGACTAGCTGGGCCTAACTATTTCTTGCATAACGGCAGCATGACGCACCTGTGCTCATAATTGACAGGAAACTGTCTGAGTGATCGAAAGAGAAGAAGAAGAAGATAACTGTATCGTTTTCTCTGCTCTTTCTATGTTTCTATGGACTGTTTAAGTTGTTAGTCTACAAAGAACGCCTCTAGAGGAGCAGTCTGCAGGCCTTCTTCTTGCAGTTTGTTACACACCTATGTGATTGGGAAGGAAAGGGTGTGAATGGGTGAAAGAGGGTGGTGGTAAGTTTTAAAGGTATAGATGTCATAAAAAGTTATCGAAGTGGAAAAACTAAATATATTTTTTTGCGAGATTTTTATATGTGATGTTATTGTTGACGTATGATTGAATTCGAGGCAGTTTCAAATGATGAAAATGCCTACTTTTATTTGGATTGTACAGAAGGTAATTTTCAAATTTTGTTTTACTTAGTGATGTCTTATTATTGACCGGTTGATCATGAAATTAATGCATTCATATAATTACTACCGTAGTAAGTAAACCCGGCTTCAGTCGCCCGGGCTGTAGTTGGTCCATTTTCTTTAGAGTGGGTGTAACCGTGTGAGGCGACCCGGAACCATCCCCACACGAAGAGTCAGAAAGTCACACTCTAATGCACACACATAAACCCACACTCGAATGTCTAGGGGAAGACGGGGTAAAAAGCGCATGGGCGGGTAAGAAGCCCACCCCAATTATCTCATGAAATGAAGCAAATTTCAGTCTCATTTTGCCCATTCGTCTCTGAAATTTGCTTCATTTCATGAGATAATTGGGGTGGGCTTCTTACCCGCCTATGCGCTTTTTACCCCGTCTTCCCCTATGCATATTTCTTAAAAATAGGAATTGTTCAGAACTAATTAAGGGCAGTAATTGGTAAAGGTTGTAATTTTATGTTGTAATTTTATGGTGTGTGGGAGTGACCTTGCCTAATTCAATCGGTCAAACTTAGGGTAAGTCACTACCATCAGCTTTCGTAGCCTATCGACTCGTGTGTTTGAGCAGACATACAGCACTTAGAACACCGTGCGTCATTCTAAAAAAAATGTCATTTATATTTTTACGTCACATTTTGCAAGTTTTATCAGTTTGTGGCCACTGGCCACCCCTAATTTTTCACACAAAAAAATGTTTGCATTCAACCTTCGCCGCCATTGTTGCACTGTTGCTATGGCATTTGACCGAGTAATGGAGGTAAGCAACTCTAATTTTTACGAAGTGCTCTCCCCTAGTTTTCTCCCGAAAATCGTCTATTATGTTTCATGTTTATTTAATGTCGGAATATGTTCGCGCGTGAAAAAACCCAAAAAAAACAAAGAGGAAAATAAAGTTACCCAGCGGAGATTCGGGCTACCACCCTCTTGCGTGCGAGGGCAACGCTCTGACAATGAGCTATCATAACGCCTTAGAGACTGGAGTAAAAATGTGTTTACATGTATATTATGAAAGAAATATCCAAAAGAGGAGATCATGAAGAGGTGGAAGCCAAGTGAAGTCAGTTTTGCCGATGGAGTGTAGAAATTACTTAATTACGCTGATTAGTGTTGTTGTTGTTCTTACCCTGGCTTAAAGACTCCAGGGATCATCCCAACAGCCGAAGCACTTGAACAGTATGGTACAAATGCAACAGCTAGGGATGAGAACATTACGTGTGTGACCGTTTTTGATTTACCCCGCCACATGGGCAGCCACATTCCGACTTCGGAGGATTTAGGGACTGATGGTGTTACGCTAGGAGCTTGTCATGGCTTAGGACAATCCCCGCACAACCATTCAGAGCATACCAACATTTTGATGTAGCCTTGGCGTTCTAGCTTATGTCAACTGGTCTGACACAGCCTCATGCCAAGGCGAACGCTGATTAGCGAGCGTGGTGTAAAAGGTTATGCCTCCTATTTTACCGGCAGTGTGTTCATTCCGATATTCTGAAAGTTTGGTGGCGATCCGAGAAAGCTAAATCATGGTTTTATCGTGCACATGATACAGACACAAAGTGTTCGCTTATTAATAGAGATTTTGTTTGATTGATTTGTATGTAGTCTTTGCTTTTTGTTTGTGGCTCAAGCCACAAACCTATAACTCACTTTGTCGGTCGGTCTGTCTGTCGGTCCAAAATTGTCGCACTTCAAATCGAGGCTACACTTCTGGCCGCTCTTTAAAATGATGTATTTTAAAAGCGTACAAAATAATAAACATATGTAATACAGACACTACAACAGACATGACGAGTATGCGGTGCTTCTTTTGATGAGCATAGGTAGGATACATAGTTTTAAATGTTTTCCAAAAGATATAAAAAGTTACGAAATGGTGCAGAGATAACATTCTGGTTTACAGATTAAGATTATTGAAAAGCCAGGGGAGGTAACTCATGATTGGAGTGGTAAAAATAGACCGCGTGCCACAAACTATTGCGATTTCGCGCTTGTAATATCGTAGGCCTACAAGCAGGACTCGTGAAATGGAACGAACAGATTTTAATGAAATTCTGGGAATGTGGGCTTGGGTTTTATGCGACGAAGAAGCAATTGAATACAAATGAATGCTGGAGATAAAATTGCATTTACTTTCGAAAAGAGCGGCGTGTGTGTGTGCGTGTCAAGTCAAAGTCAAATTTTTTATTTTTAGATGGA
>CM065694.1:38260398-38265398 GCA_017654935.2 Phymorhynchus buccinoides
GCTTAAAAAACAATTACAACACACAAAGCAAAACATTTACAGTAAGCTTACAATAGGCGTGGACAGCATTCATTTCGCAATTAAAGCAATGTCAATTTCTGCTTCACTTAAGATATCCTTAGTGTTATTATACATATGAAAAAGTCTATTTTGAACATTCGGTATTTAGAGAGCAAAATTGGGCATTCTAATAGTAAATGATGAATTGATAATCTCTGAGTGCAGAGACAATTAGTTTCCATGTATTTAGTTTTCCATGAATTTAGACGTATATTGTACACTAAACTAACTATAGATCTGCTATGCATCAAAATATTAGGTCTAAAGTCAGATGGATTGATACAAATGGATTTGTCCAACAAAGAGCAAGTTTCATGTGTTGACAATACCAATTTCTCATCTACAAATGTGTTAGTATTATTGAAGGCCCCTCTTTTAGCAGCTCTATCAGCAACCTCATTCCAAATGATCCCACAATGAGATGGCACCTAGCAAAAAGCAATACCAATACCTTTTGTAATAATACAATAAATTAAATGCTTAATTTCAAAGACAACATCGTTACGAATTTTACTGTTATTTTGCTTCAGAGTTTGTAAAACTAATTTTGAATCGACACAAAATAAGATGTTAGAAATGGAATATGGTAGAGCACAAATAAATTTTAAAGTTCGCATTATTGCGTATAATTCAGAAGTAAATATTGATGTCTTTGCCTACATAATAAGACTTTTCTATTTTAAGTGATGGTATAACAAAACCTGTCCCACTGTCTGATGTGTCTAAGACTGAACCATCAGTGAATTATTTTTGCTGATTTGAATATTTTTAATCTAAATGACGTCGAACGTCAGAAACTAATAGATTAGCCTCTTCATCTTTGTTGTAACTGGTATATTCTATATCAAAGTTTGCCTTTCTTTGTTCCCATGGTGGCATTAGTGGTATGATAGGCATAACTGAGATATTATGGATATATACCCTACGTTTACTAATAATGTCTTCAATATAATTCTTGATTGGCTGCAGAGATGTTATATATTTTGCTCTTTTCGGGAAATCTGTCTCTGAATTTAAGAATATTTCATCCTTTGTATTATTGTCAACAGAAAGGCCTCTGACTATATATTTTGAAACTGCTAATTTCCGATGTTCCGCTAATGACAATATATATAAGTGTGTTAGAGTGCATAGGGACACCAAGTGCTAGTTTGATCGCTTTACTGTCTATGCTTTGTAACTTATTTAAAAGAGTATTTGAGGCTGAAATTAACCTCTTGCCCATAGGATAGTACTGATCGAACTAGATATATTGCAAGATGCAGTAATGTTTTGGTATGTTAACTCCATGATTGTTTATTTATGATTTTTAAAAAGTTAAGTCTTTTTCTCGCTTTTGAAATCAAATATTGAATATGAACTTTCCAATTTAATTTTGATGTCAAATATACACCTAAAAACTTAACAGAATAAACAAGAGGGCTTCCATCCAATACTAACTGATGTAAAGTTTTAGGATTTTCACCATTATTGTAAAGCATTAGGTAAGTCTTTTCATTTGATAACATCAATCCATTTTCTTTCATATACTGATTTAGATTATCAAGTTCTCTTTGGTATATGATCTGAACATAATTAACAGATATTTTATTAGTATGTTTCCTGAAAGGTATATTGACCCATATAACTATATCATCTGCGTATTGCCCAACATTTGTTGTCTTGGATAGACAATTTGGTAAATCATGAATTAAGATACTGAATAATAATGGCGCTATTACAGATCCTTGGGGAATCCCTGTGTCGATCTTTTTGGCTGAAGAGTAGACGTTCCCCAATCTTACGCATATTGACCTGTCTAATAGCATATATGTTTTAATATATAATGATACATTATGCCTGTTACACCATTGTTACTTAATTTATGTGAAAGTCTTGTGTGCCAAACACTGTCATAAGCTTTTCATACGTCAAAGAATGTGGCAAGTGTACTTTTTCTTTTTGAAATTTGTTTCTTAATTTGAATAGTAAGCTTAACTAGGTTATCTGATGTGCAACTTCCTTTTCTAGACCCAGCTTGACAATTGGGAATGATATTAATTTTGTCACTATAATCCTTTCTGTATACTTTTCTCTAAAACTTTACTTGCATGAGAAATCAAAGCTATTGGTCTATAGCTATTTACTGATGCTTGAGGTTTACCTTGTTTTGGAATAGGAATCACAATAGACTGCTTCCAGATTTTTGGAAGAGCTTCATTTAACCAACATTTTTGGCAAAACTAGAATAGTAATTCTTTCCAAGTATAAGGTAAGTGATTCAAAAGTTGATAAGATATGCCATCCAAACCAACGGAAGATTCGTTTGTAGAAAAAGATTCCAAACATCCAATAAATTCATCAAATTGAATCGGAGCATTAAGATAGTGTGAATTATGAGGCTTTGGATCAGTATAAATACCTTTGCGTTCTTCTTCTTTTCTATATTGAAAACTATCAGCATCCAAATTATTTAATAAACTGTTGTTAGTAAATGTGTCTAGAAATTGTTCGGCTTTTTCTTGGGGTGTTGGAAATTGCTTATTCTCTACCTTTATTGGATAGACTGGTAATGAGTAGCCATTTTTCGTTTCTTTAACTTTTGCCCATACGTTATGCAGGTCTTTTGATTCAGACACTTCACTATTGCAAAAAGTAGTCCAATAAGTTTTCTTGGCTTGGGCCACAACTTCGTTGCTGTGGATTTTAGCCTTCTTCATAGTTTGAAAAAGTTCTTCTATGCATTACTAAAATAATTGTTGACCTGATCTTTCTTCTTAGCCATTTTGTTTTGTTTTGCTGTAACAGCTTTTAGCCATGTTTTAAAAGTTTCTTTTTTGTGTGCCACAGCCTCTTCGCACTCCTATATCTACCATACGTTTCCACTATGTTTTTGATTTGTCGATCCTTTTAACATGGGAATAGACTGAGTAGCAGCTTTGAAGATTGCTTCAACTAGGTTGGAATAAAAAGTTTCAATGTCATCATTTTCAATAGATTCAATGTCATATATCATTAAGATGTTTTGAAAAGACGACCAATCAGCAAATTTATATTGAAACTTTGGTACTTTGTCTCCACATTCACTCTCAGTAGATCTTCCAACTTTGTCTTCCAAAACTATCTCAATTGGGATGTGATCACTTCCTAAACTATCCTCACACACTGTCCATGTACAATTTATTGCTGGCTCCAGTGATATGAGAGATAAATCGACCGCAGTTGCTCTGTGAGTAGAAACATCTGGTATTCTTGTGACAGAACCGTCATTTAATAGATACAGATTTGCATCTGATATGTTTTCAATCAGACGGTTACTAGTTATTTTTGTATTTTCCCAGAACGGAGCATGCGCGTTAAAATCGCCCCAAATAATCCATTTCTGATTCTTGTATCCAATTATTTGATCTAATCAGTGTTATAATTTCTTGGACCATTTGGAAGATAGACAGACATAACGTTAACAGTCAGTTCGTTATTGGCTTAGATCATAGCTCCTGTCTGATATGCGTCTTCCATTTCATGTGAAGTGAGTGGTGGATAGTTTAGTATAGTTCATATCACATCTTAAATATAGTGCAGTCTGTACTTTCTTTGATGTTTTACAATCCTGAAACAATGGAGGATAAAAGAAGTTTTGTATCTTTTGAAGCTTGTGGCTTTGTACGTTTAACAATTGAAGTGCCAAAACACAATATGAGCGTTTTTGTAAAAACTGTTCTAGAAACACCACATTAGTGTTCAAAAATTTGCAATCCCATTGTAAAATCAAAAAATCGTACATGTCTATCAATGTAGTTAGCTAACAAGTTTATATGAACAGTAAGAACACAAAAATAACAATAAGTCACTCTTTAAGAAAGAGATAAAGAAAGAAGAACAACAGTAAATAAAGGTGGTCAATCAGTACATTAAAAGAATAATATTGTAACCACACTAGGTAAAAGTAATTATTTAGCAGACAAATTAGCTGCAGACTGAGGTTTTACAACACTTTCAGTAAAGATATGTCATTTCACAATATTCTGAGAGTAGAATCATTGAGTCACCAATCATATTCATAGATAATGTTGAATCTATTGGAACATGGACCACCGAACCGCAATACAAGCCTTTTAATTTAGTTTACCAAAAGGAGTTTCGTTCACAACAAAGGAAATAGCTTCTTTGTTTTCTTACTGCACTACAAAGAAGAAAAATCTTCAACCACTTTGAGTGTCCTCCACCCACCCCGTCCAAAATGGCTTCTCTCTCCAGCAACTCCGCCAAGGAGGAATTGCCGTTTTGACAGTTTGATTTATAGGAAACCAGAGCAAAGTGAGTGTTCCGATCCTTGAAAATGCTGTCTTTCTGGTGATCTCGACGTATTTCTTGAAAAAACTAATCCGTCAGGGTGTCCCTTTAATAGGAACACAGGAGAGGTAACATCTGTTCTGTTACTTGACTTAACTTCAAAACATTTTGTGTGGACTGTATTAATCATAAGCTCTTTACACACACACATACGCACGCGCGCGCGCGCGCACGCACGCACGCACGCACACGCACACACGCACACACGCACACACACACACACACACACACACACACACACACACACACACACACACACACACACACACACACACACACACACACACACACACACACAGACCAGATGGCCTGAACAGACTAACTAAAAAGTATTGCTGCTGTTATTATTATTGTCACTGATACACACACGCGCGCGCGCGCGCGCGCACGCACACACATAGCACAATTGCATGAATAAAATTGAAATAAAACCAACAAGTGCAACGTCGAGCGGCTGCAAAGTACCCTCGCAGCATCGCCGAGCTACTCCGAAATCGGAATGTGTCGGCTGTACACATACATAAAAACGCATCAAAACAGCACGTAACTACATAAAAACGCATCAAAACAGCACGTAACTGAATAGTTTTTTTATATATAGCCTTGGG
>CM065694.1:38270398-38287898 GCA_017654935.2 Phymorhynchus buccinoides
TTTTTCTGGAGGTCATTTACCAATTCGTTAGGGTTACTATTACAAGACTGTAAAGATGTATCATCAGCAAACATTTCAGAGGAACATTGTAAACATAGCGGTAAGTCATTTACATAAAGAGAAAATAAAATGGGTCCTAATACTGAGCCCTGAGGAACTCCAAACTTAATTGGTAATAATGTTGAACTTTTTTAGCTGATTTCAACGAGCTGTTGACGGTCGCAAAGAAAAGAGGAAATAAATGTAATGGCGTGACTGGACAAATTGTAGTACTTAAGTTTTCTTGTCAAAAGGGCATGATTAATAACATCAAATGCCTTAGCAAAGTCAATAAAAAGAATTCCAGTAAACTCGTTATTATTAATATTTGAAAGACATCTGTCAGTAAGATGTGTCAGAGATGTGCGACACGAGTGGTTTTCACGAAAACCTGATTGATTTTCATGAAGTAGATCGTAATGGTTCAGATGCTTACATAAATTCAATTGAATATGTTTTTCCAGTGGCTTTGACAGGAGCGAAAGTACTGATATAGGGCGATAATTCGAGGGATTGGTACGATCACCTGATTTATAAAAGGGTATTACTTTTGCTTGTTTAAATTGGGTAGGAAATTGTCCTTTATCAATGCAAAGATTGTAAACATAAGTAAGCGTGTCTGCAATGGCAGGTGCAGCTACTTTTAACATCTTACTATCTAATCCATCTAAGTCCCTTGATCCTGACTGTTTTAAATGTAATAAGTAATTCAACGTTTCAGTCACAGAAATGGGCAGTATGGTAAAAGGTGTTGAAATATTTTTTGAACGACAGTAATCACCCAGTTCTTGTAAATCATTTTCATGTGTTTTGTCATTGGTGATTAACTTATCAGCAACATTAGCGAAATGAGAGTTTAAATCATCAGGTGATAATTCTGATATTGGACAATGCGCTTTATGGTCAGAATTTCTGTTAGTCAAAAGGTTAATAGCTTTCCAAATTGATTTCTGATTCTGGGAGGAAGTTACTGTGACGAGGTAATGGGGTAAAAGGCTAAGTCCCTAGGGAAGACTTTAGATAATTTGCCTTTAGCCCACTTCTCTAGGGTATGGGAGATGAGCAACTTTCCCGGCCCCTTTTCATCTAATAAATTTATATTTGTGCCCGGGTTCTGGCTCGTCAGATGGTTGTAAGAAATACAAGTGGTTGAATTGCTCTAAATGGCAGACAGAGAGAAGTAAGGTTTTACATGAAATTACAAGACTCCCACTCTCATCAGTCTGACCAAAGGGTTCAGGATTATTTGACACTTGTATTTTATTTACTCCCAAAATCTGCATAAGATTATGCAACAATAATAATAAAGCAGCTCAATGGCGCCAAAACAAAATATGGTTAAAACACAATGAAATCCGAAAGGATTCACAAGACTTTTGTCTTTCTATAAGGTTCGCCCCATGCCGGAAGGGTTACTAATTATATTCGGTGTCCGTAGGAAAGTTCAAATGATTGGCGCAGTCAGGTAGACTTAGCTGTTTGAAGTTCTGGGCTTGCTCGTCAGGTGAGAGTAGCTCCCAGTCGTTCCTATTACGGCTTCGCGGGATGGCACGGTTCAAGCGTGGTCTCCTCGCGGATTCTGGGTGCAGGTTGTCTTGGCGACGGACCCGTCTTGGTGCTTGGTGGAGTCCGGGATGATCTTCCGGCCCACGATGCCCTGCTGATAATCACAGGAGAAGGTGGATGTAGATCTCTATGGCTTAGAGACAAGGGGCTTCAGTCGGCAGGGAATTAGTGAATCCCAACCGGCTTGAAGGCTTCCCTTGTACAATAGCACTACATGTAGTTAATAAATAAACTGAATTTCAGTTAACAAACTGAGATCAGTAAAACATAAAAGGTGATCAAGACAACATCATTCTCCATCCAACACCTGGAAAGGAATGGTATCATAAAGTGCAAGATTGCGGCCCATAGGTTTCCTACTAAAAATAGACAAAAGGGTTAGTAGGCATAAACTCCGGTTCTGGTACCAAAAGTGTTCAAGTCAAAAACACA
The DNA here is from genome assembly GCA_017654935.2 of Phymorhynchus buccinoides. NCBI lineage: Eukaryota > Metazoa > Mollusca > Gastropoda > Neogastropoda > Raphitomidae > Phymorhynchus > Phymorhynchus buccinoides. The sequence continues at coordinate 38,272,436 of CM065694.1, forward strand.
CACACACAAATAATCAGTGCACATAAATAGAATAGAATGTTTACCACTTCTTTTCTATAGCATATCTATCTACTCCTTATTCATCATTGAACATAGGATCTAGATCAAAACTAGAGTCAAACAAACAAGATCTCAATCACCTGCCATCAATAATACTTACTAGTGGGCTTATTATGACTGGTTGTGAGTGTTGCTCTAGCTACGTTTCAGCATCTTGTGTGACAACTTTTTCTCACCACTCCAATTATAGCCTTCACTTTCAAACAATGAAAGCCTGCTATTGGTGTATTACAGTCCACACGTCACAAGATTGCTGTTCTAAATGTACCGAACAATCACGCGCCTATTACATCCTTATCACGTGCCGACATTCAAATCTTTCTCGTGCTCAGAAAGGAAGGGGTTGAAAGGGGCCGACTGTGGTGGTCACTTTCTTGTGATGTGACGGTAGAAAAGGGGGGGGGGGGGGGGGGTGAAGGGAGATAACCTCGGTAGATGGTACGTGCCGACCAGGGAGAAAGAGATAACGCCCTTCCGCGGCGTTCGTTTGAAGCAGCGGGGCAATTAACGTGGCGGCTGGACAGAGAAATGAAAAGGCGAGGGGGGGGGGGGAGAGGGGGGGGGGGGGGGGGGGGGGTGTAGATAAGAAATAAAGAAAGTGGGTCGCGCGGGACACTTACGTCACAGAGGCCCCCCGAAGAAAAGATTCTGGTACCGGAATCTTCCTGTGGAACGCCGACTCCACTTTCGACTTGGGCGACAGGGACAAATTAGTGGGGAGACTGGGTCGGCTGGAATGGTGGAACATCTGGTCGCAACACAGAGTTCAAAGGAGCAGGTGGGTTAGAGATCAGTGGAATGGATTCCGACTGAGGTTGGTGCGGCAATCCTGTGTTGAGTTGTCCCAAGGTTGATTGCAGAATAGCAAACACCTCTTGCCTGAGTTTCCCCTTTAGCCTGGATTCATCATTGCTGATGATGTGGTTTGGTAGGCCGATTCGGGCGAAAATGGCTTTGAGTGCCGCAGCTATCTGACTAGCATCAAGTGAGGAGATTGGGGCGGCATCGCACTGCATGGTACATATGTCGACCACGGTGACTATATACCGGAATTTCTTCTTCCGTTTAGGTAGAGGCCCGACCAAGTCGACTGCCACTCGCTGAAAGGGAGGGGTAGGTGACGGCTGTACGTGCGGCGGCCTGTCCCGATAGTACCTTCGGTGGGTGTTTGCGGGTACAGTGCTGCCTTTCACCTGAGGTACCTGTGGCGAGTGGTCTTGGGTCGTTAGGCGGACATTCCTTGGGAAGGATTTTCCAAGTTGTGGCGGACTTGGGGACTTGGGACAATCTGGATTTGCTCGCGCGGCAATTTGGTTTGCCGCGTTGAGAGGTTTCTTCCCTGCTGAGGGAGATTTGCTCTTTGGGAAGGAGGGAGGGAGTTGGTTTGTGGATTGGGGAGAAGGGAATCCTGCTGAAACAATAGCAGGTTGAGAGGGGTGCCCTAAAAACACATACTGTGATCCCAGTATGAGGTCATAGACAGGACTGTCCATGAGCACTGCCTTGATGGGTCCCTTTACATATCTGGTGTCGACATTGATTATGGCGACTGGCAAAGTGGATGGGGGGATTGCAGCATCAGGGCCTTGCAGAGAGATGAAGTCTCCCGTGTATGCTGACGCGGGGACTAAGGATCCGCAGACAATTGCGTCGCATGACAGTCCAGTGTCATAGAGACACTGAACAGGGATGTTGTTGACAGTCGCCTGTCCAACGACTGACGGTGTGCCTGGACACTGTACTGGGGAGGGGTTTGTGCAATTCTGCGAAGTCGAGACGACTTGCATAGTTGCAACATTTTGCCGCTTGTAAGCAAGTTTCCTGCAGTCATCCCGATTGTGGGTGTTCGACTTGCAGTATGAGCAGAATAAGGGTTGTCCCAGTGGTTGTCGTTCATGGGTAGAACTGTTTGACCCACTTTTGGAGTTGGGGTTAAACCTGCTCTGCTGTGAAGCAGTGGACCCAACTACTTGCTGTAGTTTTGGCCTTTTAGGGGCGCTAGGTTCATCATGGGCTAGAGTGTACCTATCACTTAGCTGGATGAGGTCAGCCAGAGTTGTGGCACCTTGTTCGGCAGTAAAGGTGCGTAACTCTGGGGACATGGTTTCGCGCAGTTGCTCGCCAACCATCAGTTCCCGTAAATCCTCATAGGACTCAGTTTTGGCAGAAAGGGACACCCATTTAGTCAGATAGTTCCCCAGTCTATCTGAAAATTGGGCATAGGACTCTCCCCTACCTTTTCTGGTTGACCGGAACTTTTTCCGGTAGGCGTCAGCTGTCAACTCGTATCTGTTGAGCAGGGCTTCTTTCAAAGCTGGGTAGTCGGTAATTTGGCTTGACGGAAGTTTGCTGTACACCTCATAAGCCACACCCCTGAGACTTTGGGCAAGCTTGAGGTTGAATTTTTCCGGAGCAAGCTCAAATTCCTGGGCCAGTCTTTCAAATCTATCGAGGAATGCATCGATAGACTCGGTTGCCTCATTGAATGCCTCCAATGTGAAGGTCATGGCTGAGGTATGAATGGGAGGGGGAAAATTTTGAGGGGCAGCAGTCTCAGAGTCTGCTGAGTTTTCAAGCTGCTTCATAGCTAGCTCATGGTCTCGCGCCTTTTCTCGCTCAGTGGCCTCAAGTTCGAGTTCTTTATTTTTGGCATCCTGCACTAGTTGTCTCTGCCTCAACTCATGAGTACGGATTTGCTCTTGAGCGTCGCGATCTTTATCTGCTTGTTGAGCCTCGCGATCTTTATCTGCTTGTTGAGCCTCGCGATCTTTATCTGCTTGTTGAGCCTCATGAGCTCTCTGCTTGTCTTTCTCGGCCTCCTCGCGAGTTTTCTCTTTGTCTTTCTCGGCCTCCTCGCGAGTTTTCTCTTTGTCATATTCAGATATGACAAAATTTGCTAACTCTTGGCCTGACATTCCTAGAGATTCTCCCCATTCTTTAAGTTCCCTCCTAAGTTTAACAATCTCAGCCATGGTTGTAAATACAACTATTCAAAATAAAAACAAAGCTGCTGAGTTGAATGTATCAAACAACACTTAACTATTTCAACATAAACAGAAATAGCATGCACATCAAAATAAAGTCATAAATAGCATTCAAACAAATCAAATCAAAACACAGTGAACCAAATCACAATAACTTTCCCAGTGGACACAAGATCAGTTTTGAAAAGGAACTACCGTTTGAATTGAAATTTGTTAGACTTTATGAAAAAAAATATCCCGGACGAGCCCCCAATTAGATGTGACGAGGTAATGGGTTAAAAGGCTAAGTCCCTAGGGAAGACTTTAGATAATTTGCCTTTAGCCCACTTCTCTAGGGTATGGGAGATGAGCAACTTTCCCGGCCCCTTTTCATCTAATAAATTTATATTTGTGCCCGGGTTCTGGCTCGTCAGATGGTTGTAAGAAATACAAGTGGTTGAATTGCTCTAAATGGCAGACAGAGAGAAGTAGGGTTTTACATGAAATTACAAGACTCCCACTCTCATCAGTCTGACCAAAGGGTTCAGGATTATTTGACACTTGTATTTTATTTACTCCCAAAATCTGCATAAGATTATGCAACAATAATAATAAAGCAGCTCAATGGCGCCAAAACAAAATATGGTTAAAACACAATGAAATCCGAAAGGATTCACAAGACTTTTGTCTTTCTATAAGGTTCGCCCCATGCCGGAAGGGTTACTAATTATCTTCGGTGTCCGTAGGAAAGTTCAAATGATTGGCGCAGTCAGGTAGACTTAGCTGTTTGAAGTTCTGGGCTTGCTCGTCAGGTGAGAGTAGCTCCCAGTCGTTCCTATTACGGCTTCGCGGGATGGCACGGTTCAAGCGTGGTCTCCTCGCGGATTCTGGGTGCAGGTTGTCTTGGCGACGGACCCGTCTTGGTGCTTGGTGGAGTCCGGGATGATCTTCCGGCCCACGATGCCCTGCTGATAATCACAGGAGAAGGTGGATGTAGATCTCTATGGCTTAGAGACAAGGGGCTTCAGTCGGCAGGGAATTAGTGAATCCCAACCGGCTTGAAGGCTTCCCTTGTACAATAGCACTACATGTAGTTAATAAATAAACTGAATTTCAGTTAACAAACTGAGATCAGTAAAACATAAAAGGTGATCAAGACAACATCATTCTCCATCCAACACCTGGAAAGGAATGGTATCATAAAGTGCAAGATTGCGGCCCATAGGTTTCCTACTAAAAATAGACAAAAGGGTTAGTAGGCATAAACTCCGGTTCTGGTACCAAAAGTGTTCAAGTCAAAAACACACACACACAAAATAATCAGTGCACATAAATAGAATAGAATGTTTACCACTTCTTTTCTATAGCATATCTATCTACTCCTTATTCATCATTGAACATAGGATCTAGATCAAAACTAGAGTCAAACAAACAAGATCTCAATCACCTGCCATCAATAATACTTACTAGTGGGCTTATGATGACTGGTTGTGAGTGTTGCTCTAGCTACGTTTCAGCATCTTGTGTGACAACTTTTTCTCACCACTCCAATTATAGCCTTCACTTTCAAACAATGAAAGCCTGCTATTGGTGTATTACAGTCCATACGTCACAAGATTGCTGTTCTAATTGTACCGAACAATCACGCGCCTATTCCATCCTTATCACGTGCCGACATTCAAATCCTTCTCGTGCTCAGAAAGGAAGGGGTTGAAAGGGGCCGACTGTGGTGGTCACTTTCTTGTGATGTGACGGTAGAAAGGGGGGGGGGGGGGGGGGGGGGGGGGGGGGGGGGGGTGAAGGGAGATAACCTCGGTAGATGGTACGTGCCGACCAGGGAGAAAGAGATAACGCCCTTCCGCGGCGTTCGTTTGAAGCAGCGGGGCAATTAACGTGGCGGCTGGACAGAGAAATAGAAAAGGCGAGGGGGGGGGGGGAGGGGGAGAAGGGGGGGGGGGGGGGGGGGGGGGGTAGATAAGAAATAAAGAAAGTGGGTCGCGCGGGACACTTACGTCACAGTTACCAAATCTTGAAAGTATGTTTTCATTGCCCTTCTCTTCATTGTGTTCACTTTATTTCTCTGTTTATTGAATGCCTTTCTGTCTTTTGAAGTAAGTAAGCTATCTCTTTTATATCCCTCATTGTCTATATCTTTAGTTAACCAAGGGGGTTTGTTGGTGTCTTTAACTCTCTTTTTAATTAAGGGAGCATGTTGGTCATATATTTCCTGAAATGTATGTATCCAAAACTCTATCGCTAAGTCCGGGTCCCTAATTTGATAAACATAATCTAAATCCGAATTAATTAAGTCATTCAGAAATGAATTTTGATCGAAGTTCCTGAAGCACCTATAAAATATTTCTTTGTGACCGGACTTAGGAATTTTGACACCTTTTTTCTTCCAAGTTATGTAAACAGATGAATGATCACTACAACAGGTCTGTACAGAGGACGCTTCTATTATATTAGCTTTGTTGTTGACATAGATGTGGTCAATTAGAGTTCTTGAATGATTTGTGATACGAGTCGGAACGTCAATTACTTGTTCCAAATCATAAAGTTCATACATTTGTTTCCATTTTGTCCCTGACAATGTTAAATCAATATTAAAGTCGCCAAATAGTATTATTTCTTTCGATTCAAGGATTGCAGCATCCATCATCTAATTAAATCTGTCATACCAGTCAACTTTTTCTGCAGGATTTCTGTAGATGAACCTCACCATGATTGGTTTATAATGCTTTAGACTTATTTCAACCCAAATGCTCTCCATGTTATGATTTTCTAAATGAGGTATTCTCTTGAGAGTTAATGAACGAGTACAATATAAAAGCAAACCAGTTGAAATGTGTGTGTGTGTGTGTTATTGTTGTTGTTGTTGAATGCATTTTGTTACCTTCTGCTCTTTTAGACGAATGCAATATTTTTGTTTAGTTTTGAAAATGTTTGCAGAGTAAGGGAAATAACCCCCCTACATCAAACACCCAACTCTTGTGTTCATTCTCTCCGTTATACCTCACACAAGGAGGTTTCGCGTTCAGATACAGATTTATGCAAAGTTGCCTGCCTATTGTTACATGTTCGTGTCGATATCATTTCGAAATCTAAATAATCCGAGGAAATTACATTTGTGTACATGTAGGCTATTTGTCGACCTGTTTGTGTGGTTATTAGCAACACTAGTAGCCTAATTGTGTTTTTAGAAACATAATTATGTAAGGCATCTTCACTATAAACAAATCCCAATCCAGCCCTCCGGGATAGCAGTCGCCTCCTCTGCTACATGGCAGTCATGGTCGGACTCGACATGAATGACTGGCAATAATACACTATTGTACGAAACTTTGACGGACCATTAGGCCGTGTACACACATAAGCGGATATTCCATGCGGAAACTTCCGTGTGCAGTCCATAAATAAGTGAAACAAAGAAGGGAAAAGATTTGAGCACGTGTCCGAATTTCCCCTATATGCGTAAACTTTTATCCTTCTTTCTTCTACTTATTTAGTGGTTTCCGTACGGAACTTACGCGTCTAATGTGAACTCGGCCTTAGGGCATCACTCAAAGAGCATTCCATTTTTATTCTGAAATGAATGTGCACTGGCATTCATTGAGACACGGGATCTGATTTGTTTTTCGTCTTTGAATCTACATCTTTCATAATAGTTTTAAAAACTACAGGAACTGATTTGCCGCGGAACATTATGAACGGTTCTGCATGGAAGGTCTCCTGGACTGTGGGAATGTCTTGTTGGAATCCAGATATAAAAGCTTTCAGTTGAGAAAGTAATAAAATCGCTTGGTTGCAATGTATATTTTAAGATGTTATCTCAACTAAAGTGTCTTTTTGTTTGTTTGTTTGTGTGTTTGTTCTGTTGCTCAGAAGAATCTGAGCAATATTTCTGTAGAGAAAAAAAAAAGAGAGAGAGAGAGAGAGAGAGAGAGAGAGAGAGAGAGAGAGAGAGAGAGAGAAGAGAGAGAAAGAAGGGGATGGGAGCAGAGATGGAAGAGAGACAGAGAGAGACAGAGAAAGAAAAACAGAGATATGGTGCAGACAGAGAGAGAGAGAGAGAGAGAGAGAGAGAGAGAGAGAGAGAGAGAGAGAGAGAGAGAGAGAGAGAGAGAGAGAGAGAGAGAGAGAGAGAGAGAGAGAGAGAGAGAGAGAGAGAGAGAGAGAGAGAGAGAGAGAGAGAGAGAGAGAGAGAGAGATACATAGATAGACAAATAGCCAAAAGGTCAGAGGCTAGGACAGAGACAAACACACACAAAGTTTTCACACTCTTGCTTCAGGTACACACGAAGTCAGAATATAATGCTCTAATTCCTTACCTTATTTCTACTAGACTAGAGGGGTTTTTTGCTTAGGGGAAGGAAAAAACAACAACAACAACCGACTAAGAGTAGGCCACTGAAGGGTCACAGCCTACCGTGCTGATGAGACCCAGCATCAAGACTTGACAGTGAGGGTTGAAGGTGACATGGTCACAGAGAGGAATGATCACTAACAAAATGCTTGATCACCTTTATTGTTGTAGTGTTGTTGTTATTATTAGTATTGCTAGTATGCTCATTCGTCTCAATCTAAGCACCTTAGATGTAGAGCGGTGTGGCACCTTAGGTGCAGAGTGGCACAGAGGTAACGCGTTCGCCTTGTGTCATGTAAATCCGAGTTCGAACCTGGGCACTAGGCCTTACAGTCTGAACATGGAGTATATGGGATGAGACAATAAACCGAGGTCCCGTGTGCCAATGCACTCAGCACACGTTAATCCCAGTGGCAACGACAAAGTTGTCATTTGGTCAAAATTTACCCCCCACTTTCCTTCCTCATCAGTCACACAAAAATCGCATGCCAAAACAAATGTGTGGCGCGCCTCTGGCTACGACACGCTCTCCAGGTGGGAGCAACCCGACTTTCACAGAGACGCCTCTGTGACTATAAAGTACCTAAGACCTAAAAAATATACTTAACCTTGTCAATGACAGCCTCCCTCCACCCTCTTCTCTTGTCAAACCTCTCCCTCCCCACTTCCTACCTACCCCTTTCACTCTTTCACACCCGAATCCCATCTTTTCTCAATCTATCAACAATTTGGTTGGCTTTTCACATCATCACGTTTTTTAAGTCTATCACTGCCCGGTTCTCTTTATGTGCAAACGTTAAAACTTGTAAAAAGCGATTTCCTTTCCTTTTCCAATATTTGTTTCCCTTTTGTTAATTAAGAGAACCAAAAACTTTTAAAGAGAAAAATCAGAATACGACGTGAATGGTTTTTGTGTTTTTTTTTACACAGACAGAACAGGCCCGTGCCAACCATCAGCTGTCAAGCCTTGAAGAGGAATCCCCTGCTTAAAATAACCCAAATCTACGTTAAACTCAGAATGTGTGCTTTCTCACTACTATCAAATTTGCTTTAAAGGATTACAGTGTATACAAAAACAGCTTACAAATTAGATTAAGATCCTTAAATCGCTATCTGTTTTTTCCCTTCTCTCTTCTAAACAATCATTAATTGAAACGGACAGTCCATATTCGGTCAGCCAGAAGTCCGGGAGTTGTGGGGTGTCCACATGGTCGGCTCTAGGGAAGGGACCGGGGGTCCTTATGCGTCCTCCTCTTTGGCAGCTGCACCTTGCCCTCAGAGGCCCGAAATTGGTCAGCACGTTTCCCAATGCCGGAATAGTGCATTGCGAAACCCGGTTCTAGTAAAAAAAAAATGTTTTGAGTTACATGGTGTGAAAGTTAAAGCAATTTCAAAAGATGACAAAGCCATATTAATGTACTCTGTAAAGTGCCTTGCAAAGTGGCACATATGTTGCTGTATATTTTGCTTGTGTGTGTGTGTGTGTTTGTTTGTTTGTGTGTGTGCGTGCATGCGTGTGTGTGTGTGCGTGTGCGTGCGAGTGTGTGTGTGTGTGTTTGTTTGTGTGTGTATGTGTGTGTGTGTGTGTGTGTGTGTGTGTGTGTGTGTGTGTGTGTGTGTGTGTGTGTGATGATTGTAAAGCGGTGCGAGGATGTCATGCCAACGAACAACTTTCAAACGTCATCATCATCATCATCAATCAATCAATCAATCAATCAATCAATCAATCAAAATATTTATTGTCTTTAAAACATAAAGAAATTCTTTGTCTGGCATGCACATAAAACACATATACAAATAGAGACAATAAGACAATATACAGTAAATACATAAGAATTAAATTACAATACAATATAGCACACACACACACACACACACACACACACACACACACACACACACACACACACACACACACACACACACACATACACACACACAGAGCTAAACAAACAATTTGTATAAAAGTAATAATAGGACAACAAACAAAATGTATAAAAGGGGGTACATAAAAACAAGGTTTAGATTATAAAAGCCAATGCTGAATACTAGAACAATGTAAAATAATGTATGCTAAAGTCAACACACATTCACCCTGGCTCTCTCTCTCTCTCTCTCTCTCTCTTTTCCTCTCTCTCTCTCTCTCTCTCTCTCTCTCTCCCCCCCTCTCTCTCTCTCTCCCCTCCTCCCCCCCTTCCCCCAATCTCTCTCCCTCCCCCCCCCCTCTCTCTCTCTCTCTCCTCACACACACACACACACAGCTTAAACAAACAATAAACAATATGTCATGCCAACGAACAACTTTCAAACGTCATCATCATCATCATCATCATCATCATCATCAGCATGATTTATTATTACCATTATTATTATTATCATTATTATTATTATGATTATTAGTATCATCATCATCATCATCATCATCATCATTATTATTATTATTATTATAGTGGTCCGTGGACATTTCACTGGTGAAAGTGAGGAGATTGTTATAAACAGACGGAAGCAAAGCAATGTAATCAAACTGATGGATTCGAAAAGTATAAGTAGCATACAGAAAACATAAAGATAATGATGTCACTAGAAGTTAGTTTGGGAACACCATACGAACATTTCTGGAATGTTGTCTAAGGTAAAGCTTTTGTCTCAAATGAGATGGCAAAGAGTTCCACAGGTTTCCACCCGAGAAGGTGAAACTGGTTTTGAAAAGATCAGTTCTGGATTTGGGGATAAGAATATTGTTGGTATATCTTTACTGGTTCAATTGAAATCTTTTTTTTGTAAATTATTATTATTAACAATTATGTACATCAAAATTGCTTTGTTGTATTGAAGTTTACCTGTAAAAGGAAGAATGTTGAGAGAGAGAGAGAGAGAGAGAGAGAGAGAGAGAGAGAGAGAGAGAGAGAGAGAGAGAGAGAGAGAGAGAGAGAGAGAGAGAGAGAGAGAGAGAGAGAGAGAGAGAGAGAGAGAGAGAGAGAGAGAGAGAGAGAGAGAGAGAGAGAGAGAGAGAGAGAGAGAGAGAGAGAGAGAGAGAGAGACAGAGAGAGAGAGAGAGAGAGAGAGAGAGAGAGAGAGAGAGAGAGAGAGAGAGAGAGAGAGAGACGCAGACGCAGACGATTTATTCCGAAAGGCCATGGCCCCTTAGAAGGGGAATAAACAAAAAAATACAACACGAGCAAGTAAATTATATAATGAAGAACTTTGCACTACTTTATAACGAACTAGAAATGTATTATTGTTTAACGTTTTACTATTAAAATGACAAGAAAACACACACAAAACCCACTAGTACTCAACCTATGCTGTGTAAACACTTCGTATTTTAAATGCTTTATACAAATATACAGCAAGAGATTTTACAATATTTTTATTTGTTGATGCTAACAGTAATACTAGTCTAAATAAACACGGCTCTCTAAAGTATTTATGTGGTATCAATTCTTCTCTTAACTGCCTAAGACCTGGACACACAAGAACAAAATGTACCTCATTTTCTACGGCATCATGACATATTGGACATAGAAGATTATGAGCAAAAGTATGCTTATATCTGTAATAATGAACTTGAATATCTGAAATACCTAAACGAAATTTGGTCATAATACGTTTTAAATGTTTGTCAATAGGTAAAGAAATATACGTAGGTAAGCAACGTACTTGACTGAATGTTCTATACAAAATATATCTATCGCTATCTTCAGTTTTACAATTCCAATTTTGCCACCAACAATCAATCATTCTCTGCCGAAATGCACACACGAAGGCTCTTACATCTTCCACTCCTTCATTCATCCAAACATATCCAAAACCATATTCACATAATTTCATTCTTACATTAGAAACCCAGTTACTTTTGCCTCGATTATCCAACCCTAACAACATTTTATAAGCTTTATAAGGCAATCTACCCCTGCTCATCCTAGTTATTTTTAACCAGTACTGAATACTTTGTATACCAGAGAGTAAAGATATTGGATATCTAGCAGTTTCATTATAAACTAAATTATTTGGGGTCTTTTGTGATACACCAAGAAATCTTTTTAATGCAAAAAGATGAATTTTCTCACAGTGCATTGCAGCAGGATATAGACCCCAAATTTCTGCTCCATACTGAAGCATGGGCTGAATTTGAGCATCAAACAGTTTCCAAGAACAATCTAAGAGATTCATTATTTAAAACTAACAATTTCCTCATAATGAGAAACAATGCTCGTTTTGCTCTACAACCTAAGTCTTTACATGCAAACACAAAACTCAATCGAGTTGAAAAATAGATGCCTAGATATTTATACACATTCACTACAGGCATCAACATTCCATTATAAGTCCATCTTTCATTTCTAGCAAGATAACCTCCTTTCCTAAATACAATAATATTACTTTTATCTAAATTTACATTTAATTGCAATCTCCTAGCAGCTCTACATAGACTATTCAATTGAATCTGTAACCCAATAACTGATTCTGACAGCAGCAAAACATCATCAGCCAAAAGTAATATAAATAGTTCTATTAATTCATTTGATATAATTGCACCATGTTTACCAGAATGTATAACTTCATGAGTAAGATCGTTAATAAACCAAGAAAACAAAACAGGGCTACAAACATCACCCTGATTAACTCCTGAAGTACAATTAATATATTCGGTTAACGCACCACCAGATCTCACTCTCGCTCTAACTGTCTCATACATGGTCATAATACATTTGTACAATTTACCGCGAATACCATTTTTAAACAAAATAGACCAGAGAATACTTCTGTTAACTGAATCGAATGCTTTTTGAAAATCTATGAATGCTACATAGAGCTTACGATTGAGATAAAACTGTTTCTGTATTAATGCCATAAGTGTAAACATATGATCTACCATTGAATAGTTCTTTTTAAATCCTGCTTGAAATTCTCCTGTTACGTTATTTTCTTCTACCCACTCTTGAAGTCTTCTATTTATAATAGAACCATATATTTTGCTGCAAATGTTACTTAATGAAATCCCTCTATAGTTGTTTGGATTGTTAGCATCACCTTTTTTTTAATAATGGAAGAATTATTGATTCAGACCAGCTATCTGGATATATGCCTCTGTCAAATAAAGAATTGAAAAACGCAAGCAAAAAGTCTAACACAACATCATATTTGCATGCAGTTTTTAACAGTTCACTAATCATCCCATCAGAGAGAGAGAGAGAGAGAGAGAGAGAGAGAGAGAGAGAGAGAGAGAGAGAGAGAGAGAGAGAGAGAGAGAGAGAGAGAGAGAGAGAGAGAGAGAGAGAGAGAGAGAGAGAGAGAGAGAGAGTTTTGTGTTAATCTGTAACTTATGCAGGCGTCTGGGGGAAAACATCTGTGCAGTTGTGTATTTCTCGTCTTTAGATTACGAACTCATTCTTGAAACCAGGGCCAATAGTAATACAAGACCGCGTAAACGACTATGCCTTTCAACCGTTAAGGAATATCATTGTAAAGCTGAAGTGTTTATGAATGACTATGATTCTCAAACTAGGAGGCATTTGCACCGGCTTCTAAGTGCTGCAGCTAAGAGCAGGCCTATAAGCTGACTTGAGGAGACCCTGCTTACTTTAACGCCAGCTGTCTTGAAGCCTTTTGGCCGAAAGAGTGGGGATGTTCACTGAACAAGGCTAGTCCACCCCTGCCCTCCAGAATGATATTCGCTTCCTCTGGTGTCCGGAAGTTATGGTCAAAGGCGCCTGACTGGCACACGTGACAATATTATTGTCAAAACATGAATGCCATATTTACAGTGCACTCTGCCAAGTATGCGAGTATATTATATACAAAAGAAGAAAAAAACCACCAAGCAACCACACGCCCAAATGGTTTTTTTAAATAAAGAAAACCCCCAACAACAAACAAATAACAAGAAAAAAAGAAAAAAAAGATGAAAGATCGTATCCGAAATTACTGAAAACGAAATTAGGAAAGACACTTACCTTCTGTCGGTAGAGCAGTTGTAGAATACACCAAAGCAAGAACTGTAAACAGCCCGAAAGAAAATGTGTCAACAGAAATTCAAACACATATCATACACATATGCTCGCAAGCACGCACGCACGCACACGCACACGCACACGCACACACACACACACACACACACACACACGCACACGCACACACACACACACACACACACACACACACACACACACACACACACACACACACACACACATACACAAACAAGCATGCATGCCAACTCCCACACGCATATTCATACACATGCACGTGCATTTATGTACCGCGGATGTTGGTGCGTTTGTGATTTCTGTCCACAAAATAAAACCCCGAGCAACTGAAATACGATAAGCATATTCAACAGATCTTCCTGTCCCCTTCTCACACGAAAATAAACCCTTTCATTATTATTGACAAGCATCTGCTAAACGGCATATAAAAAGTAATACATTTGAATGAATTAAAAAAACAAATCCTTTATTTGTACAAGAGCCCTAGAGCCCTAGATAAATCCCAGCAATAATGAAAGTAGTGTATTTTGAAAGATAACGCAATGTTCACAAAAAAATATTGAAATCTGATCTGAATTTTGTTAGTACTAGTATAGTGTCAAGAGAAAAGACAATAAATCAAATAAATGCACACACACAACCTCCTCAGTGATGTTAAAGAAATAAAACAGAGGGCACATCAAGTCTGACATAGCCACCCCAAAGATTAAAAAAAAGTATAATAAACAAAATTGAAATTAGAGAAATCCAAAAGTAATATTCTTGTTTTCCAAAGCCAATTTGATGGGTGTTTTTTTAATGTTGAAAAGTGAGATCAGGCCAGCGTGAACATTATGCATCTTGTTAAGACGACCAGTTACTTAATAAAGTCGCAACAATCACTGTTTTTGTGAGAATTGTACCTTACAATAGTTCTGTAAGGCAGTCCATTGGCCACGAAAGCCTGAGGAAGCTTGCTTGCAATGAACAGTGTTGCGTTTTGGTTGTTCATCTTGAATTACAATAGTTCTGTTTAACTTTTTTCCTCATTTACAATTTACAGCTTAAAAGCTATAATTCGATGCTCTCAGAAATCCAATCACTTCCACTGAATTAAAAAACCCAAAACAAAATGAAGTGTTTCGTTAAAAAAAAAAGAAGCAAACCTAAGTACTCACCATTCAGAAATACGAAAAATCCAAAAATTCTCATCTTGCAGTTTTGAGAGAGTCAACGGGTGATGTGGTATTCAAGAGATTCGGAAATGAAATGCAATACATCGGGGGATACAAAGGCCTAAATATACTCATTTCCCCCCTGCGTTTGAACAGCTGACACCTTAACAGCCACGCCCACTGTTCTCAATTCGACTTTCATTTAACCGGTGTTGTGCAGTGATGAAAGATGATGTACCAGCAAACTATGCCCCCAGGTGATTTATTTCTTAAAATGTTGCTAAGGAGTTTGCTTTGTGCAGCGTTGGTTTGAATACTTTATTCCTGGTTTGTTTCAAAGATGGGAGAAAATGTGCTTGAGCTTTAAAAATGAAAATCTGAAGAGAATTACAAAGTCAGTATTAAAAAAAAAGGGAAGGGTATAATGATTATCATTTACTTAATGAAATTTATTATTAAAGGTGAACCCTGACGGATGAGTTATTGCAAGAAACACGTCGAGATCACCAGAAAGACAGCCTTTTCAAGGATCGGAGCACTCACTTTGCTCTGGTTTCCTAGAAATTAAACTGTCAAAACGGCGAGAGTAGCCATTTTGGATGGGGTGGGTGGAGGACACTCATTGTGGTTGAAGCGTTTTCTTTTTTTGTAGTGCAGTAAAAAAAAAAGGAGCTAATTCCTTTGTTGTGAACGAAACTCCTTTAGATAAACGGTATAAAATTAAAAATAATAAAAAGGCTTGTATTGCGAAAATTTCGTGCAAACGATTTGGCGGCCATTAGAAAAGAGACGGCACACGCCTTCTCTTTGGGTGAAAGAATTTGACTTTCAGCACCTCCGCTATGAAGGAATCGCCGATTTGACGGTTTGATTTCTAGGAAACCAGAGCAAAGTGAGTGTTGCAATGTCTGTAAAGGATGTTTTCCTGGT
>CM065694.1:38292898-38295398 GCA_017654935.2 Phymorhynchus buccinoides
AAAAAAAGCGTAACACACACACTCACATACATAGTCCACAGAGACAGACAGACCCAAAATCACCCCCCCCCACACACACATCCTCCCACATTTTAACAGTAAACTTGTACCAGATTCTTTTTCTTTGTTAATCGAGTTTCCTGTCATATGAGCTGCCGTTATCGAAATAAGAATGAGTTAAGCCCAGCATGTCCGTCTTTGGCTGGACAAAAAATCTTTGGAAGAGTTTCTATAGGCCTAACAAAGGTGGAAGAATGGGCCAGTAAGGCAGAACGATAGTACGTAGATGACTATAACTTATAGTATAAGCAAAAGGGAAACGCAGAGTCAAAGAGAGTAACAGATCAGAGAAAGTTACACAGTACAGAATTTCCAGGTGGGGAAGTACGAAAGACCTTCCCCCTTCACCCCCTGGTATCCCCGCGGGGCAGTGGGGTGGGGTGGAGGTGGGGGGGGGGGGGGGGCGGGGAGGGGGGATGTACCAGACGACTGCCTAAACCCCTGGCTGCCTCTTGTTTGTTGCACCACGTGGCCCGGCGTGCAGGAAAGGGATTGGTCAGAGATCGGCGTCATGTGACCGGTGTCAAAGAAAGGGACTGAGACTCTGCCAGTCTCCGTCGCCTCGCTCCTGTCAGATTTCTGTCACTCCGTGCGTCAGGGGGGAGGGGGAGGGAGAGAGAGAGAGAGAGAGAGAGAGAGAGAGAGAGAGAGAGAGAGAGAGAGAGAGAGAGAGAGAGAGAGAGAGAGAGAGAGAGAGAGAGAGAGAGAGAGAGAGAGAGAGAGAGAGAGAATGATGAAGGAGTTGTTGGTAAATTATTGTTTTATTTGTGTTTCTTCCCATTGTACACTAATATTGATGTTGATATTTGAATAGGGGAAGACGGGGTAAAAAGCGCATGGGCGGGTAAGAAGCCCACCCCAATTATCTCATGAAATGAAGCAAATTTCAGTCTCATTTTTGCCCATGAGACGAGCGTTAATGTCTAGCATTCGTCTCATGGGCAAATTTGACTGACATTTTCTTTATTTCATGAAATAATTGGGGTGGGCTTCTTACCCGCCCATGCGCTTTTTACCCCGTCTTCCCCTAAATCTTGTTTAAACCAATATTGATGTTGTGCTGTTTATTCCCATGCTTGTGGCAGCCAATACTATGTAATTGAAAAATGTTGGAGTGCCTTGTGTAAGCTCTAAGCTTGTTGTGCTCTACTCATTTAAATTATGCGCTGCTGTATGTGCTTCATTTGAATAAATCTTGTTTAAACCAAAGTATCATGAGAAACATGTCCTGTTGGATATGCAAGGATGTGAGAGGGCACACTGATAATTACAGTGAATGGCGGATAGAGATGGGGTGGGGGGTAGAGATAGATCAATAAAAAGTGACGTTCTATTCTTAAACCTTTTAGCTTTTTAATCCCCCTCCTCCCTCTCTCATTTATCATTTCTTTCATCATTTCAGGCCCCTGCCCACCGGTGGCTCTCTCTATGTCTGTTTCCCTATCTGTCTATGTTTTTCTGCATTATATGTCTTTGTCTTTTTGTCTCTCTGCAGGGCTCCCAATCGTCCCGCAAAACAAGGGGTCCAAGGGACCCCTTCACTTACAGAATAGAGGGTCCTAGAGGCAGGATAGAGGGTCCCAGTGGCATTGCGAATGCTAAAAAGAATGTTTCTAGTGCATCCCTGGGACCCCCTGCACATTCTTTTAGAGGGTCCTTTAGAATTTTAGTACTTCATAGACCCCCAAATGGGGGTCCCTGGGAGCCCTGCTCTGTCTTTGTATAAAGCGGATTTATCTGTCTGGAGCGTTTCATGTCCGTAGCCATGCCATATAAGCAATGAACTGATAGTTGTCCGTTCGTTGCTCTGCACGCTCAGTGAACTGATAGTTGCGTTCATTGCACATAATAATGGAAAATGAAGCACAACTCAGACGCAGGTCTACGTTTGGTTGGAATTAGCTGGTAAACAAGGAGGACACAAAGAAAGGTTGTATAGACGAGAGACAAGTGTCTGACAGACACATACGTATACAGACACGCGTGCGAGAGACACACACACGTTCACAAACAGACAGCGCATGCACGCACGCACGCATGCACGCACGCACGCATGCACGCACGCACGCACGCACACACACATTAAAACAAATTCGCGCAGTAGGATTCGCGCAGTAAAGATGAATCACACACACACACACACACACACACAGACACACACACACACACACACACACAGACACACACACACACACACACACAGACACACACACACACACACACACACACACACACACACACACATATCAAAATTTCATGACCATCTTTACTAGTTGGGTTGAAACAAGTCAAAGTTTCCAATCCACCCCTACCCCGCCAATCTCGTCCCAATCTCCACCCCTTACCTCTTCACCCCACACTCGGCCCCCACCCCTTACCTCCCTGTCATTACTCTGCCTACCCGTGTCCCCTCCCTCTCCTCCTCTCCCACCCGTCTTCT
>CM065694.1:38300398-38302898 GCA_017654935.2 Phymorhynchus buccinoides
CAATTAAAGCAATGTAAATTTCTGCGTCACTTAAGATATCCTTAGTGTTATTATACTTATGAAAAAGTCTATTTTGAACATTCAGTATTTAGATAGCAAAATTGGGCATTCTAATAGTAAATGATGAATTGATAATCTCTGAGTGCAGAGACAATTAGTTTCCATGTATTTACTTTTCCATGAATGTAGACGTATATTGTACACTAAACTAACTATAGATCTGCTATGCATCAAAATATTAGGTCTAAAGTCAGATGGATTGATACAAATGGATTTTTCCAACAAAGAGCAAGTTTCATGTGTTGAAAATACCAATTTATCATCTACAAATGTGTTAGTATTATTGAAGGCCCCTCTTTTAGCAGCTCTTTCAGCAACCTCATTCCAAAGGATCCCACAATGAGATGGCACCCAGCAAAAATCAATACCAATACCTTTTGTAATAATACAATAAATTAAATGCTTAATTTTAAAGACAACATCGTTACGAATTTTACTGTTATTTTGCTTCAGAGTTTGTAAAACTAATTTTGAATCCACACAAAATAAGATGTTATAAATGGAATATGGTAGAGCACAAACAAATTCTAAAGTTCGCATTATTGCGTATAATTCAGAAGTAAATATTGATGTCTTTGCCTACACAATAAGACTTTTCTATTTTAAGTGATGGCATAGCAAAACCTGCCCCACTGTCTGATGTATCTAAGACTGAACCATCAGTGAATTGTTTTAGCTGATTTGAATATTTTTAATCTAAATGACGTCGAACGTCAGAAACTAATAGATTAGCCTCTTCATCTTTGTTGTAACTGGTATATTCTATATCAAAGTTTGCCTTTCTTTGTTCCCATGGTGGCATTAGTGGTATGATAGGCATAACTGAGATATTATGGATATTTACCATACGTTTACTCATAATGTCTTCAATATAATTCTTGATTGGCTGCAGAGATGTTATATAGTTTGCTCTTTTCGGGAAATCTGTCTCTGAATTTAAGAATATTTCATCCTTTGTATTATTGTCAACAGAAAGGCCTCTGACTACATATTTTGAAACTGCTAATTTCCGATGTTCCGCTAATGACAATACATTGCTCTCTTTATAATTATGTTCTAAGTGTGTTAGAGTGCATAGGGACACCAAGTGCTAGTTTGATAGCTTTACTGTCTATGCTTTGTAACTTATTTAAAAGAGTATTTGAGGCACTGAAATAAACCTCTTGCCCATAGGATAGTACTGATCGAACTAGATATATTGCAAGATGCAGTAATGTTTTGGTATGTTAACTCCATGATTGTTTATTTATGATTTTTAAAAAGTTAAGTCTTTTTCTCGCTTTTGAAATCAAATATTGAATATGAACTTTCCAATTTAATTTTGATGTCAAATATACACCTAAAAACTTAACAGAATAAACAAGAGGGCTTCCATCCAATACTAACTGATGTAAAGTTTTAGGATTTTCACCATTATTGTAAAGCATTAGGTAAGTCTTTTCATTTGATAACATCAATCCATTTTCTTTCATATACTGATTTAGATTATCAAGTTCTCTTTGGTATATGTTCTGAACATAATTAACAGATATTTTATTAGTATGTTTCCTGAAATATATATTGACCCATATAACTATATCATCTGCGTATTGCCCCAAAATTGTTGTCTTGGATAGACAATTTGGTAAATCATGAATTAAGATACTGAATAATAATGGCGCTATTACAAATCCTTGGGGAATCACTGTGTCGATCTTTTTGGCTGAAGAGTAGACGTTCCCCAATCTTACGCATATTGACCTGTCTAATAGCATATATTTTTTTAATATATGCCTGTTACACCATTGTTACTTAATTTATGTGAAAGTCTTGTGTGCCAAACACTGTCATAAGCTTTCCATACGTCAAAGAATGTGGCAAGTGTACTTTTTCTTTTTGAAATTTGTTTCTTAATTTGAATAGTAAGCTTAACTAGGTTATCTGATGTGCAACTTCCTTTTCTAGACCCAGCTTGACAATTGGGAATGATATTAATTTTTTCACTATCATCCTTTCTGTATAATTTTCTCTAAAACTTTACTTGCATGAGAAATCAAAGCTATTGGTCTATAGCTATTTACTGATGCTTGTGGTTTACCTTGTTTTGGAATAGGAATCACAATAGACTGCTTCCAGATTTTTGGAAGAGCTTCATTTAACCAATATTTTTGGCAAAACTAGAATAGTAATTATTTCCAAGTATAAGGTAAGTGATTCAAAAGTTGATAAGATATGCCATCCAAACCAACGGAAGATTTGTTTGTAGAAAAAGATTCCAAACATTCAATAAATTCATCAAATTAGATAGTGTGTATTATGAGGCTTTGGATCAGTATAAATACCTTTGCGTTCTTCTTCTTTTCTATATTGAAAACTATCAGCATCCAAATTATTTAATAAACTGTTGTTAGTAAATGTGTCTAGAAATTGTTCGGCTTGTTCTCGGGGTGTTGGAAATTGC
>CM065694.1:38307898-38310398 GCA_017654935.2 Phymorhynchus buccinoides
ACTGAGTCTTTCATCAGCGTCTTTTGGTGTTGTTGTTTGTTTTCACATTTCCTCGATGAGGCGTTGCGCGCCTTCATGGCCCGGGTTGATCTTCTGGGCGTAGACGTAACTCTGGTCTGGTGACGACGTACCAGAGTTTCAGCGTCACCCGCGTTGCCGTCGGCGTTGTCCACAGGAACCAGGCGTTGTACCGGCGGGTCAGCCTGTAGAGGTGGGGTGTGTGCCGGTTGTCCTTGCCTGCTGGCTGGCGAAGTTTTCGCATCATCTGCCGGTTGCGGCATAGAAGGCCACCGTCAGATGTCTCTACGATGAATGATCGTGGGGCCTCATGGTGCTGGATGATGGTGCCCTCTTTCTTCTGGTCGGGGATCCAGACTGCATCACGAGGTGACAGCTTTTCTGGAGCGACGACCTGGTGGCGTTTGTCAAAGTCCATCTTCATCTGGTCTCGGTACTCCTTCTCCCTCTTCTTCACCAGCAAAGGGTCAAGGGTTTGGGGTAGGAGGAGGCTGGGGTGGCATGGGACTCTGGTTTTGAGACTGCGTCCCATACTTAACTGGGCAGGGGAAAAACCAGTGGGTAAGGGAGTGTTCCTGTACATCAGGAGGGCAAGGTACTCATCGCTGGTCTTCTTGATGAGGTTCTTCACGGTTTGAACCTCACCGTTGGACTGGGGGTAATGGGGTGAGGATGTGATGTGGTTGAATCCCCAGGATCGTGCAAAGGAATTAAAGTCTTATGCGGCGAACTGCAGGCCGTTGTCGGTCACCAAGGTGTCTGGGATGCCGTGGCGACTGAAGATCTTCATCTTGGCAACGGTCTCTGATGCTGTGACCTTGTTGGAGACTAGGGCTATTTCAATGTCTCTGGAGTAGTAGTCAACAGCAAGAAGGAAAAGCTTGCCATTATAATTGAAGAAGTCTGCTGCAATCCTGGACCAGGGTCTCTCAGGAAATGGTGTCTCCTTCATTGGTTCGATTCTCGCCTTTCGGTGTTTGTTGCATTCCGGACATGTTTTCACCATCTGGTCGATATCCCTGGAGATACCGGGCCACCATACTGAGTTTGCAGCGTTTTCTTTCGTCTTGTTGACTCCTTGATGCCCATCATGGAGGTTTCGAAGAACGTCTTGCTGCAGTGTGGCTGGAACGATTAGTCTCTTTCCTCGGAGCAGGAGACCCTCATGTATCGTCATGCTAGCTCTCTCATTGAAGTAGGTCTTTAGAGGTCGGTTCAGGGTGTTCTTCTCTGGCCACCCGTTCTGAACATGATGCATGACCACCTTCAGGATGTCGTCCTTCTGTAGTTCTGCTCTGATCTCCTCCATTCTTTTGTCGCTGGCTGGCAGGGTCACCAGGATGGAGTGGACATATGCGTCTGCCTGGTGTGTCAGGTTGTCTTTCATCTCTGTGGTTGGCAAAGGTGCTCTGGATAAGGCGTCTGCAGTATATAGCTCTTTCCCTGGGACATGGCGTATGGTGAAGTCGTACCTCATCAGTCTCATTCTGAATCGTTGGATTCTGATTGGCAGCTCGTCGATCAGTTTTGTTGAGAAGAGTGGTACCAGTGGCTAGTGGTCGGTTTCAACCTCAAATCTCATGCCCACAAGAAGATTTGTCCAGTGTTCAAGGCTCCATGTAACCGCCAAAGCTTCTTTCGCAATCTGTGCATATCGCTGCTCTGTTGAGGTCAGTGAGCGGCTGGCGTATGCAGCAGGCTGAAGCTTGCTGTTGGTTTGGCGCTGAAGAAGGACAGCTCCCAGGCCATAGCTGCTGGAGTCTGCTGAAACCACCGTCTCACGCTCCGGACTGTACAGCGCAAGAGTTGATTGTGACGAAAGGTCCTTTTTCAGTCTTGAACGCTTCTTGCTGGTCTGGTCCCCATGTCCATGCTGCCTTGGCTCGAAGTAAATCTCTCAGAGGCTTCGATTTCTCCGCAAGGTTTGGCACAAACTTCATGAGCTGGTTGACCATTCCAAGAAATCGTCTGATGTCTGCTACATTTTCTGGCTCTTTCATGTCGATGATGGCCTTTGCCTTTGCCGGATCCCTCTTGACTCCTTCTGCATCGATCACTTGGCCCAAGTATTCGAGGCGGGTCAGGGAAAAATCAAATTTGTCAGCGTTGAGAGTCAGGCCACTCTGGGATAGTCTGTCAAAAACTGTCTTCAACCTGGCGTCATGTTCTTCCTTGTTCTTGCCAAAGACCAGAATGTCGTCGATGTGGCAAAGAACTCCTTCAAGTCCCTGAAGGATCTGTCCATCTTCCTCTGGAAGTACTCAGGCGCTGAGGAAATTCCGTAGGGAAGACGTTTGAAGCGGTAGCGTCCAAAGGGAGTGATGAATGCAGTCAGTTTGGAGCTCTCATTGTCCAGTTTGATCTGGTGGAACCCTGAGTTAGCGTCCAGTTTGGAGAAGACTTTGCCCTGGGCAATCTTGCTCAGCGTTTCTTCAACTGACGGCATGGGGTAGATCTCTCTCTTGACATTGGCGTTCAGCTT
>CM065694.1:38315398-38332898 GCA_017654935.2 Phymorhynchus buccinoides
GCGTTCAACTTCTTCTGACCAGCAAGGTTGCCAAATGATACTTAAAATGAAAATATATTTTATTGTGGAAATATCTTGAAGCCTAAGCTACCGTTAAAATCAAGTGGTTTTTGAACCAACAGCTATTCTCTCAATAGGGGGCTATGGGTTCAAGTCCCTGAAGCTGGTTCCAACAGCATTTCAGGTTGGTAGTTACTTTGGTTAGATTTCACTTTCGCAAAGCTTGCTGAGTGTTGATTTAGAGGTGTTCTTATCCTTTCGAACAGCAAGGATGGAACAAAAGATACTTAGAAACTCTGGTAATGCCTGTTGTTGTTGTTGTTGTTGTTGTTGTTGTTGTTGTCGTCGTCGTCGCACCCTTCTTAAAAGACTCCAGGGATCATCTCAACAGCTGAAGCACTTGAACACTATGGTACAAATGCACTGGTCAGCTAGAGATGAGAAACATTACGTGTGTGACCGTTTTTGATTACCCCGCCACGTTGGGCAGCCACACTCCGACTTCGGAGGATGGTAATGTTTAAAATCCTATATTTATATTTATTATCATGACAAATCATGTGGTGTTCGTAGAATTCATGATACAAATTCTGGCACGCCCCTTGTGTTGTGACTGGCAATTATTCTGCTTCGTGAGTCTTGTATGTCTCTATGGAGTGATATGGTCCTCCACCTGTCTGTGTGTGAACACCAAAACGTATTTATAGCAACCAGAGCCTAAACAGCTAAATCAATAATAACATACCAAAAACTGACATTATTCACGATGTCCTGACAATTTTTGCACAAATAGCAAGCCATAGAAACGCGCTCTCGGTAGGTTTGGTTTTTTTTTTTAATGACAAGTCGTGATATTAAAGATACCAAACTGATCACAACAAAAATGAGCAAATAGTTCCCGATATCCCGAAAATGATGCATGTTATCTCAGTTCACCCAAACGGAAAACCATACAAACGCATTCCCAAAGATGCATACAAGTTCTGGGAATGGCTACGTAATGGCCTGCCATCTTTCTTCCTTTCTTTTTCTCCCTTTCCATCATTTTGTTTTTGAGGCATTGAAGGTGGGGTGGGGTGGGGAAGGGGAACTCATCTTTCGTGCCCCGTCCCATTCTTCCCTTGTCACCGGACCACAATGACAGCCCTGTTTCTGTCTCCCTTCGCTTTCATGTTTGTACGTTGTCTTTCTTTCATTTTCTTCCTTCCTTTTTTATTTTTACTTCTTCCCTTTTTTGTCTTTACCTGTGTGGACAGCCCGAGGCTGTCAGATCAATAATTCACGGGACAGGGGAGCGAAACGAAATTAAGATCACTATCAGAAGCTGGGCACAAACAATCCCTCCCGCGCACGCGCGCACTGGCCCTCCACGAGGGACAGGGCACGCGCTTCTACGCCGCACGAGGCGCTTACGACCGCCGAATGGACGTGCGCATGCGTCTTTTAAAGTTTCGCGGTAAAGCAAGATGGCGCCGATTTACGTTTAAAAAAAAAAAAAAGACATGGATAACTTTTGAAAAAAGAGAAAGAATTCTTGTGCCGGGCGCGTGGCTAGCTATCCAGAAAGTCCCGACGGCGATATTGATGGGGTCCGTGATTAGACCCTGTCACCTCTGAGGGCTGTCCGCTGAAATTACGCCGAGTAATGGAGCGGAACAGGCGGTGTTGGCTGCTGGAGAAAAAAACACACACAAAAAACCGCCCTCCTCCTAAAATTGGAGTGGAAGGGCATCCTGTCCTGGCTCTGCACCGGACATCCCCGAAGCTTCCGGTTAGGCCCTAGTGACGTTGGGGCAAGAACTAGACTGGGGTAGAGTACCTTTATAGAGAGAGACTGGGGGACTGGACTCCATTTATTTACAATTATACTTATCTGTAGTGTTAAAAATTTGGGACTTTACTGGTGTTGCACTGCCTCCGGACATTGCCTCCAGGATCGTTCCCACCATCTTTATATAGATCTACTAATGTCCCATATGTGTCTGTTCCAGACCGGAGGACGCTGAACAGATTTTCATTCTGGACTCCATAAATTGCCATCTGCGTTGTTGGTGAATAAAAACCTATTTAAACCAACAGTGACGATAATTTGAATGTAAAAGATGGAATGAAGGCCACTCCAGGGAGAATAAACCAAAACTATGGCATGGAATTACATGAGGTACATGCAATCAAAGGTGCCATCGTGGTTGTCATAGATCGACCCCCTCCCCCCACACACATTCTTTTTCTTTATTTTCTTGTTTTTAGGAGAAAGGGGTCCGGAATCCCTGTACCCCCCTCCATCCGCTTTTTTGTTTGTCTGAGAGCTGCTCAAAGGACAACAGAAAGGACTAGGTACGATTTTTCCCCAAAAGAGACGCATTATATTTTCCCCTTTTCAAGTGAGAGACGCATTATATTTTCCCCTTTTCAAGTAAGAGACGCATTATATTGTCCCCTTTTCAAGTAAGAGACGCATTATATTGTCCCCTTTTCAAGTAAGAGACGCATTATATTGTCCCCTTTTCAAGTAAGAGACGCATTATATTGTCCCCTTTTCAAGTAAGAGACGCATTATATTGTCCCCTTTTCAAGTAAGAGACGCATTATATTGTCCCCTTTCCAAGTAAGAGACGCATTATATTGTCCCCTTTTCAAGTAAGAGACGCATTATATTGTCCCCTTTTCAAGTAAGAGACGCATTATATTGTCCCCTTTCCAAGTAAGAGACGCATTATATTGTCCCCTTTTCAAGTAAGAGACGCATTATATTGTCCCCTTTTCAAGTAAGAGACGCATTATATTGTCCCCTTTTCAAGTAAGAGACGCATTATATTGTCCCCTTTTCAAGTAAGAGACGCATTATATTGTCCCCTTTTCAAGTAAGAGACGCATTATATTGTCCCCTTTTCAAGTAAGAGACGCATTATATTGTCCCCTTTTCAAGTAAGAGACGCATTATATTGTCCCCTTTTCAAGTAAGAGACGCATTATATTGTCCCCTTTCCAAGTAAGAGACGCATTATATTGTCCCCTTTTCAAGTAAGAGACGCATTATATTGTCCCCTTTTCAAGTAAGAGACGCATTATATTGTCCCCTTTTCAAGTAAGAGACGCATTATATTGTCCCCTTTCCAAGTAAGAGACGCATTATATTGTCCCCTTTTCAAGTAAGAGACGCATTATATTGTCCCCTTTCCAAGTAAGAGACGCATTATATTGTCCCCTTTTCAAGTAAGAGACGCATTATATTGTCCCCTTTTCAAGTAAGAGACGCATTATATTGTCCCCTTTTCAAGTAAGAGACGCATTATATTGTCCCCTTTTCAAGTAAGAGACGCATTATATTGTCCCCTTTTCAAGTAAGAGACGCATTATATTGTCCCCTTTTCAAGTAAGAGACGCATTATATTGTCCCCTTTTCAAGTAATTTAACAAACTTTTTTTGGGGGGTGGGGGGGGGGTATTTTTTGTCTTGAGGTTGTTGTGACTGCTTCCACTATTTCTTCTAGATCCCTGTATTATAGCAAAGTTGTCTTCAACATTGCTACTAAATTCAAAAATAGTTTCATCATTGAGAACAAAAAGAAGAAGAAGAAGATGATATAGCGGGGCCGGAGACCACAACCATACTAAACTCTTTTTGTCTATCGGCAACCTTTCCCACCAACTTTTCGTTAGCAGTGTACGTATCTTACTTGTTGCAGCCAATACTGTGTAATTTAAATGTTTTCAGCACCTAGTATAAGCTCCAAGCTTGTTGTGCTCTGCGACCTTCATGTTGATGCTGTTTTGTTACATGACTGTTTATGAATAAATTTGTTTAAACCAACTTTTTGTTAAAGACCCGCCAGATCACGTGACAAAATCACGGGTGAATGAAAACAATGGTGTTTTACGCCCTCTCGGTCTGGAACAGACATATGGGACATTTGTAGATACAAAGATGGTGGGATCAATACTGGAGGCAATGCCCGGAGGCAGTGCAACTCCAGTAAAGTCCCGATTTTTTAACAATACAGATAGGAGTAGCGGTAATCACGCCTCGATTAAACCTCATTGGCTATGGTACCACCACAAGTAATTGCATTTGCCAAAATCACGGGTTTCCCTCTTATAGCTGGTAAGAAATCTTGTTTTGACCAGGCTTGACTCCCATACAAATGCCCCCAAATTGAAAACAAAAATTTATTTTAAAGAGCAGCCTCAATTTGAAGTTGGGGGCATTTGTATGTAGGTCACAGCTACCCAGAAAAAACACCCAAGGGGCTTAATCGTGGTGCGTCAGTGTGTCTTTAAAAAATAAGAAGGGGGGAGAGCATTATCAGGTGAACACCCCCTCCCGCCCTTTTCCCCTCCTCTTTTTCTTTCCTCTCCTCCTCGCGCTCTCCCCCCCCACCTCCAAATCACCCACCACCCCCCCTCCCCCCCCCTCCATCTCTACTAAACTTCAAACAGAGCATATGACACGTGCCTGCCTTGTCACACATCCCCTCGCCAGGCATGGAAGGCCCCCAGACTAATTATCTCCCCCTTAGGAGCAGCAGCAGGGTTCAACACCATACATAGTACCTTTTAAAGGGACATCTACCCGTGGGGATACCGGGGGGTCTTTCGTAAAAATAGTTCCCCCATCTTCTGGAAGTTCTGTGCTTGTAACTTCCTCTAATCTGCCACTCTCTTTGACTCTGCCTTTTCCCTTTGCTTTCTGTCATCTGCTATCTTTCTGACTTGTTGGCCCATTCTCCTGCCTTTTTTTCCAAGAAATCTTCCAAATAATTTTTTTCTCTTGAGCTCCTCCGAAATCGGAATGTGTCGGCTGTACGCAGCGGGGAGACCAGTGAAAACTGAAAACCGGACACATATCTACCTTACCCATTATGGCCATATGGCCTGGGAACGCAGAAGAAGAAGAAGAAAGGGACATCAAAAAGAAGCCCTCTGGTCCACCTAATAAGGCCCTTCGCCGCCTCACGGCTCTATACACCCAAGCGTTGTCCCCCTGCCTGACTATCTAACCCCCGGGCTTCATTTGTTCTTCCTAAACCAGTAAACGACTCCATTTGGGGGGGGGGGGGGGGTACTGGGGGAGGAACTTCTTGTCAAAGATGATAATCGGTTGAAAGCGACAAGCTTTCTCTCCATGCGGCCTCTGTCGGCCATCACAGGCCCTCCTCTGTCACTATTCTGGAGATAAGGGCTAGGTGACGGTTAGAGGTAGGCTGAGTTGGGAAGGAGGGGGGGGCAGTGGAGGGGGGCAGGTGAGGGGGAGGAGGAGGAGGGGGGGGGGGGTCGAAGGGGCATCAGAGGAAGGAGGGGATAACAGAGCAAGAAGGGATGGGGAAGTCACAGCTAAAGAAAGGTGTTGGGGACAAACTTTGTGAAAAAATGTCATATATTATGAAGGAGGTGGAGAAGGGAGGGGTGGGGTGGGTGGAATTGATGGTGTCTGGGCTGATACCATCCCAATAATGGGGATGGAGATAAGAGTTACGAGAGGAATTAGAGTAGAGCATAGATTAAGATAAGACGAGAGTGGGCGAAGAGGGTTGTAGATAAGATCTTATTTTTCTCTTTAGATGTCGTAAGACTTGTGAGGTATGGTTATGTCGTTAGAGAATCTGTTACGTAGATTTGTAACGTCTTTGAAGCAACAATGCACTGTGTTTCACAACAGGGCCTACGCTTTCTCCTTTGTGGTCAGGCTTTCTTTTTCTTCTTTTTTAAAGCTGGACACTGACGGATGAGTTTTTGCAAGAAACACGTCGAGATCACCAGAAAGACAGCCTTTTCAATGATCCGAACACTCACTTTGCTCTGGTTTCCTAGAAATCAAGCCGTCAAAACGGCGATTCGTTCTTGTCGGAGATGTTGGAGAGAGAAGCCATTTTGGATGGGGTGGGTGGAAGCCACTGATTGTGGTTGAAGCTTTTTCTTCTTTGTAGTGCAGTAAAAACAAAAATGGAGCTATTTCCTTTGTTGTGAGCGAAACTCCTTTTGTTAAACTGTATAAAAAAAAGAATTAAAAAAAGAACATAAAATGGCTTGTCTTGTGGACATTTTGTGAAAACGATTTGGTCTAAACTCCGGCGGCCATTAGAAAAGAGAAGGCGTATAAGAGAAGTTATACGCCTTCTCTTTCACTGAAAGAATTTGACTTCCAGCACCTCCGCCAAGGAGGAATCGCCGATTTGACGGTTTGATTTCTAGGCAACCAGAGCAAAGTGAATGTTGCGATCTCTGCAAAGGGTGTTTTCCTGGTGATCTCGACATGTTTCTTGCAAAAACGCATCCGTCAGGGTGGCCCTTTAATGATAAGGATTGTTTTTTGGTGTGGGTTGCTTTTTTAAGGTTTCTGATAATCTTGCTTCATAGCAAAGTGGGTTTCTTGCAATCTTGCGAGTGTCCGTGTTTTGATGGTTTATATGCAACTTATGACCATTCTCAGTCCTAGGCATGTCTGACGCCCTAAGGGAGCGTGTCGAACAATACCGTCTCTGTCTTCTGTCTTTTTCAAGGGCTCACAGATCAAAGCTAAATACTATCATTTGCTTACTGTCGTCCGACTTGCTTCATACATGTATCTTCCTACCTTCCCCCTTCCCTTCGCGATCTGTTTAAAACTTCCGTTCTTTCAGATTTCCACTATAGTATTAGTAATATGGTCATTGCAAGATTGGGGAAGCTGGGGGGGTGGGGGTGTGGTGGGGGGGGGGGGGGGGGGGGGGTTGGGGGGGGGGTGTGTGTTGGGGGGGGGGGGGGGGGGGGTATCGTATTAATTGATATTTACGTTCTCAGCCCATTTCTCGACAAATGTTTTATTAGCAGGCCCTCAAACTCATTGCTTGATGGCGACCCACTTCATTTGTTTGCGCACATCTTCACCAATCTTGAACTGTCATGGAAATGGGTGTACAATAATATTACTATTTGATAACTTTTTTTTATGCAACCGTACACTACAAATCTGTCATCAAAATGCGGGTACAAGAATTATTATTTGATAACGTAATCTATTATGTACTCGACCGTGCAGTACAGTCTTATGAATCATCATGTGTGACCATAATTATAACGATGGGGGTAGGTAAGGGAGGGGTAAGGGAGGGGTGGGAGGGGAGGGTGGGGTGCGGTGCGGTGGGTGCGTGGGGGGTGTCGCATGAAAAAAGGTAGCTCGTAAAAATAAGTAGCTCGCTACTATGAGAGTCTGTATTTGCGACAACCACAAATTTCACTTTTTCTGTACTTTACCTAACCCTAACCCTAACCCTATCCCTAACCCTAGAAAAAAGTGAAATTTGTGGTTCATGCTCAATGTCGCAAATACACACTGTCATAGGTAGCGAGCTACTTATTTTTACGAGCTACCTTTTTTCATGCGGGGGTAGTAGGGATGCGTAGGGGAAGACGGGGTAAAAAGCGCATGGGCGGGTAAGAAACCCACCCCAATTATCTCATGAAATAAAGAAAATTTCAGTCAAATTTGCCCATGAGACGAATGTTAGACATTAACGCTCGTCTCATAGGCAAAATGAGACTGAAATTTGCTTCATTTCATGAGATAATTGGGGTGGGCTTCTTACCCGCCCATGCGCTTTTTACCCCGTCTTCCCCTAGATGAAGACAGGCGTGAACGAGATGACCCGTACTCCTCGTCTTCTCCAGTCTCGGAGAGTCTGGATAGTGGGCCTACCTTTAGGTGGTTTGTGGGCTGTTTTGTGCCTGACCTGCCCTGGGAAAAACGTAAAGCCGACTTGACAGGGCAAGCCCGGGCCTCGCCCAGTTGATTGCCGACGAGCAAACGGTCTCTGTCAGATAGCATCAAGCACCCGGGCGACTCAGTCGCGTGCGATGCGCGTGCTCCAGCTGGAAGGGTTTTAGCCAATCAGCTTGCCGGATATATATTTTTTTCTGGAGAGAGAGAGAGGGGGGGAGAGAGAGAGAGAGGGAGAGAGAGAGAGAGAGAGAGAGAGAGAGAGAGAGAGAGAGAGAGAGAGAGAGAGAGAGAGAGAGAGAGAGAGAGAGAGAGAGAGAGAGAGAGAGAGAGAGAGAGAGAGAGAGAGAGAGAGAGAGAGAGAGAGAGAGAGAGAGAGAGAGAGAGAGAGAGAGAGAGAGAGCCGGAGACAGAGAGAGATCTTTGAGGTGGAAGATTAAAGGAAAGAGAGGGTGTTCAGGTTTGACTCGGAGGTAAGGGTGACGGGGAAGAATTAAGGGGAAGGTGTATCAAGGAACAGGGAGGGGGTGGGTGTGGGGTGGGGGGACGTTTGACACGTGGCCACATTGGATTGGATGGTATTAAAGGATATTAAAGAGTTCGCGAACTTCTTGCGGTTTTCGTCCTCTCTGCCTGTCAGTCTGTCTGTCTCCCATTTTCTCTCTCTCTCTCTCTCTCTCTCTCTCTCTCTCTCTCTCTCTCTCTCTCTCTCTCTCTCTCTCTCTCTCTCTCTCTCTCTCTCTCTCTCTCTCTCTCTCTCTCTGACACACCTACTTTTAAACCTACCATACCCTTCGAGTATTGTACAATAAAACTCAAACTCAAACTTTTATTTGTCGTAAAACCATCAATTTTTTTTTATTGACACAGAAGTGGTAAGCGCATCATCCACGAAAGAAAAGAAAACAATTCTGATTCAAGAATTAATAACTTGTTTTCTGCTAGTGTAAACAGAAAACGTTTCAAGCAGGCTAAACCAAATCTGAACCTACACGTTTTGAACTTTCTCGTAACTCAACAGTTTGCGCCAAATGTTTTCTTTTCGTTCTGGCCGTCATATTAGGAACCATTGTATGACGTAATAAGATGATTTGTTGTTGTTATTTTTGTTTATTTCACGTTTTTAATTAGTTATCAAGTTATTCAAAATGTGTTACACGGTTCGAAAGCTAAACATGTGGGTTTTTTTGTTGACAAATACGTGACACAGTTGATACACTGGGCATTAAATTGTCTTATAACTGTAATTTTTGTCACGTGCCATGCAGCTGCGCCCGATAGCCATTTCGTTGTAGTTTTGAAAGCTTTGTACATTTTTGTGCTGTTTTGAAACGCTGGAATATGAAAATAGCACACAGAGAGAGGGGGGGGCGAGAGAGAGAGAGAGAGAGAGAGAGAGAGAGAGAGAGAGAGAGAGAGAGAGAGAGAGAGAGAGAGAGAGAGAGAGAGAGAGAGAGAGAGAGAGAGAGGAGAGAGAGAGAGAGAGAGAGAGAGAGAGAGAGAGAGAGAGAGAGAGAGAGAGAGAGAGAGAGAGAGAGAGAGAGAGAGAGAGAGAGAGAGAGAGAGAGAGAGAGAGAGAGAGAGAGAGGGGAGAGAGAGAGAGAGAGAGAGAGAGGGAGAGAGAGAGAGAGAGAGGAGAGAGAGAGAGAGAGAGAGAGAGAGAGAGAGAGAGAGAGAGAGAGAGAGAGAGAGAGAGAGAGAGAGAGAGAGAGAGAGAGAGAGTTAATCCCAACCCACAAATCAGAAAAGGAGAAGATAATATCCCCCAAAGTGGCAGAGAACAGTCTTAAAACAAACCTCTACAGTTACACCCAAACAACAGTTCTTCTGTATAAAGACGATGCAAGAAGAACAAAAGACGGACAAAGTGATTAATGATAATATTAAAAAGAAAAAAGAAAAATAGAAACAAAGGCAAGATGAAAAGACGAAAGAAGAGAAAGCTATTATCTTCAGGCCTTCGCTGTTGACGCTGTCTCCTAAATCTTCGCCACCCTGTTTGCAAGGAGACGGGCTAATAACCGGGTGGGGGTCACATGACTTCCACGCGCGCGACACGACCAATGACTGTTCGCTTCCGCTTTCGCCAGGGCGCCCCTCGCCTTGCGAGGTGCATCCTGGGGTGCCGTAGCAAGCACGTGCCTTGTCGAGCACGCGGAGCAATGCAGTTCTGCACGCGGAAAAGCTGCCAAGATGCGTTAGGGACGAGTTTTAGGGAGCCACGTTGTTATTAAAACAGTGGGCGTGAAAGGGCCTAGTGAGTGTGAGACTGCTTTTAAATTGAAGTACTTGGACTCTTGGTAAAATGAGGGATGGTAAAGGGAGTTGAGGGAATATAATGGAAAGGAGGAAAAAGACGAGAAAACCTGCTGGAGTGCGGAAGCAGACTGACGGCTTAGTGGTGGGGGGGGGGGGGGGGGGGGGGGGGGGGGGGGGGGGGGGGGAAGGGAGATAAAACTGCAGAGAATGGAAAGGGAGTAAAATCCATGTTTGTTGCCGATTGGATCCATGGAGTATGAATGTTGATACAGGCTTTCCCCCACCCACCACCACCACCACACACCACCACCACCACCACCACCACAACAACAACAACAACAACAACAACAACAACAACAACAACATACAGTATTTATGCGGCGCTGAATCTTGATAGAAATCAAATCAAAGCGCACACACACGTTAGCATTCATAGCGCATTCAAACAAAAACGCAATACAAAGCGAACACACGGATGACATAAATGGAATACAGCAGAAACAGACCTAATGGCACACTCTCATATACGCCACATTTCTCTCTATGACTCCACGTCCTTCATCCCCAGGAAAGAGCTTTGCCCAAAGTAATGTGTGACACAAGCCCCCTTCCCCTAAATAAGGCGATCGAAAAAAAGAAAAAGAAAAAAGAAGAGAGATACCTCTGTGACGTTCTCTAAACAAGATAAATGGATTGTCTCTTGAAGGTGTTCTGCTTCTACAGAAGAACCAAATATTTATATTATATATAAAAAATATTAAAAAAAAAACACCATCAGCTTGGCTTGGTTCCTTTGGTATGGCTTAATCAAGTGAAGTTGCGGAGTTTTTAATTTAAACATATTGCAAAAACAAATGACAGCAAAGCAAGCTATGCAATGTTATTGTTTTTTTGTATTACCCTTTTACGTAAGATATATCACACTTCTCGTATGAACATTTTGTGTTTGTTAAAAGAAAATCGTTGACAGTCCAAGAAAGAAGTAATGGCACAGAGGCTGTGATGTCTTAAAGGGTCTGCCACACTACATACGATTCGCTGTCAGTACGATGCGATTGTGACGATGCGAGTCATGATTCACGTGAAGTACCTCCGTCTATAAATCATTCTACTACTTTCGCTCTATGTACTCCAGTAGACCCAATAATGAATGTCAGGTGAATCATGACTCGCTTCGTACAGTCGTATGTGGTGTAGCAGGCCCTTCAGGGAAGGACGTCTCAGAGGTGTCAGTAATGCCTCTCATATTCTTTTTTCTTCTCCTCGTTTTACTATTTATACCGGTAACGCCTAGTAACGGTAACGCCTAGTAACGGTAACGCCAAGTACTGGTAACGCTGAGTACAGCAAATTTGAAGCGATTCGGTTAAGAAAAGGCGGAGTTATAAGGCCCCGTTTCCCGTTGGCGCTGCTCTGAGAGTGATGCGCTCTCCCTAGTAACGGTAACGCCAAGTACTGGTAACGCTGAGTACAGCAAATTTGAAGCGATTCGGTTAAGAAACGGTGGAGTACTAAGGCCCCGTTTCCCGTTGGCGCTGCTCTGAGAGTGACGCGCTCTCCCGATTCTCTTCAAATTTGCTGCCAGGTTTTGCCCCGGCCACAGCAAGCCGGACAGCAAATTTGAAGCGATTCGGTTAAGAAACGGCGGAGTTATTTGTGAAAAGGTTAAGCGGCGTATATCGCGCGCGTTTCTAAATCGATTCGCTTCCGGTTTGGCACACGGATAGACACTGTTCCCGATCATCTACCTTCCAAATTGGAAGGCAATCCGTCCAGAAATACCGGAGATACGGGCGCCGAGAGGCCGGCGGATACGCGTTTCGCGCATTTGCCAAACCGCGCAAATGACACGGCCGCCTCGGTTGCCGTTGCCATCGCCCCGTTAGGGCTCTTAGCAAATTTAAAGCGATTCGGTCGAAAAATGGCGGAGTTATAAGGCCAGTTTTGTGTTTCACACACACACACACACACACACACACACACACACACACACACAGACACACACTTGCCTTTTTATTATATGACTATAGACATACATCTAATTTGATATATCATATGGCTTTTCTTCAAGTATTTTTTACATTTGCTGGTAGTTATTATTTCCTATTTCGGCATTGGGATGTAATTACCCATTCCAAAAATTCTCTCCAGCTATGGTTTCAATCACTGCTAATGTGGTCGGCTTCATGAACATCACCGTCGTCATCGTCGTGGTCGTCGCCTTCATCATCATCATTATGCCTATCATCATCATCGTCGTCGTCGTCGTCGTCGCCATCATCATCATCATCGTCATCGTTGTTGTCGTCGCCTTCATCAACATCATTAGGCCTATCATAATCGTCGTCGTCGTCATCATCATCATCATCATCATCATCATCCTGATCATTATCATCATCATCGTTCCTGTCGTCGTCGACGTCATCATCATCATCATCCTGATCATTATCATCATCATCGTCATCGTCGTCGTTGCTGTCGTCGTCGACGTCATCATGGTCGTCGTCATTCTCCTTGTCCTGTCTCATCCAATTATCGATACCATTATCTCAAACGATCGCCAGCTCTGTCCTTCCCGATCCTACGCCACCCACCTACTCATTTTTCTACCTTGTCTCTTTATCACCCACAAAAGCTCGCCCGATCGATCTCTACGCCCTTCTCATTACATTATCACCGAATCAGAATTACAACCCCCCCTCCCTATCCTCCTTCCCCAAGTCCACCACCCTGCGTCGGGTCAATGCCAGAAAGATCTATATATCATAAAAGTAATAAAGAAGACACCCACCCCCACCCCCCGTGGGGATACGGGGGGGTCTTTTGCATAAATAGTTACTCCACTTTCTGGAAGTTCTGTGCTTGTACCTTCCTCTCATCTGCCACTCTCTTTGACTCTTGCCTTTTCCCTTTGCTTACTGTCATCTGCTATCTTTCTGTGCCTTACCGGTCGGGCCATTCTCCTGCCTTTTTGTTGTTGCTTTGTATTCACGAAACGCTTTCAAAAAAGATTTCTTCCAGCCAAAGTCGGACTTGCTGGGCCTAACTATTTCTTAGTCTCACTATTTTTTTTATGGTTTGGCGCATATCGGTAGCATGACGCATCGGCTCTCATAATCGACAGGAAACTGTCTGAGCGATCGAAGAAGAAGAAGAAGAAGAAGAAGAAGAAGAAGAAGAAGAAGACAGATACTGAGATAGTACCTTCTGGTTGTAACCCGACGCGCTGTGCTGTCCTTTGCTGTCCACCCCCTTTCCAACCGGTAATATAGTCACGTAGCATTGTGCCCCCGTCTTCATGTGTCATGAGAGGGACACATAGAGTGGGGGCACACAGAGACGGGGACACATAGAGTGGGGGCACACAGAGACGGGGACACATAGAGACGGGGACACATAGAATGGGGGTACACAGAGACGTGGGGACACACAGAGACGGGGACACACAGAGACGGGGACACATAGAGACGGACACACACAGAGACGGGGACACATAGAGTGGGGGCTCACAGAGACGGGGACACATCGAGACGGGGACACACAGAGACGAGGGTACACAGAGACGGGGGCACATAGAGAAGGGGACACATAGAGACGGGGACACAAATAGTGGGGGTATACATAGACGGGGGTGCACAGAGACGGGCACACAGAGACGGGGGCACATAGAGACGGGGGCACACAGAGACGGGGGCACACAGAGACGGGGGCACATAGAGTGGGGGCACACAGAGACGGGGGCACAGAGAGACGGGGACACATAGAGATGGGGGCACACAGAGACGGGGGCACATAGAGTGGGGGCACACAGAGACGGGGGCACATAGAGACGGGGACACAATGGCAGGGACACATAGAGTGGGGGTACACAGAGACGGGGGCACACAAGACGGGGACACATAGAGTGGGGGCACACAGAGACGGGGGCACATAGAGTGGGGGCACACAGAGACGGGGACACATAGGGGGGGGGGGACACAGAGACGGGGACACATAGAGTGGGGGTACACAGAGACGGGGACACATAGAGTGGGGGCACACAGAGACGGGGGCACATAGAGTGGGGGCACACAATGACGGGGACACATAGAGTGGGGGTACATAGAGATGGGGGCACACAATGACGGGGACACATAGAGTGGGGGTACACAGAGACGGGGACACAATGACGGGGACACATAGAGTGGGGGTACACAGAGACGGGGGTACACAGAGACGGGGGCACAGCTGAGACGGGGACACAATGGCAGGGACACATAGAGTGGGGGCACACAATGACGGGGACACATAGAGTGGGGGTACACAGAGACGGGGACACACACAGACGGGGACACAATGACGGGGACACATAGAGTGGGGGTACACGGAGACGTGGACACACACAGACGGGGACACAATGACGGGGACACATAGAGTGGGGGTACACTGAGACGGGGGTACACAGAGACGGGGACACATAGAGTGGGGGCACACAGAGACGGGGACACATAGAGTGGGGGCACACAGAGACGGGGACACATAGAGTGGGGGGGCACACAGAGACGGGGACACATAGAGTGGGGGCACACGGAGACGTGGACACACACAGACGCACACAATGGGGGGGACACATAGAGGGGGGTACACAGAGACGGGGACGCAGAGAGTGGGGGTACACTGAGACGGGGGTACACACAGAGACGGGGACACATAGAGTGGGGGTACACGGAGACGTGGGACACACAGAGACGGGGACACAATGACGGGGACACATAGAGTGGGGGTACACAGAGACGGGGACACATAGAGTGGGGGTACACTGAGACGGGGGTACACACAGAGACGGGGACACATAGAGTGGGGGTACACATAGAGACGGGGGTACACAGAGACGGGGGCACATAGAGTGGGGGCACACAGAGACGGGGGCACGCTGAGACGGGGACACAATGAGCAGGGACACATAGAGACGGGGACACACGGAGACGGGGACACAATGACGGGGACACATAGAGACGGGGGTACACAGAGACGGGGACACACACAGACGGGGACACAATGGCAGGGACACATAGAGTGGGGGTACACAGAGACGGGGACACATAGAGTGGGGGACACACGGAGACGGGGACACACAGAGACGGGGACACAATGGCAGGGACACATAGAGTGGGGGCACACAGAGACGGGGACACATAGAGTGGGGGTACACGGAGACGGGGACACACAGACGGGGACACAATGGCAGGGACACATAGAGTGGGGGTACACGGAGACGGGGACACACAGACGGGGACACAATGAGGGACACATAGGTGGGGGTACACGGAGACGGGGACACATAGACGGGGACACAATGAGACGGGGACACATAGAGTGGGGGCACACAGAGACGGGGGTACACAGAGACGGGGACACATAGAGTGGGGGCACACAGAGACGGGGACACATAGAGTGGGGGTACATAGAGACGGGGACACATAGAGACGGGGACACATAGAGACGGGCACACAGAGACGGGGACACATAGAGTGGGGGACACACAGAGACGGGGACACATAGAGTCTGGGACACACAGAGACGGGGACGCATAGAGTCTGGGACACACAGAGACGGGGACACACAGAGACGGGGACAAACAGAGACGGGGGACACATAGATGGGGTCACACAGGACGGGGGGTCACATCGAGACGGAGACAAAATAGAGACGGGGGCGCATCGCACTGATACCCCGGCGTATTCTTCCACCACCACCACCCCTCCACCTCCCCCCCCCCCTCCCCTCCGCTCAGTACCCATTGACAGTCGGAGGGTTCCTGTATCATCGTTCCAGCCATCTCCCTGTCTTTCCCCGTCCCATACATCGCCATCTCGGTAATGAATGTGTCACGGAATTACCCGCCATACGCTCTGGCACGGGGGGAAAAAAACACACACACAAAATACTAAAAAACCTGAAGTAGCATAGGGGTGGGGGTGGGGGTGGGGGGTGGGGGGTGGAAGCAAACCACACGACGAAGACACTGTTGGTTCGATCTGTAGCAAAATCATTCCTGTGTCTTGCAAACCTGAGAAGTATGGGCTTGTGGTTTGTTTTTTGTGTGGGGTTTTCTTTTCGTCCAGAATAAACGTTAATAATGTATCGAACACGCATATCAACACACACAAAAACAAAAAGAAGAAAAAGTAATAACAATTCAATGACAAATAAAAGCGGAAAAAAACCCAAACACACGCACACGCACACACACACATACACACTAATACACACACACATACACACACACACACACACTCACACACATTTTTATATGCACTCAGTTAGATTTGTATGAATAGATGTGTAGGGAAAACACATAAATAATACTACCATCCACGCACTCACACAACTCTCACTTCAATACTTTTTATTTTATTTTAATTTTTTATAATTTTTTGTTTTTTGTTTTTTGTTGTTGTTGTTGTCTAATATCACTTGCGGGTGAACAGACGTTAAACTAAAGAACGAACTCACACACTCTTTTCACCTCATTTTAATTCAATATTTGTTTGTCTGTTTTGTTTTTGTTTAATTAATGTATTTATTTAAGTCTAATATCACCATTGTTGTGAACAGACTTTAAATTAAATCAATCAAATCAAATCAAAATTCTGTTAACTTAAATGGTCAAGTCTTCGTTACATCTTTAAGGTCAATACATCCTCTGTTGTAGTCGTTTTCTCTCTATCCAAACAATTCTTTGGGGGTCAGTTTTCAAACCAGCATAACTATTTTCTTTTGAATTCCCATTTCTTGTTTTGTTTTAAGGCGTTTACTGTGAAGCTCTGACAAAGATAAAAACAACAACTTGATTCGAAAACATTTTTTTTTCTTAAGAAATAGAAATCTGAAAAAAAATTGCAATATGGAAATAGGTCAACCAATACCTGAATAAGAAAAACATTTTGAAAAAAAGATAAAACCCCAAAAACATCTCATGCAGAATTTGGTAAAACCAAGCATCAATTTCGATTTTTATGTATAAAGAATCCACAAAGTATGTCCAGATTTTCCGCTGTGACTGTGAGTGAATAGTGCTAAGGGTACATGCACGCGCGCACGCTTTTATTCATTAGCATTGTTGTAAGGTAGGTACCGTTTCGCCCTGGGGGTTTTCCCTCGCTCTATCTCTCGTGGAAATAACGTGAACAGTTTGATTTGCCATCCCAAATGTATTCTTCTTCTCGTCTTCCAGTAATGTTCATCTGCTATAACTGGAAAAAGACGATTTTCTGATATAAAAAACAAAACACTAGGGGAGAGCACTTCGTGAAAATTAGAGTTGTTTACTTCCATTACTCGGTCAAATACCATAGCAACAATGCAACAATGGCGTCGCGAAGCTTGAAACCGCAGGATGCGAGTTAGCGACTTGAAAACATTTTTTTGTAGAAACATTAGGGGTGGCCAGTGGCCACAAACTGATAAAACTTGCAAAATGTGACGTAAACATATAAATGACAAATTTTAGAATGACGCACGGTGTTCTAAGTGCTGTATGTCTGCTCAAACACACGAGGCGAG
>CM065694.1:38342898-38347898 GCA_017654935.2 Phymorhynchus buccinoides
GGCATATAGGCCCTATGGTATAACTGATAGAATATCTCGCATATAGGCCCTATAGTATAACTAATTGTATCTCTCGCACACCTCTCGCATATAGGCCCTATAGTATAACTAATTGTATCTCTCGCACATAGGCCCTATAGTATAATTAATTGTATATCTCACACATAGGCCCTATAGCATAACTAATTATATATCTCACATATAGACCTATGGTGTAACTGATAGTATATCTCACATATAGACCTATGGTGTAACTGATAGTATATCTCACATATAGACCTATGGTGTAACTGATAGTATATCTCACATATAGACCTATGGTGTAACTGATAGTATATCTCACATATAGACCTATGGTGTAACTGATAGTATCTCTCGCATATAGGCCTATGGTGTAACGGATAGTGTCTCTCGCATATAGGCCTATGCTGCAACTGATAGTATCTCTCACATACAGGCCCTATAGTATAACTCATTGTATCTCTCCCGTGCACTGTTTGTGTGTATCTGCCAGTCGTGTCTTACTGTTACACCATGTAGGGCTACCAGAGGAGGAAGAAAATGCTATTCTGGAAAGCTGAGTTGGGATATGTTTACAGTGGAGATGCCTTGCTATTCTTTTTTTTGTAATACATATTTGTTTTAATCATTGAATGTGCAAAAATACATTTCAACATCAAACGCAGCTTGTATAACATGCATATTAGTCATAATTATTTTCATGCAAAGATGTATTAATGAATTTGCTATTACATTCCATGTTTTGATCTTTTTGAGAGAACGAAAGAGCAAAAGAAAGAAAGAGAGAGAGAGAGATAGAGAGAGAGAGAGAGAGAGAGAGAGAGAGAGAGAGAGAGAGAGAGAGAGAGAGAGAGAGAGAGAGAGAGAGAGAGAGAGATAGCGGGACAGACAGACAGACAGACAGACAGACCAGACACAGAAGAATGAAAAGTAGGCATTGAGGAATGCACTCATGATTGTACATAAATCATATAAACATGTGTAATCAAAACCGTGAATATAGCCGTGAATATAGTAAATGGTGAAATCGGAAGAAACTAAAAAAAAAAAAAAAAAAAAAAAAAAAAACCCCCCCCAAAACCCCCACCCCCAGTTAAAGTGACAAAACCTGCAGGGTGTGTTACACAAACAGTGATGTATAGGTAGGGATTCCAAGATTGAACCATATTGATGCTCGCAATGTAGTTTTTCAATGGTAAATCGGTATTTCATTGTA
Source organism: Phymorhynchus buccinoides (assembly GCA_017654935.2). Lineage (NCBI taxonomy): Eukaryota > Metazoa > Mollusca > Gastropoda > Neogastropoda > Raphitomidae > Phymorhynchus > Phymorhynchus buccinoides. Next base: position 38,344,136 of record CM065694.1, read on the forward strand.
GGAACAAACATAATAAATAACATTATTTGTTTGTCGAGCCATTTCTTTTGTACCTGGGGTGAAAACAAAAGTTCCGGGAGTCTGGAACAGTCCGTGTCTGTGTTTTCTGTGCCATGGTTGTGTGGCTTCGGTGTTGTTGGTTTTGTCATCGTTGTTATTGCTGTTTTGCCAAGGTTTCTTTACGTTAGGGCTCTATTAACTGTTGATTCGCGAGCCCCCCCCCCCCCCCCCCCCCCCCCCCCCCCCCCCCACCCCCCCCAACCCAAAAAAAAAAAAAAAAAGGACCCAAAAAGAAGACATTATTTGATCGATCTGGCAATGCAGAATTTGTTGCTAGTGGTTGCTTCGAGGATCCCCATAGATGGCATCGAAATGACACCAACTTATTAATACTCTGTGTGGAAGTCAGACATAGCGTTAACAGACAGAGAGACAGAGAGACAGAGACAGAGAGATGAGTGAAGAGAAAGAGACAAACAGAGAGAGAGAGAGAGAGAGAGAGAGAGAGAGAGAGAGAGAGAGAGAGAGAGAGAGAGAGAGAGAGTAGAGAGGTAGAGAGGTAGAGAGAGAGAGAGAGAGAGAGGGAGAGAGAGAGAGAGAGGGGGGAGAGAGAGAGAGAGGGGGGGAGAGAGAGAGAGAGAGAGAGAGAGAGAGAGAGAGAGAGAGAGAGAGAGAGAGAGAGAGAGAGAGAGAGAGAGAGAGAGAGAGAGAGAGGTGACTGGGGTGAGATGACTGAAGAATAATGGATTAGATTGGACAAGAGGAAGGTACCAGGAGGCAATTTCACGACCAGCAGCAATTCTTCGAGGGGAAAAAAAGCAGAAATTGGAATAGAATGTAGTGGGAGGGGGGTGGGGGGTAACGGAGGGAGGATGAGGAAAGACGAGCTTGGAGGATGGGTAGTATGGAGGGGAGGAGAAACAGTATTTGAGCGTATAGAAGACTGGGGCTGGGGTTGGGGTGTGGGTTCAAGGTATGGGTCGTAGGGGCTTAAAACTCAAACTCAAACTCTTTTATTGGTCGTAAAACCATCAAAGGAATTATTGACACAGAAGAAGTAAGTACATACCACGAAAGAAAGAAAGTAAAACAAACAAAAAGCACAAGGTACGGTTCGTGACGAACTAAATGCAGCAGGTAAAAATAATAATAAAACATTTATATATTCTTGCTAATCATTTACTGCGGACAGCAAAGCATTCATAAATGTATCTTGCTATTTAGAAAGCGACATAAAAAGTGAGAGGAGACATATCGTGGAATCGACGAAATTACCGTTATTCATACATGTGGCGGTACCATAGCCGAAGAGGTTTAACCGAGGCGTGGTTACTGCTACACATATCTGTATTATTAAAAAATCGGGACTTAACTGGTTTAGCACTGCCTCCGGGCATTGCCTCCAATATTGTTCCCACCATCTTTGTATTTACAAATGCCCCACATGGCCGAAAGGCCGAAGAGGGCGTAAAACCCCATTTTCACTCATCTTGGAAGAGGAATACTACAGTAAATGCTACGGGAACCTGTACAATACAATACAGTTCAATTAAATGCCATACTATACGAAATAATACGATATACTACAGTACACTAGACTACACTACGCTACACTACGCTACAATACACTACACCACGCTACACTACTCTACACTGCACTGCACTACACTACACTGCACTACACTGCACTGCACTACACCAGTACAACTATGACCACCGAATAGCATAGTTGAGGAGTCAACTTCTAGTTTTGAAAGCTGGGATGAAATTTGTTGATTGTGGAGAGGCCCTGTCCCAGGGTACATCCCCACTGATCTTGGCCATGAGAAGTTTAGGGCCGGGTCGTTTAGGCCAGTTAGGGAAGGTCCCTAAGTAAAAGCTAATTAATCCACATAGCTTTAGCACCAAGAGCCAATGCAAACGCACCCTACTATGAAAGTCATAATTTTGTACAGCTCTGAACTTATTATTGGCCCCCTACTATAAAGCTACCAATGAGAGACTTAGCGGGATTTTTTTCACGCCAGAGGGCATGACGCTCGTGTGGGGCTAATCCTCTCTATATTCTTAGTTGGGGATAAAGAAAATGAGAGAGAGAGTGAGTAGACCTACCATCTCTCTCTCTCTCTTACTACGCCCAACTAAGAAAATCGCGTGATAAGCCCCTAGTGCATTGACTGCCACTCTGGCGTGAAAAATATCGCCATAAGTCGACCATTGAATCCATTCCTCGCACCGCGGATTGCGGCCCTTTGCTATTGACCTCTGCACTCACCCGGATTATGACGTCACTGACTTTTCTTCCGTCGTAAAAGACGATGATTTCCGGTGCCGGGGGAGTCCGCCTCGCGTGACCAAAGGGCGGCCAAGCTTGGAGCAATTAAGGCGATTAACGTGCATCGGACGCCGACGGGACGCCACAAGAATAACAATGAGAGAATATTGATTCTGTTCTTTGGCCCAGTCCACCCCCACCCCTCCCCTCGGCCCTTGTACCTTTCTTTCCTCATTCTCTCTTGGCGGTATCCTTCAAGATACGGCAGGTAGGGGAAGACGGGGTAAAAAGCGCATGGGCGGGTAAGAAGCCCACCCCAATTATCTAATGAAATAAAGAAAATTTCAGTCAAATTTGCCCATGAGACGAATGCTAGACATTAACGCTCGTCTCATGGGCAAAATGAGACTGAAATTTGCTTCATTTCATGAGATAATTGGGGTGGGCTTCTTACCCGCCCATGCGCTTTTTACCCCGTCTTCCCCTATATAAAAATGTGAAAATGGCTAAGATGGTGATCTATATATAAAAAAAGGAGGGAAATTTGGTTGAAATTACAAAAAGAAGATTCAATCTACAGGAATACTGTCCATAAGGGTGTCTCCGACCGATTGGACGCTAATCTCATCACCACCTGTTGAAATGACGTGAAGGTGGACATATGAACCGGTCAAGAAACGATACACGAATCGGGTGGAGTCAGTGGGATGGACCACAGACGTATAGATCTGTGGATACAGCGAAGGTTGGGGGTGGGTGGGTGGGTGTGGGAGATGTGGGGTTGTGGTTGGGGTTGGGAGGAGGGGTCTTTGTTTCATTGTCTTAATGTACATGCTTTGCTGTAGGATGAATGAGAATCATAAATAATTACAGAAATGAAGGGACGAGTGAACGCACAATCGAGCGAACAAACCAATCAATCAGTTTGTTTATTAATTTCTTTTCTTATTAATGTTTGCAGTTTGGTAAGTTTCATAATTCCCTGTAAAGTCTAATAATGAATTCTATGAAGTTTTGTGTAAACAAAAATTGGATTTCATGTTAGAAATACTCCTTTGAAGTTTGTCAAGGCTATGGATTATCATTTTATGTCATTATTTATTAAAATATTTAAGAAGCACATTCCCATCATCAATTCAAAACTTGCCTTCCAATCCGATAAACTGTTCTACGACAGGAACAACAAATCAAGCTTTCGGGTAGGAAAAAGGTCCTACCCGAAAGCTTGATTTGTTGTTCCTGTGCGCAAAGGTCCTAGTGGTCACAAATTACTTTCAAGATACCTGTTCTACGACAGATCTGTCTAATATTCATATAATAGAATACCCAAAGTTGCTTTCGAATTATTGCTTATTTATTATTAAAAAACCCACACCCCCTTGATTTGGTCCCATTGGGTATAAAACAATAACAACTAATTTGTCTCTTTGGGCCGAGCTGTTGCTTTGTGGTCAAAAAAATATTTTCTTTCTGTTTTGTTGATGGTAT
>CM065694.1:38382898-38387898 GCA_017654935.2 Phymorhynchus buccinoides
GTTACTAAGCTTCCCCTCTTATAGAGGAGAAGTCCAATGAGAGACTTAGTGCGATTTTTCTCACGCCAGAGGGCATGACGCTCGTGTGGGGCTAATCCTCTCTATATTATTAGTTGGGGATAAAGAAAGAGAGAGAGAGACAGTGAGTGGTCCTACCATCACTCTCTCTCTCTCTCTCTCTCTCTCTCTCTCACTACGCCCAAGTAAGTAAGAAAATCGCGTGATAAGCCCCTAGTGCATTGACTGCCCGCTGGCGTGAAAAATATCGCCATAGGTTGACCATTGTTTTTGTACAGATTCTACTTTCTTTCTGTTTTGTTTGTTTAGGTTTTGTGTTGTTTTGTTTTAGTTAGGGGTGTGTGGGGTGGGGTGGTCTTTTTTGTTTTGATTTTGGTTTGGTTTTGTGGTTTGACAACTGGTACTCTTCACCTTGTGGTTGCAGCTTGAATACAACCCTGTACAAATAATCTGGAAAATGGTGTGTAACGAACTAAACTAAGCCAAGTATTGGCGTTGTCGTTCATCATACCATACCATAAAAAAGTAGTGAACAATATGCAACAAAAAAGGAGGAGGGGGGGGGGGGGCGCAAAAGAAAACAAGTGCAACGCCGAGCGGCTGCAAAGTTCCCTCGCAGCATCGCCGAGCTACTCCGAAATCGAGAGAGAGAGAGAGAGAGAGAGAGAGAGAGAGAGAGAGAGAGAGAGAGAGAGAGAGAGAGAGAGAGAGAGAGAGAGAGAGAGAGAGAGAGAGAGAGAGAGAGAGAGAGAGAGAGAGAGAGCGTCAACCACAGAGCTACAAAGCTGTTTCATGGCGCATGTGTGTTCGGACCCGTGATTTGAGCGCGCGCGATCATGCGTACACGAGCGCATAGAACAATTCATGACAACTGTGTTATAGACCATTCATCAAGAAATGTTGTGAAAAAAACTGCATTGAAATGCATGCAAAACTTCGCGAGATATTAGCGATTATGTGTTTTGGGGTTTGAACCCCGTAACGGGCGCGACCTTGACCTTAATGTAAAACTAAATACATCAGTGGATAGCTTGCATGTTGGCAAACTAGTATGCCAAATTTGATGATGAATAGTTTATGAGAAAAACGGACGAATAGCCGGACGGACGGACGGACGGAGGCACGCCGGACGGATCAGACAGAAACAATAGTTCCCGAACCCTCGGCTCGGGGACGAAGAAGGTTCGGGAACTAAAAATGATATGAATACGGTTATATTAGGAAACGAAACGGAATGAAAACAGGCGAATATTTTCGTTCAATCTGTAACCTGTGTAAAAAAAAAAGGATACAAGTTGACGCGAAGGTGGAAAAGTAAGGGAGGACGGTTGTTTGATTATCCACAGGAGGGAGAGAGAGAGAGAGAGAGAGAGAGAGAGAGAGAGAGAGAGAGAGAGAGAGAGAGAGAGAGAGAGAGAGAGAGAGAGAGAGAGAGAGAGAGAGAAGAGAGAGAGAGAGAGAGAGAGAGAGAGAGAGAGAGAGAGAGAGAGAGAGAGAGAGAGAGAGAGAGAGAGAGAGAGAGAGAGAGAGAGAGAGAGAGAGAGAGAGAGAGAGAGAGAGAGAGAGAGAGAGAGAGAGAGAGAGAGAGAGAGAGAGAGAGAGAGAGAGAGAGAGAGAGAGAGAGAGAGAGAGAGAGAGAGAGAGAGAGAGGGGGGAAAGAGAGAGAGAGCGAGAGAGAGAGAGAGAGAGAGAGAGAGAGAGCGAGCGAGAGAGAGTGAGGCGAGAGAGAGAGAGAGAGAGAGAGGGGGGGGGGGAGAGAGAGAGAGAGAGAGAGAGAGAGAGAGAGAGGAGTATGCACGCACCATGCATGTGTGCGCTAATATCAACTCGCCCTTGCTCTCTTTCTTCTACAAGTAGAATTCTTTGTTTGTTCGTTGTTGTGCACCTATTTGTCTGTTCGTCTGTCTTGTTTCCCATTAACGTTGCTCCCTCCTTTCCCGCACGTGGTCGTCATAAATTAAGCGACTTTGTTGTACTGTCTTTTTTTATGTAAAATATTATTTTTCTCTCCCTTATCCAGACACAAAGGCAGTTTTCCATGGCGTGCGAAGACGCAACTCGTCTTGATGTTCCTGAATTAATAAATAATAGAAAACCTCAAAAATGGCTTCCTCGAATTTTCGCCCGCTTATTTATTGATCTATTCATCCATTATTCATTTAATTGTTTATTTATAGAATATTACTTATGTTTTTGATTGGTACGTTAACAATTGAAGTAAATTATTTTTGTTTATTTACTTAAATTGTCAATTTTGTTTGCTTGTTTACTGTATGTGATAGTTCAAACGTGATTTATTAAGTTTTATTTGTTTAGTTCTTATTTCGCGCGTTTAATATTTTTCTTGAGTGTTTTACTAAGAATACACATCTGCATTGTTACAAATTCGGGACTTTCCTGCGTCCGGGCATTGCCTCCAGGATCGTTCCCACCATCTTTATATCTACTAATGTCCCATATGTGTCTGTACTAGACCGGAGGACGTTAAGCAGAATTTCAATCATTTATATTTTTCTTTTATGAATACGTTTATTTTATATATTTTTTAAATTTCTAACCAGGCGTCATTATTTCAGTTAGGCACTGCTTGCATTGGTGTGTGTGCCAAATTTGTCGGTTAATTTTGTTGTTGTTGTTTGTGTTTTTGATTATCATTGAATCACGTGAACACCGGAGTAAGAATCCTCTAAACCCAGCTTTGATAGGCTGGCCATGTCATCTGCATGGAGGAGTCCAGGAGTCCTCGTCGGCTTCTTAGGTCACAATAATATCTGCATTGTTAAAAATTCGGGACTTTCATGGTGTTGCACTGCCTCCGGGCATTGCCTCCAGGATCGTTCCCACAATCTATTATATCTACTAATGTCCCATATGTGTCTGTTTCAGACCGGAGGACGTTAAACAGATTTGTCTTCTTCTTCTCGTCGGCTTCTCGACGGTGAGCTGACACAAGGCAGTCGCAATCAGGGTCGTCCCAAGAAGAGGTATTGTATAAGGACAACCTCAAGGCTTGTCTGTCAAAACAGAACATCATCAACATCATCATCACTACAGATCCTCGTAAACCTAACAATAAACAACCTTTTATGTACTTGTATATATGCGCAAGCAGGGTCGTCCCAAGAAGAGGTATTGTATAAGGACAACTTCAAAGCCTGTCTGTCAAAACAGAACATCATCAACATCATCATCATACATATTCTCGTAAACCTAACAATAAACAACCTTTTATGTACTTGTATATATGTATATTATATGTTTTTAGATTTGAAAGAAAAGCTCAATATACTGCTGTGCACCGTGCCTCTGGTCTAAAGGACTTAAAAATTAGAGCATTTGAAATACAAAACTAGTTACATTTGATAAAAAACCTTTTCTTTCCACATGTCTTTATAATCGAACATTAGAATCAAGACCAGTTACAACAACTTAGTATCTTGATGTATGTTCTAAAAAAAACATAAGAGTGCTAGCTTAGTTTTTGCTTCATTTTAGGGGAGGCAAGACAGAGCCCAGTCCACGACAGCTGTTTCGACCCATGAGGATCTCGTCAGGTGAACACGGCATTGGGATCTTACCCAAGTCATGTGGGATTTTCTCACCTCAACACCAAGGTCCTTCCATAGTGGGAAGGTTTCCCTGTTGTAAATGGGCAAAAAGCCCCCCAAACACCAAACCAGCACTCAGATAAAAATGCTTTATCTGAGTGCTGGTTTGTTTTCTGGGGGATTTTTGCCAATATCCTTAACCCCATCCAAGACCCTCTTTCCAACGACCATCAACCGCTCCGCGGCCATCTCCACAACGACCACCGCACCAGAAGTACCCCGTCCCTAAAGGGCGGAACGCCATGCGGACGTTAAAGATTGTCTACAACGAGCCTGCCTCCAGTGGGGCAGTGCTTCATCCACCCCAGCTCGAGGCTGCTGCAGCCAGCAGAACCAGTCGGCATGGCAGGACCAGGACCAGGGAGAGCAGTGCGGACTTTGACGAAAATGGTCATCGGCAGCGCCCAGAAACAGCACGAGAGCAACGTCACAGAGTTGCCACTGAGTCGAGTTTCTCTAGATAACGGTCGCCGCGCGAATAACGCTTACGCCAAACGGGGCCTAAGAAACACTGTAGAAAACGTTTGCGGGAGAATAATTATTACAAGCTCTTGTCTGATTGGTCAATTTTTAATTTTTATTTTAAACAAACTTTAAAGGACCAATCAACAACAAGAAACGTATTCGCCACCTACTAGTTCCGGATAGTTCGCCGCTTGCTCGGTGTTTGGCAAGAACAAAACGCCACGCGAACTATCGGCAAACGAAGGGCGTTTCTTAGACCGTTTTTGCCGATTTGAGCGAGCGCAACGTAACGTTAGCCCTTGTGAAACGATCCCCTGGTGTTCATGTCCTACCTACATCCCATGTGCTCTGCTGAGTTTTGTATCGGCCCCCGGTAGCCACGTGCGAGTCCACCGATGAAGGCACAGCGAGAAGTCATCCCCAGAGAGGATCCGCAGAGAGAGACAACCGTGAAATGAAAAATTAAAAACAAAACAACGAAAGAAAACTGTACAAAAGATAAATGAGTTGAGTTTTAGTTGAGTTTAGTGAGATGGGTTGAGTCTCTCTCTCTCTCTCTCTCTCTCTCTCTCTCTCTCTCTCTCTCTCTCTCTCTCTCTCTCTCTCTCTCTCTCTCTCTCTCTCTCTCTGCGTTAGATTATTCTAATGCGTTAGATTATTCTAATGAAATATACTACTAGGTGATTTTAACATAGACTTACTTAAACCTTGTAACACATGGAACAGGATTATTGACTCATACAACTTAACCCAACTAATAACTAACCCTACGCGAAAAACATTAACATCAGAAACATTGATCGACCACATTTATGTTACCAACGCAACTAACATTGTAGAAACATCAGTGCCTGTTTTTGGACTCAGTGATCACTTTCCCATTTGCTTAACTTGGCATAAAAAGGGTGT
>CM065694.1:38397898-38405398 GCA_017654935.2 Phymorhynchus buccinoides
CCAGCCATATTTCAGCCAAAAATGTCCATTAAATGTGCCTGGGTAGAGAACAAAATCCATCGGCAGTATTGGGGATTGTTCTGTGACAGATATAAAATAAGGTCTATCCTTACTTCCCAAAACTAAGACAATGGCTCCAACCCACCTGCGTGCGCATCTCGACCCTTCCAACGGAAGTGTCGCCATCTTAGTCCTTATTTGTGTGTAAACAAAGTGAAAATGTTATTTAAACGTGTAAAGAAAACATCCAGATGTTATAAATACAGTTTAGATAAGTTTCGAATTGGAACAGCCAAATACGCAGCATCGATCTAGCATTTTTCAAAAAAAAGGTAAGGACTAAGATGGCGGTCTCCCATAATATGGCGCTCCTTGTGGCCGGATATGACGACACGTGGGTACCAGCCATAGGGTCTTTGGATGTAGACCCCGATTTGATGCTTTTTAGTTACATAGGTGTTCAATCACTGTGGTGCTAAAATGCGATTTTGGCGGTGAAAGGGTTAAATTAAATCGAATCAAAATATCTGTATTGTCCGTAATGTGTTTGTTGTTTTTGTTGTTGTTGTTGTCTTACCCTGGCTTAAAGACTCCAGGGATCATCCCAACAGCCGAAGCACTTGAACACTATCATGGTACTAATGCACCAGTTAGTTAATGAGAACATTACGTGTGTTACCGTTTTCGATTACCTCGCCACGTGGGCAGCCACACTCCGACTTCGGAGGAATGTGTGTGCTGATCTATGACATTATCAGAAAGTGAACTTGAAAACTGCTTTACGGATACAAGGAAATAAGTGTGACCCAATAGCATGCGTATATATTACAGTTTTCTCTGTTTCTTTGCGACCTCTATTTCTCTCTCTGTTTCTGCTGTATTTTTAACATCCTAACTCCACGTCTCTTCAGTTCGACACACACACACACACACACACTCTCTCTCTCTCTCTCTCTCTCTCTCTCTCTCTCTCTCTCTCTCTCTCTCTCTCTCTCTCTCTCTCTCTCTCTCTTTCTGTCTGTCTCTCTGCGTCTCTCTTTCTTTATCTCCGTCTCTCTCTCTCTGTCTGTATGTCTCTCTCTCTCTCTCTCTCTCTCTCTCTCTCTCTCTCTCTCTCTCTCTCTCTCTCTCTCTCTCTCTCTCTCTCTCTCTCTCTGTATTATGCGCGATCTCTTTCAGTTGTCTAATAACGTATATATATATATATATATTTTGTTGATTTAAGATTTGTCAACTCATGATGTGGGCCAAGGCCTGATTCATTAAATCATTCGATATCTCTCTCTTTCTGTCCGTCGGTCTGCTTTCTCTCTCTCTCTGTCTCTCTTTCTCTCTCTCTCTGCCTCTCTCTCTCTCTCTCTCTCTCTCTCTACCCCTCTCTCTCTCTCTCTCTGTTCGTCGGTCTGCTCTCTCTCTCTGTCTCTTTCTCTTCGCCTCTCTCTCTCTCTCTCTCTCTCTCTCTCTCTCTCTCTCTCTCTCTCTCTCTCTCTCTCTCTCTCTCTCTCTCTCTCTCTCTCTCTCTCTCTCTCTCTCTCTCTGTCTCTCTCTCTCTCTCTCTCTCTCTCTCTCTCTCTCTCTCTCTCTCTCTCTTCTCTCTCTCTCTCTCTCTCTCTCTCTCTCTCTCTCTCTCTCTCTCTCTCTCTCTCTCTCTCTCTCTCTCTGTGTCTCTCTCTCTCTCTCTCTCTCTCTCTCTCTCTCTCTCTCTCTCTCTCTCTCTCTCTCTCTCTCTCTCTCTCTCTCTCTCTCTCTCTCTCTCTCTCTCAGAGCAGAATACAGCAGTCATCAATCCTGCCCACCCAGCCATTCACTGCCATGTGTCACCAGAGACGAGCATTTCGCATGCTCTCTTCTTCTTCTTCTTCTCTGAACTTTCCATTCTCTTTCTTCTCTATATCTTTCTTTCGTATTTTTTCCATTCATTCTTCTCTCTTTTCCCTACAAATTCCGCTGGCTGAGGAGACGAACTACGGTTCGGGACAACCCAATCAGGCAGACAGATGACTGTCCTTTCTAGTTTTACCCCCCTCCCCACACTCACCCCCCCCCCCCCTTTCACCCCCCCCCCCCTGCCCTATTCCTTCTTTTTTTTGCCTTTCTCTCCATCCTCTACGCTCACTCACCCACCTTAACCCTCCTCCACCCCCACCCCTAGGAGAAGACGGGGTAAAAAGCGCATGGGCGGGTAAGAAGCCCACCCCAATTATCTCATGAAATAAAGAACATTTCAGTCAAATTTGCCCATGAGACGAATGCTAGACATTAACGCTCGTCTCATGGGCAAAATGAGACTGAAATTTTCTTTATTTCATGAGGTAATTGGGGTGGGCTTCTTACCCGCCCATGCGCTTTTTACCCCGTCTTCCCCTACCTCCTGCTACTACAGCCAGACCTCAGCAATATAACGCCAGAAATGCTCACTTCTAGCTCTCTCCGTTCCACCACTTCACCTCTTTCCTTTAAAGACCCTCACTTGTGAAAGCCACCGGCGGAAAATTGAAGGGGAGACTACCGTAATTCGAAAAATATTAGGTTTGTAAATCGGATGACGGGAACAGGGAGAGCAGCGGAGGAGAAGCGTAGAAGGCAAGAAACCCTCCTGATTTTTTTTTTGGGTGGTGGTGGTGGTGGCTTTTACGTGATGATGAGTGAGAAGGACGACCAGGGCCTGTATTCACGTTGAGACAGCATGAGACTTAGCATCATGCTAACTTAGAAGCTCTTCCAATGTCCTATAGGATTTAATAGGACTTTTGGAAGAGCTCTTCTAAGTTAGCATCATGCTAAGCCTCATGCTATCTCAACGTGAATACAGGCCCAGGAGAAATTCAGGATGGGGGGTGGGGTGGGGGTGGGGGATGAAGGAAGAAGAAGTGTGTGTGGGGGGGGGGGGGAAGGGGGGGGGGGGTACAGAGGACAGGACAAGACAAAACGATGGAGGCGGCGAAAGAGGACAGGGGAGAGAGAGAGAGGGAAAAGTCTGGAATTCGGAGGAGAGACGAACGAGGAACAGTGGGACAGGAAAGGGTAGGGAAGGGTGGGGGAGGGGGTGGGGGTGGGTAAGGTCGGGGTTGGGGGAGTTAATCAAGAAACAATCCCCCCCCCCCCCCCCCAAGATTCCAGACCCCGTCAACGGGACGAACGAACGGACGTCCAGAGAGCCCCCGCCCCCTTCTGTCTCAACCCCCCCCCCCCACCCCTCACCCCCCTCAGCCAGTTCTTTTGCCTTCACCCCCCTTCTCTCCCAAGAAGCCCGAGCTCCTTGACGAGGACACGCAAGCTTCGGACCCAGGAACTCAAAGAAACGGGGGGCTGAGAGTGGAACTATGGAACCTTGTTGACTTCATTAGGTGAATATTAGGTATTAGGTACTTTATAGTCACAAGAGGCGTCTCTGTGAAATTCGGGTTGCTCCCACCTGGAGAGAACATCGCAGCCAGAGGCGCGACATCCAATTTGTTTTTATTTTTAATGATGCGATTTTTGTGTGACTGACGAGGAAGGAAAGGGTGGTGGTGGTAAATTTTGACCCAATGGCAACTTTTTCATTGCCACGGGGATTCACGTATGCTAAGTGCATGGGCACACGGGACTTCGGGTTTATCGTCTCATCTGAAAGACTCCACCACGTTCAGACCGTAATGCCTAGTGCAAAGTGACTAGAAAAATCCCCCTGTACCCAGGTTCGAACTCGGGTTTACTTGACACGAGGCGAACGCGCTACCACTGTGTCACTCTACACCTTGACTACCTTAAAAAATGCCAGTTGTATTTTTCTATAAAGACAATTATTGTGAAAGAAGAAATTAATCATTTTGTGTTTTTCCATAAAGACAATTATTTTGAAAGAAATAAACAATCTAAATAAAACTGATCATTACTGAAAATTATAACTGGAATCAGAGGAAATTAATATCTGTCTAGACGGAATATTTTCTGGCCCCTCCTCCCTTCCCCTTATACAGCATTCCCCGACTGCAATTATTTCTTTAATGATTGCAGTTGTGATCGATAGCGATATACCGGGGATACCGGTGGTTCTGTTGTATAAATAGTTCCCCCACCTTCTGGAAGTTCTGTGCTTGTAATTTCCTCTAATCTGTCACTCTCTTTGACTCTGCCTTTTTCCTTTGCTTACTGTCATCTACTATCTTTCTGCCTTTACCGGGTCCATTCTCCTGCCTTTTTTCACGAAACGCTTTCAAAAACATTTCCTCCAGCCGAAGTCGGACTCGCTGGGCCTATTTCTTTGTTAGGCGCATAACGGCAGCATGACGCATCTGCGCTCATAATAGACAGGACACTGTCTGAGCGATCGAAGAAGAAGAAGAAGAAGAAGAAGAAGAAGAAGAAGAAGAAGAAGAAGAAGAAGAAGAAGATAGCGATATATAGTTCTTTCCCCTTAGACTTATCTTGCGCCCGTATAATGATTTAGTTTTGTATGTATGTAAGTAAGTACAAAATGTTTGTACAAAAGTAACTTATTTCTAGAATTTAGAATGACCTTTACTGCATTTCATGTTTTCGCTTCTTCTTCTTTTCTTAAATCAGAAGGGCGTTTCACAAGGGCTAACGTTTCGTAGCGTTAGCTCAAATCGGCAAAAACGGTCTAAGAAACACCCTCCCTTTGCTGATAGTTTCCAAAACGTTTTGTGGCCACTTTGGTAGTAGCTAACGGCGAACGATTAGTTGAATCATGGGAAATATACAACTTTTTTTTTAATACTTCCGGTTATTTTAGTTCTGGCGAGAACATAACTTTTTGTTTACCAAAATGGAAGACAAAGTCAAGAAAGTTGATACAGACAATCATTCTTCACTCTACAACGAAAATGAATGAGATGAATTTAGCAAATTAGACAGACACAAGTATTTTTGAGTGATCTTTCTTAATTTTTCATCATGTTAGATGGCATAATGTAGTGCAAACTTAACTTTCTGCACACAAATAGACATAATTTAAATCGAAATCTTTGCACAGCCTGTCAGAGAGGTGTGATTAATCTCCCTTTTCATAGCAACTCTTTTCTCATCTCATTGACAGTGAAGAGTAAGCTATTAGAGTTATCTTTACTTAGCTAACGTTATTCGCGGTTATAGCACTGTTTCATAATTCGGTCTTTTGGGGTTATCTTTCCCTACTGTCTCGTCTTGAAGTCGGTTTGGGCTAGTTCCGGTTCAAAATTAGAATTAAAGAATAGAAGTTACCTACCTTAGACAACAACTATATTTTGTTCTTGTCTTCAAGTCTTAGGGTATTAATGTGGTCGTATCAAGTAAACAAATAAGAACATAACTGTCTATAGTGAACGAATGTAAACGCTTTAAGAAAAAAACATGAAACAGGACTTAATATTATTAAATCTACAAACTGATAACTGAGCAATTAAACACCCTCTATTTCAATTACGGAGCAGCCATGCCGTGTTTACAGCATTTCCTAACTGGAACTCAATGTGGCGGTGCCATAGCCGATGAGGTTTATCCGAGGCGTGGTTACTGCTGCACATATCTGTATTTTTAAAAAAAGATCGGGACAGTACTGGATGAGCACTGCCTCCGGGTATTGCCTCCAGTATTGTTCCCACCATCTTTATATTTACAAATGCCCCACATGGCCAAAAGGCCGAAGAGGGCGTAAAACCCTATCTTCACTCTAACCGGAACTAAGTGTCCTAACGGGCACACAACTCGTCTGGTGTTTCTTAGACCCCTTTTGGCGTAACAGTTATTCGCGCGACGACCGCCCTCTAGAGAAACTGGACCCACGGTGGAAGTTCAGTTTAACGTCGCGTATTGGCTTTCGCCATGTACGACGGGCTAAACAAACAAACCAGGATATAAACAAAAATGTATGTTCCTGAATCACTGTCTTAGCCAAAAGGCCGAGAAGCGATCAGAATTTTGGGCTAAGAAACTTGATCCACGAGTACAGATGTTTATTTCTACCTGTCAGTGTGTTTTGAAAGTCCACAGCTGTTTGTCCTACATTTCACGCGGACATTGCAGCCAGTCACGTTGTGACGATATATGTGTTAAAGGTAATCTATCGCGGTTCTGTTTATTGCAGAAACGGGTTGAGAGCACTCAAACAAGCATCCTAAAAAAAAAATTCATAACATTATAATGAGCAGTTAGTTAAAATGCAGCCAAAAAGGGATTACACTGCAGCAATCTGTAACCCTTTCACCGCCAGCCATATTTTAGCCAAAAATTGCTGTTAAATTGACCTGGGTAGAGAACAAAATCCATCTGCAGTATTGGGGATTCTTCTGTGACATATATAACATAAGGTCTACCCTTACTTCCCAAAACTAAGACAATAGGGTCTTTGGATAATAGACCCCAATTTGATTCCTTTTAGTGACATAGGTGTTAAAGCACTGTGGTGCTAAAATGCGACTTTGGTGGTGAAAGGGTTCAAACAAAAGGTAGAAATATTTAGACTTTTTTTTAATCCTTCAGGAAACTGAATGTGGGGTGGGTTTTTTACCTTTAGCGAAAACAGTAGTAATTCCCTATATATATGTAGGAAACACCGAGTTTACTCATTTAAAAGACAACAAACAAACAACTACACGACAAGTGCAAAGTGACGTTATTTTATTCACAAGAGACCAAACAAAGCTACTGGATATTTCGGCGAATGCGCCTTTCATTTAAAAGACTTAGGGAAACATATTTAGTTTATTATAGGGAGCAAAAAAGAAAGAAAGAAAAACCCGCTAAGAAACCACAGTAAACCACATAGTACGACATAGAATGTGAACGGTCAATGGGAACAGTCAAATATGCAGAAACTTCACTTTTCCAAGAAGTAATTTGAATATGTTTTCAAATTAAAACGAGTATTTGTGATGACATCTCTTTTGCTGTTTCAGGACCAGCCTCCTGGAACAAACTTCCTCTCTCCCTCCGTCAGCGACCGACCCTCTCTGCTTTAAGATCAAACCTCAAAACCCACCTGTTTCTTCGTCATTGAAGCTCTTTCTTTCTTTCCCTCCTCTTTCTTGCCTTTAGGACCATTTCTCACACGTGTGTGAGTGTTATTTTCTTGTTCGTCTTTGTTTAAAGACACACTGACGCACCACGAGTAAATCCCTTTGTTTTTTGGGTAGCTGTGACCCACATACAAATGTACCCAACTTCAAATTGAGGCTGCTATTTAAAACGATGTTTCGTTTTCAATTTGTGGAAATTTGTATGGGAGTCAAACCTGGTCAAAACAAGATTTCTTACCAGCTATAAGAGGGAAAACACGTGAAACACGTGATTTTGACCACGTGACCTGGTGAATCTTTAAATGCGTTATGAATGTTCAACGTGTGTGTGCGATTCGATTTGATTTTTTATCAAGACTAAGCGCCGTATAAATACTGTATGTTGTTGTTATTGTTGTTTTCTATTTATATGTCTTTAGCAATCTTAAAAGAAATGAAACGAAAAAAAAAAAAAAAATGCTTTTAAAATTATGAATTTAGAAGAACAATTTTTATCTAGTGA
>CM065694.1:38410398-38425398 GCA_017654935.2 Phymorhynchus buccinoides
TCCCCCCCCCCCCCCCCCCCCCCCCCTCCCCCCCCCCCCCCCCCCCCCCCCCCCCCCCCCCCCCCCCCCCCCCCCCCTGTGTCGCTGCTGGAAAAAAACGATTGGCTTAAACGACTTTGATTAGATGCACAGCACGTGGACATACTTAGATATATGATATCAGACTCATCAGCAACAACAAGCTAGGAGCTTATATTGTGCTCTCTCTACAGTTGAACGTGTTGTTTGTTAACACGCATACATGAAAGAGAAAACACCGACATTTGTTGATGTAGGCAAAGGAATTTAAATGAAAACCAATGTAAGAAGCTGAGAAGAAAAAAAGGGAAAAAATACAACCCAGGAAATTTTCCGAGCAAAGCAAGCAACGTTAAGAAGTGCAACGAAAACCTAACTCTTAAGACAGCATTGCAGAAGCAAAAATTACATTAATGATCGAAAGAATAAACAACTAATCAAACAAATTAAAAACAAAAACAACAAAACGATTACATTTATAAATCCGAAATATTGCTCATATTTTAAAAAAAGTGTTGTTCTTTTACGCTGATGTTCGATTATGAAAACAGTTGCATGGAATCATACTAGAGGTTGACAAAGAAATAACAACCCAGGGAGCATTTTGACCATTACATTGGTTTAAAAAAAACCAACTAAATCAATAAACAAAATTAGTAATCCCTTAGTCTGTAGGCTAGGACGAAATAGGCAGAAAAGCAAGAAGTGAACAGAAAAGCAAAGCGGGAGACAGACTATGACTCGATCAGGTCGTGACGTTGACCAAATTTAGTTTCCCGCACAGAAGAGGTCACAAGCCATCTGACTCGATCAGACTCGATCAGTGAAATTTAGAACCCGCCCTATTCGGCCCTGTCACCTGACTGGGCCCGACTGAGTCAGACTGATCAAGCAGCATGGTATGCAAATGAGGTAAAACGTCACGACCTGATCGAGTCACATGAGGCAGTCACACAGTCTGTCGCCGGCTAAAGTGGTAAGAAAAGGGATTAGAAAGAGTGAAAAAAATCAGGAGGGGGTGTCCTTTCGTACAAATAGTTCCCCACCTTCTGGAAGTTCTGTGCTTGTAACTTCCTCTAATCTATCACTCTCTTTGACTCTTCCCTTGCTGTCATCTACTATCTTTTCTGCCTTACTGCTACATTCTCCTACCTTTGTTCTTGAAACTCTTACAAAGATTTTCTCCAGCCAAAGACGGACACGCTGGACCAAACTATTTTTTTTTTTTTTTTTTTTGCTGTCCCATCTTCTGGGCTGTACAGTGGCGTTGCTCCCACGCCGCTCGTTCCGAATCCCGATTCGCAGCTACACCCCGGTTTGTTCAAGTCGCAGAATCCGAGACCAGCAGTCCAAGGGGAGCGAATCTATGTTGGGCCGTCAGGAGGCAACCAACCGAGGAGACACTGCACTGCTGCTGAGTCACTTCGGTGGAGTTCAGTGGAGTATGTTCAGGACACCACCTACTAAGCCCCCTACTGACGACACTATTCTCTTAGTCGCGGAGCCAGCGAGAGTGAGGTTCTCCTCCAAGGGCGCCACCACGACCGTCCACCGACAGCTCCCCAGAACACACTGATCCCCATGACTTTGACTCGAACGCACCAAGGCATAGACTGGATTGGAAACCGAAACTGAGGTCACCATGAGAGCAGGGCATGCAAAGCCACAGAATTTGAGACATTTTTAAAATTTTATGATTGATGGAAAATGAGGCCGATGATAACGATGATGATGATGATGCTATGGAGATCCGTATCGGTCTGAGACTGCATGGCAGGGCTGTATTCTACGCTTCCTTTCATAATGATATCCCGGCGTTAACCAGGCCCGAGAACTACAGACACCTGCAGTGTTGGTCTTGCAATTAGAGCAACACTATCAGAATCGCATCCGTTAAGCGGATGAAGCTCGACTGTGTGGTTTTAGTCTTCCCATTGAGCCCATAGTCACTCACTCTGGGTAGGAGTCGGTCCAGGACAGAAAAAAGCCCTTGCCTCTGATGGGATTCGAACCGAAGACCTCCCAGCCAGTAGTCCGCGACGCTAACCACTACACCACGGCGGCTGGTTGGAAGAAATAAATAAATCTTGTTTTGACCAGGTCTCACTCCCATACAAATGCCCCCAAATTCAAACCGAAACATCATTTTAAAGAGCAGCCTGAACTTGAAGTTGGGGACAAGTGTATGTGGGTCACAGCTACCCAGAAAAAACCAAGGGACTTAATCGTGGTGCGTCACTGGGTCTTTAAGCGTTCATGTCTGCGAATCGGTCTCTTTGTCGTCAAGATAAGAGAAAGGCTGCCGTGTGGTAATTTTGTTTGTGTAAAACCAACATTAGTAGTCTATACAATGACAAGTGGAACATTTGTAAAAGAGGTGCAGACAGTTTGTAAAGTTGGACTAGATCTACTATATCTCCTGGTCTCTGTCGTTTAAATGGCAAATCGAGTAAGTTTAGTTTATAGCAAATGGTGTAGCTTCAAGCTACAGTGTTCATAGGTGAAGACGGGGTAAAAAGCCCATGGGCGGGTAAGAAGCCCATCCCAATTATCTCATGAAATAACGCAAATTTCAGTCACATTTTGCTCATGAGATGATTGTTGGTCATGAGCAAAATGTGACTGAAATTTGCTTTATTTCATGAGATAATTGGCATGGGCTTGTTACCGCCCATGGGCTTTTTACCCCGTCTTACCCTATAAAAGTTGTTAAATGTGTACGATTGATAATGAATGTATTGTGGCCCCCCCCCATACATGTTGCAACCTCAATCTGCCTACTTGGATAAGGTGTCTAGAAAGCAGTGCATGGGAACGGAAAGACCAGAATGAGAGAGAGGGGGGACAAATAGAGAGAGAGGGGAGGAGGGGGAGAGAGAGAGAGAGGAGAGGAGAGAGAGAGAGAGAGAGAGAGAGAGAGAGAGAGAGAGAGAGAGAAACTTTAGGCAAAACCCAAACAACAAAAGGGAGAGACCAGAGAATGAGGAGAGAGGGGACAGGGAGAGAGAGAGAGAGAGAGAGAGAGAGAGAGAGAGAGAGAGAGAGAAGAGAGAGAGAGAGAGAGAAACAAAACGAGAGAGAGAGAGAGAGAGAGAGAGGAGAGAGAGAGAGAGAGAGAGAGAGAGAGAGAGAGAGAGAGAGAGAGCAAAACGAACTTGAGGCAAAATAAACAACAAAAAAGTCTCCCCGGAAGAGACCAGACGAGAATGAGAGAGAGAGAGGGGACAAGAGAGAGAGAGAGAGAGAGAGAGAGAGAGAGAGAGAGAGAGAGAGAGAGAGAGAGAGAGAGAGAGAGATTAGAGAGAGAGAGAGAGAGAGAGAGAGAGAGAGAGAGAGAGAGAGAGAGAGAGAGAGGAGAGAGAGAGAGAGAGAGAGAGAGAGAGAGAGGAGAGAGAGAGAGAGAGCAAAACGAACCTGAGGCAAAAGAAACAACCAAACATCTCCCCGGGATTGGAAATCAGGGAACATTATTATTTCGCCTGCCACAAAATGTGTCCCGAGGGAGAAAAACCCCCAAACAACAACCGTAGTTTGCAAGGAATCGTAATTTGTCTAGCGCTACCTAAAGATAAAATAAAACTCCCCTCGTAATTAAGACGAACGAAAACTTGGCCAGTAAATTTTTCACATACAGGCGAGACACCGTTTCTTTTGAAACTGTAGTGACCTCCGTTCCCAAATGGTCTGCCTCATCCCCATTCAGCCCGTTTCCCCCCCCCCCCCCCCCCGCCTCGCGCGCGCTTGGCCCCGGTCCGCCATGTTTGTCACGTGAATATTTCACCACTTAATTAAAGCAGGGAGCGGCAAGGAAGCCATGGTTTTATATTGATTTATTGTCCCCCCGGCGTTATTTAATGTATTATTCAGTGTTGTCGTCTCTTCTTGCGGCCCCCCCCCCCCCCCCCCCCCCCAATCCCCGCCCTTAGAGATGCCTTTCGTCGTTCAATGGTGAAGAAGTGTACGAATTTATGTCACCGTGATTGTGACCGTGTAACGATGGTGGTGGAAGTGTTGGTGGGTTTAGTCACAGGCTATGACATGCTATTATTATAGTTAGTAGTTAGTCTTTCGGTTTGCTCGTAGAGTAGAAGAGAGGGAGAGAGAGAGGGAGAGAGAGAGAGAGAGAGAGAGAGAGAGAGAGAGAGAGAGAGAGAGAGAGAGAGAGAGAGAGAGAGAGAGAGAGATTCACAAAGTTTACTGAAGTTTACTGATCCAGGCCTTCTGCCCATGTCAGAGGGGAGGGGGTTACAAAAAGAAAAACAACAATGACAACAAATCATCAGCACAAAGAACTCCATTATAAGCGAACATACAAACAAAAAGCAACATTGACAACACATCATCAGCACAAAGAACTCCATTATAAGCGAACATACACACAAAAAGCAACAATGACAACAAATCATCAGCACAAAGAACTCCATTATAAGCGAACATACACACAAAAAAGCAACAATGACAACAAAAAACAGCACAAAGAACTCCATTATAAGCGAACATACACACAAAAAGCAACAATGACAACAAAACAACAGCACAAAGAACTCCATTATAAGCGAACATATGAACAAAAAGCAACAATGACAACAAATCATCAGCACTAAGAACTCCATTATAAGCGAACATATACACAAAAAGCAACATTGACAACAAAACAACATTGCCAAAAGCTGGATTATAAAGTGAACATACAAAAAGCATCAAAGATGACAAATTGGCCGTGCCACGAGTTACATTATGAAGCGAACATACACAAAAAGACATACTCTCATGGACATACTCTCTCTCTCTCTCTCTCTCTCTCTCCTCTCTCTCTCTCTCTCTCTCTCTCTCTCTCTCTCTCTCTCTCTCTCTCTCTCTCTCTCTCACACACACACACACACACACACACACACACACACACGCACACAAACGCACGCACGCGCACGCACACACACACGCACACACACGCACACACACACACACACACACACGCGCACACACATATAAACACACAACACACACACACACACACACACACACACACACACACACACACACACACACACACACACTCTTTTCACACACACAATTCACACATATCACCATTGTTGTGAACAGACTTTAAATTAAATCAATCACACACATCACCAGAGAGAGAGACACAGACAGACACACACAGACCACAGAGATAGAGAGAGATGAGAGAGAGACACAGACACACAGAGACAGATCCACACACACACCAAAAACTTTTATTGATTAGGCCTTTCACCGTATCAAGTAGGGAAAGGGGGGGGGGGGTAAAGAGAGAGAGAGAGAGAGAGGGGGGGGGGGGAGGAAAGAGGTCACACACTTCTGGTTTTTTTTTTAGCGCTGTTGGAGTTACCTACCTAGCAGCAGCGCTTTTTCCGCTTATAATGTGCAAAAGAAATATAGTTACTTGTCTTTTTTTTTAATGATTAAAGCATTATGTGAACGAGAAATCAATATTATTTGCTGTCTTTGTATGATGAAAGTGTGTGAGAGTTAGAATAAAAGGATTGTTATCCCCCCCTTCTTTTTTTAATAATTGAATTGAGGTGTTCTATTGTTCTATGTAAGAAAAAAATCAAGTTCTCTGTCTCTTTCTAGTCCTCTGTTCTCCCATTCCTACCTGGCCCACTTACAATTTACCTTACAGACTAGACTGAGACTGAGACCTGTGCGCCTTATAGTATGAGTAATAAGAGTTTGTTTTTTTAAAGTGTAGAGTGGCACAGAGTACCATGAAGTAAACACAACTTCGAACCTGGATACAGGGGATTTTTCCCTCTCACTTTGCACTAGGCCTCACATTAAAACCAGTGGCAACGAAAAAGTTGTCATTTGGTCTCCACTGTATAAGGATTTCCTGTTTTTGAATTTTACCAGAAAATGAAGTTCCTTTTCTGTTTTAATTTGTCAAGCAAGACCTTTGTGTGTCTACTGGTTTTTCAAACATTTTAAAATAAGTACAGGGCTCCCAGGGGGGGGGGTCTATGAAGCACTAGAATGCTAAAGGACCCTCTAAATGAACACAGGGGGCTCCAGGGATGCACTAGAAATATTATTTTTAGCGTTCATAATGCCACTGGGACCCTCTATCCCACCTATATGACCCTCTATGCTGTAAGTGAAGGAGTCTCTGAGACCCCTTGTTTTGTGGGATAATTGGGCACCCTGTTTAAATTGTAGAAAAAGCAAACTAAAATACCTTCATAAATCAGTTTTTGTTTCAGCTGCAGGGGGGCATTTACCCCTGGACCCCGGCCTTTTTTTAATTAGTTTTTATTTTTTTATTTTGTGTACATGCAAAAGGTATGCATTATAATCCGAAAAACACGGAAGTTTACTTTTTTCTGCATGTCTGAATGAGTCAATGACACACTTACCTGAATCGAGTCATCACCCGGACACTGACTCCCTGTCACAGTACTGGCGTTGTATTGTGTGGACCCGAAGAATGCGTGGATCAGCTCAAAATGCGGCCACACTTTCTTAGTACCCCCTGGCATTCCTGTGCTCCCGACGGAAGCTTTCCGCACTTTCTGGTAGTACGTTTTTAGGCTGTTTATTTTCTTCTCCACAGCAGCTGCAACAAATACATAAATCAATACTATAAATACAAGCATGGCGAGTATATTATCCGTAATATACATCTATCTCCTCCTAGTCCTACTTGGGATCCCATACTAAATTTTTAGAATGATCAGTTCAATAATCGATAGCGCAATCTCCCTCCCCCAATGCACACACACAACCAACCACACAGAAAACCACACACACACATGCATAACTACATTATAATCTACACTCACAATCAGACTGACTCCCTCCCCCAATGCACACACACAACCAACCACACAGAAAACCACTCACACACACACACACATGCATAATTACATTATAATCAACATTCACAATCAAATTAATAAAATCAAGATAAGCAGAAATTGCAGATAGGGTACACATAAGCATAAAAACAAAAATAGAATAGCTAAACATGATTGATTTAATTTTAAATCAAAAACATAGTACTTAAACCAGAAGTACTTTCATGAAAGCATGCTGAAATCGCACACATTCATGCATGCACACACAATGACACACTCACAAACACGCATACACACACTATGAGAATCATCTAGGCTAAAAATAAAAAATATGACTCATAAAAATAATACTTGAATAAGCATTGAAGGGATACAAAAGCTCAACTACATCAAAACATAAAATGGCATAAACACACACACACACCCTTAAAATATACACACGCACCTAGCATCACACAATCATCAATAAGCCCATCAATAACACCCCCCCCCCCCCTCACTCAACCCATCTACACCCTCTTTCCAGGACGCAGCATTGTGCAGTTGTGCAAATACGTCACTCGCTACTATGAGAGTGTGTATTTTCGACATTGAGCATGAACCACAAATTTAACTTTTTTCCGTAAAATTATGACATATGGAACGATCGGATTTGGAGTACGAAAAAAATGAAAAATGGTTCAAGTAAAGAAAGAGTGAAATTTGTCATTCATGCTCAATGTCGACCGATTTGAACGAGCGACGATTTTGACTGCGACAAGCATCAGGCTCAGACCCGAGCAGTGGGCGTGAGCTGGCTGGGTCACAACCAACACGGCCTATGCCCATGCAGCAGCTTGGGTCCAGTATCAGATGGAACCGACCCCCCTTTTTTTTTAAAAAGGGTGCCAGAATGATCAGTTTAATAATCGTAGCCCCCAAAGAGAAGAAGAAGAAGATCAGGGGAAAAAAATATTGCAGGTCGAGGATCGTGTGGAGGGAAATCACGCCAAAATAAAATGAGAAATGAACTTCAAACCAACACTTACCAGTTGTCCAGTTCTGTCCAAAAGCTTCGCTTATGCTGGACAGCGCAGCATGTCTGGCATGCTTGTCTTTGTATTGAAGATCCCTGCAATCCCACAAACAGGGATCACAGATCGATGAATAAAGATGTTCTTGTGGGATCAAGATTGATGTTGGTGATGTCAGCCATTTTGCTGCAGACGGTGAAATGAAGAAAGGAATCTTCAACGCGAAAGAGTTCGACCAATCAAAACGAAGGAGCACAAAGGTTCCCAAACCATAGCTTGCAAACAAAAAACCTGTGTGCCAACCTGGTTGGCCAACCCCGCAGAAAATGTTCCCCAACATGTGTTGGTGCGGTTCAGATGCAAAACTAGTTGGAAGTGTTGGCAAACACAGTTGGCAAACCAAGTGTTGGCTTGGTTAAGAACGGCCTTTAGTAAATAATCAACATAATCTTACTCTGGATCAACGTGAAGTAATCTGATAACAATAAGATATACGTTAAAAGATAGTCTGTACTAATTATTCCTGTAGTTGTTCTATGATCGTGACATTTAGATCACATTTCCATCTCCATCCCACGTTCACACCCCCCCAATCCCACCCCACTTGTCTTTGTACTCTCTCTTCTACATTCAATTTTCACCCTCTCCATGATTCATTATTTCTCTCTAAAAAAAAAAAAAAGAAAAGAACAAACTGAACAAAAAATATAAAGATCAAAACGGGCATGCCCCTATGCACGTTGATGGGAAATAAATTGATATGAGGCCAAAAACAAAGACGCAAATTGAAATATGCTCGAAATTAGTTCTCTTCGTGTCGGAAGAACGGTGACATTTTGATTTCTAGCTCAGCTTCAATTTTGTTTTTAGGGGTCAGCCTTCGACGTTTCAGCCGAAGCAAGTTTTTGATGAGAATTGAATCAGATAGGGTAAAAAGCTGGGCGGGTAAGAAGCCCACCCAATTATCTCATGAAATGAAGCAAATTTCCCTCATTTTGCCCATGAGACGAGCGTGCTAGCATTCGTCTCAAGGGCAAATTTGACTGAAATTTTCTTTATTTCATGAGATAATTGGGGTGGGCTTCTTACCCGCCCATGCGCTTTTTACCCCGTCTTCCCCTAGTGTTTTATGAAATGTTTTACAGATCCAACAGATCACGTGTCAAAATCACGGGTTTCACGTGCTTTCCCTCTTATAGCTGGTAAGAGATCTTGGTTTTTTTATTGTTTTTACCAGGTTTGGACTCCCATAAAAATGCCCCCAAATTCAAAGCGAAACATCATTTTAAAGAGCAGCCTCAATTTGAAAATTGGGGACATTTGTATGTGGGTCACAGCTACCCAGAAAACTAAGGAAAGACACACTGACGCACCACGATTAAGTCCCTCTGACGCGCCACGATTAAGTTCCTTGGATTTTTCGGGGTAGCTGTGACCCACATACAAATGTCCCCAACTTCAAATTGAGGCTGCTCTTTAAAATGACGTTTCGTTTTCAATTTGGGGTACATTTGTATGGGAGTCAAACCTGGTCAAAACAAGATTTCTTTTACCAGCAATAAGAGGGAAAACACGTGAAACCCGTGATTTTGACACGTGACCTGGTGGATCTTTAAGGAGGTAACACTTAAGAGGCCAACATGCTGATATACTTTCCAACTTCGTCAAATGTTAGGCCTGGAATAAGGATGGAATAAATCTGAAAAGGTAAAGATGTGCCCCCCCCCCCCCCCCTGCATTTCTCGGTTAATTCTATTTTTTCCGTTTTTGCCTTTCTTACCATACATAAAGCTGTATTTTAGGAACATTTTTAGCTAATAACCTTTTTGGAATACTAACCCTATCCCTAACCCTAGCCCTAAACCTAACCCTACCCCCCCCCCCCCCCCCCCCCCCCCCCCCCCCCCCCCCCCCCCCCCCCCCTCTCACTATGTACTGCAGTACACCGCGATTTGTCACAGTTGTGGTTCGTTGCGTTTTTCCGTCTTATAGGGGGGGGGGGAGGGTTAGGGGTAGGGTAGGGTTAGGGTTAGTATTCCAAAAAGATAATTTGGTGAAAATGTTCCTAAAATACAGCTTTATGTATGGTAAGAAAGGCAATAACGGAAAAATACAATTAACCGAGAAATGTAGGGGGGGGAGGGGGATGGCACATCTTGACAACAGATGACCTATTGTATAGGTAGGCAATTGCGTTTTAAAATGGGGGGAAAAAACCAACGACTTTACGATACGATCACGTGGTCTCGAAGCGCGAATCAAATGTGTTCTTCGAGACCAGGTGATCGAATCGTATCGTACAGTCGTACCATGTTAGTTGACGTGTAGCCGGCCCTTAAGTCTCTAACTTGTCTTGTCTCACCTTACTCATACTATGATATAGAGGTGGGGGGAAAAACCGGTTTGAACCGAAAAACCGGTGCTAAACATTCGCGGTTCGAAAAACCGGTTCGATTTGCCGTTAACCGGTTTTTCAACTGCAAACTGAAAGTAAGTTTTTCTTAGAATAAAGCATTCTTTTCGAAAAACAACACTGATTCTCAGCGCAGATTGGGTGTTTGAAAACCAAGAGTAGCTGTTTCTAGTTTGTGGTGGTGTATGGCTTTGACTTTGAGTGTTGAGTTGAGTGTGTGTGTGTGTGTCATAAGTTTCTTTATTGTGTGCCGTGTGTGTATGTGTGCGTGTGCGTGCGTGTGTGTGAATATTCTGACAAACACATAATAATTAGATGTGTTTGCATAGGTAAAACTAGTGATGCGAGTACTGGTTTAAAACACCGGTTCGATAAAACCGGTTCGGATAGGGAAAACCGGCTTAAAACCGGTTCAGATTTTTTGAACCGGTTCTCAACTCTACTATGATATAAGTTTGAGACTCGAGTGCTTTAACCCTTTCACCGCCAGCCATCTTTGAGCCAAAAATGTCCATAAAGCTTACATGGCTACAGAAAAGATTTTGTCTGCAATATTGTTGGATTTCTCTGTGACACATTTAGAATGGGGTCAATCCTTACTGGCCAAATTTAGGAAACACAATATCATTGAATAACAGACCCTGATTTCAAGAGCTTTTATATGACATGGTTGTTGAATCATTGTGGTGCAAAAATGCGACATTGGCGGTGAAAGGGTTAAAGTTTGAGACTCGAGTGCTTACTAAAATCTAATCATATTTTTCTCTTTCCTGATGCAGTGACCCGTTTCAAATATTAGCATTACTCTCCACCCTACCACCCCTAGGTATTGTCTCTGTTTTGTTTATGGGGTGGTGTGTGTGTGTGTGTGTGTGTGTGTGTGTGTGTGTGTGTGTGTGTGTGTGTGTGTGCGTGCGTGTGCGTGCGTGCGCGCGTGTGCGTGTACGTGTGTGTGAGTGTGTGTGCGTGTGTGTGTGTGTGTGTGTGCGTGCGTGCGTGCGTGCGTGTGTGGCGTGTCGCGCGTATGTGCGCGTGTGTGCGTGCGTGCGTGCGTGCGTGCGTGTTGTGTGTGCGTGCGTGCGCGTGTGTGCGTGTGCGTGCGCGTGCGCGCGCGCGCGCGCGCGCGTGTGCGTGCGTGCGTGCGTGCGTGCGTGTGTGTGTGTGTGTGTGTGTGTGCAATAAAAAAGAATACCAAGGTGAAAGTTAAAGAGGAGTATTGCGCGCGCTCTCTCTCTCTCTCTCTCTCTCTCTCTCTCTCTCTCTCTCTCTCTCCCCCCCCCCCTCCTCTCTCTCTCCACCACCCTCCGCCGTTCTATTTTGTTCTATAAACTCCACTGAACGCCTGTCATGGTTAGCAAAAATCGTCACGACCTCATTGAATGAGAAATAAATTGATAATGGACAAAAACGATTTGGACAATTACCCCAAAAAATGCAACTACGCTTCAACTCAAAATTATTGCCCTTTCTTGCGACAAAGATGATAGTTGGATTGCACCCCTTTTGTTTATTCCATGCTTCTTGGAATTATTCAACCCGATATAGGCCCGCACCTGTATTGTTCTGTTTTTCCATCTTCACTCCTTTTAAGGGAATAAAAACGCCTCAAAGGTATTACGCGAACTAATGAGAATGCAATTGAAACATAAAAGGCATGCAAATCAAACTCTGCTCTAAATTAGAGTTCTTCTTGTCTGAAGAGCAGCAGGATTCATTTTGATTGCTAGCTCTTATTTAAAAAAAAAAAAAAAAATTCATCATTTGAATTTTCGGCCAATAGCTTTGTCGAGATATGGCTGGAGATAAAAACGAGGATCTCCATTGGGAACATTTCAGGCTTTCAGAGACAATTGTCTTTTTCGACTTAGGAGTTTGTTATGCTTCTGACCTGGTCATCATCTTAAATACCCACCTGATCACGTGTCAAAATCACGGGTTTCATGTGTTTTCCCTCTTATAATTGGAAATAAATCTTGTTTTGACCAGGTTTGACTCCCATATAAATGCCCCCCAAATTCGAACCGAAACATCATTTTAAAGAGCAGCCTCAATTTGAAGTTGGGGACATCTATATGTGGGTCACAGCTACCCAGAAAAAAACCAAGGGGCTTAATCGTGGTGGGTCAGTGTGTCTTTAGGATTAGGATTACGATTAAAATTATAGCCCCGTTGACAACTAAGGCCATGGCAGGGCTTTTACCATGTTAAATGGTCATCATCTTAAAATGAAAGAAGGTCACGACGGCAAAATGGTTTGTGCCGATCTCTTCCTATTAAGGAGGCACACCTTCACACAAAACTTGACGCGATTCGGTCAAGAGGTTCGGGAGATATCCTTGGGACAGACAGAAAAAAGAAAAGAAAAAAAAATACAAACCAGCCCATCGCAATAGTCCGATCACCTTTGGTGACGGACTAAGAAAAGAAAGAACGTAGATAAGAATGAAAGAAAGAAGGGAGGAAAGAAGGAAAGAAGCAAAGACAGAAAAGAAAAGAAGGGAAAATACCACAAGAAAAAGAAAGAAAGTAAGTAAGGAACATAAAAAGAAGATATAAATTATAAATCCAAATTTGTGTCCACTCCGTTCTTTTTCGTTTCACAAGACAATTTTACACAGATAATAATATTCGTTAAGAGAGAGAGAGAGAGAGAGAGAGAGAGAGAGAGAGAGAGAGAGAGAGAGAGAGAGAGAGAGAGAGAGATGTGGAGAGAGAGAGAGAGAGAGAGAGAGAGAGAGAGAGAGAGAGAGAGAGAGAGAGAGAGAGAGAGAGAATTAATTCATCATTAATTATATTGTTTGATTTCACTTTTAAATTTAGTTTTCACGCTTTAAGCGCTTTATTACACCGGTTATGGAATGACTGTTCAAGCTCCCGTTTAAGAATTGTCATAACACCCATTAAAAACTACTGTTCTAACGCATTGCAGATTGCTCACAAAAAACGTGCAACGAAATTAGGACAACTGCGTCATTTTGAATTTGTCTAAAAAGAAAAAAACACCTCACTTGAGAAATAGTTATTTTCTTTAGGACGTTACGCCATCTTGATCATTTAACCCTTTCACCGCCAAAGTCGCATTTTAGCACCACAGTGATTTAACACCTATGTCACTAAAAGGCATCAATTTGGGGTCTATTATCCAAAGACCCTATCATTTTAGTTTTGGGAAGTAAGGATAGACCTTGTTTTATAATATGTCACCGAACAATCCCCAATACTACAGATGGATTTTGTTCTCTACCCAGGTAGATTTAATGGCAAATTTGGCTCAAAAAATGGCTGGCGGTGAAAGGGTTAAACCAGGGCGCATTGCCATGTAAGGGGTAAAAACTAAACAAAACGTGCATCACTGAGTTTTGTCTTAAAAGCATACAAATACACACTTAGGGTTTGTTTCTACAAGATCGTTAATTCAGCAAAGCTTCCACATCTCTAGATACTTACCAAGCTACAACTACACTACTGAAAGCAAGGCCCCATCAAGCCTAAAAAGCCAAATTCCATCAAGGACCGTCACCCCCTCACCAGCATCCGGGTCTCTCGTGATCTGACCTAACAAGGGAAGCGACTCTGTTAACGACAGAGGAACATTTCCGGTCGTAGGAAGCCGTCTGTCCTGTCGCCCAGCCGTCCTTTCTTTCTGAACACATTATCACTCCTCCCAGTCTCCCCATGTCTGGCCGGACTTTCGTTTTGCTATATTTTGGGCCGCGATTTTGTAGACCCTTTTGTTCCGTAAGAATCCCAGCTTTTATATTTCCTTGCAGACGGGTTGTCTCCCTTTCCTTTGCTAATGGACTTCACCGAACCTGGAGCCTGAAGGACCCATCTTGAGACAATTCAACAAGTATTAATTGATCAAAAAGAGGTCCGTTTTATGGGTTTTTTGGTTAAAGGTGGACTCGGACGGATGAGTTTTTGCAAAAAAAACACGTCTAGATCACCAGAAAAGACAGCCTTTTCAAGGATCGGAACACTCACTTTGCTCTGGTTTCTTTGAAATTAAACCGTCAAAACGGCGATTTTTCCTTGGCGGAGATGCCGGAGAGAGTAGCCATTTTGGATGGGGTGGGTGGAGGTCACTCATTGTGGTTGAAGCGTTTTCTTTTTTTGTAGTGCAGTAAAAAAAAAAAGGAGCTATTTCCTTTGTTGTGAGCAAAACTCCTTTAGATAAACTGTATACATTTTTTTTAAAAAGGCTTGTATTGCGAAAAGTTCGTGCAAACGATTTGGTCTAAACACAGGCGGCCATTCAAAAAGAGACGGCAAACGCCTTCTCTTTGGGTGAAAGAATTTGACTTCCAGCACCTCCGCCAAGGAGGAATCGCCTTTTTGACGGCTTGATTTCTAGGAAACCAGAGCAAAGTGAGTGTTGCGATCTCTGTAAAGGGTGTTTTCCTGCTGATCTGGACGTGTTTCTTGCAAACACTCATCCGTCAGGGTGCTCCTTTAAGTATTGAAGTATCTAAAAGCATGTCTACCCTGTCTGTCTCTCTTCTTGATTGTGTGCCAAGCGTATTGGACCTGGTGTTGCAGTACCTCCAGGATCTGCTCCGAGCTGTGAATGATGGTTGTGGTGGTTGGTTGATGGTTCGTCTTGCATGTGCTCTTTGAAGCCAAGCAGACGTTAAGCCCAACTCTATCGTGTGTTGTGCGAACTATTTATATTCTTGTTTGTATTTGGCACGAAAAGCAAGAATCTGAACAAAACCAGTCGGTG
>CM065694.1:38427898-38440398 GCA_017654935.2 Phymorhynchus buccinoides
TCGGAACACTCACTTTGCTCTGGTTTCTTAGAAATTAAACCGTCAAAACGGCGATTCCTCCTTGGCGGAGATGCCGTAGAGAGTAGCCATTTTGGATGGGGTGGGTGGAGGACACTCATTGTGGTTGAAGCGTTGTTTTTTGTTTTTTGTAGTGCAGTAAAAAAAGAAAGAACTTATTTACTTTGTTGTGAGCGAAACTCTTTAAGATAAACTGTATAAAATTTACAAATAAACAGGCGAAAATTGCGAAAATGTCGTGCAAGCGACTTGGTGGCCATTAGAAAAGAGACGGCACACGTCTTCTCTTTGGGTGAAAGAATTTGATTTCCAGCACCTCTGCCAAGGAGGAATCGCCGATTTGACGGTTTGATTTCTAGGAAACCAGAGCAAACGGAGTGTTGCAATCTCTGTAAAGGGTGTTTTCCTGGTGATCTCGACGTGTTTCTTGCAAAAACTCATCCGTCAGGGTGCCCCTTTAATAAACTGACAAAAACACACACCCAAAACCCGGACAAGTACACTATATATCGAAAGTAAAACAGAACTCAGTGGCGAAATCAACTTCAGAAAAAAACTATACAAACAGCGTTATTATGTTCATATCGTAGGTAAAGGAGGACGGATTGCTTCTCTTATGGAAAAGAAAAGAATAGCTGAGTAGGTGAAACGGGACGAGTACTAGGGCTCCCATCTTGCTCAGTACCATAACAAAGCGTAGGGGAAACAGGAATAGGTGAATAGGGACGCTCCCTATCCTTCTTCTCGGGTAAAAGCCAGAAAGTACTACCATCTTTTTTAAAATTCGTTATGTGATAGTATTTTCTGGTTTTTACCCAAGAAAGAATGATAGTACCTTCTAGCCTGTATGTAGCCCTCGAGGTTCACTAGATAACACTCGTCCTTGTTCCGCGCCGTCTCTCCACCAAGCTAAATTTTACACGCAGATTGATTTTTACCATTTCTACCTATTCAAAACTAATAATAATAATAATAATAATAATAATAATAATAATAATAATAATAAATAAAGCTTCTATAGCGCTCTTCGATGATACAAAATCATCCTCAGAGCGCTTTACAAATATTACGAGAGAAAACAATCAAGAAGAAAAACATGATTACAAAACAATATGAAGAAGTATATATATATAAAATAATAATAAAAACATTGCTCACGCCGTTCATCCCCACCCACCCACTCCTTTCACATACACATTATAGACACCATTTTTTTTTTTTTAAAAACATAAAAAAGAAGCATACAAAATTATTATTTAACATAATTTAAGGTGGAAATCAAAATAATCCAACCGGTCTTTCAAATCCCCACCCACCTTCCCTTTTCTTCACATACACACTATAGGCACTCACGAACACTCATAACATAGCATCCGGGGAGAAAAAAAAATCAAGAAAAAAAATCAAATATCAAAGTATGGACAAACAGCACCCCCCCCCCCCCCCACACACCCCCCCACACCCCCACACCCCCACCACCCCCACCCACACACCCCCACACACCCACACACCACACCGTTTCCACACTATACAGTATTGTGCTTGCGCAATATAAACGAAACTATCCACACAATTGTACAGAATTAATAGGCTACGGTGAAAATTATGTATCCTTTTTTTCTAGGTTGAACCTGGGTCTGTCTCAATTTGGCTGTTGCTTATACTTTGCTAGGCGAATTGGTGCCGAAAATATCTTCGGTGAAGGGAGATAATTTTAGAGAGCCACTTTCCCTTAATTCACTATCATCCTCTCTCCTTGCCTTACTATTTCTATCTATGAAAGCCTGCGTTATTCATGAACCAAACCAAAGAGAGGTCCCGTGGATCTTGTCAGACTTTATGATGTATCTCCCTGGATTTTCTATGCATGTGTTGTTGTTTTTGATGCTGTTATTGATGTCGTCGATGCTTCTACAAATTCAATCATCATCGTGATTGTAGTACCTTGTAATCTTTTTTTTTTTTTTTTTTTTTTTTAAATTTAACCCCGTCTTGCCTCACTATGATTCATTCACCACCACCACCACCACCACCATAATATACTGTTTAGCATGGTAACAGAGAGAGACACAGACACTGTGAGACAGACAGACAGACAGACACAGAGAGAAGAATGGGAAGGGACAGGAAGCGGGAAGAAGGAAGGTGGGGGCAGGGGTTGGGAAAGAGGAGCATCTCTCTCTCTCTCTCTCTCTCTCTCTCTCTCTCTCTCTCTCTCTCTCTCTCTCTCTCTCTCTCTCTCTCTCTCTCTCTCTCTCTCTCTCTCTCTCTCTCTCTCTCTCTCTCTCTCAGTCTCTCTCTCCTCTGTGTGTGTGTGTGTGTGTGTGTGTGTGTGTGTGTGTGTGTGTGGAGAGAGAGAGAGAGAGAGAGAGAGAGAGAGAGAGAGAGAGTGCGCGCGCGCGCGCGCGCGCGTGTGTGTGTGTGTGTGTGCGTGTGCGCGCGTGTGTGTGTTTGTGTTTCTGTATGTGTTTGTGCGTGCGTGCGCGCGCGTGTGTGTATGCGTGTATGTGTGTGCGCACACGCGTGCACGCATGTGCGTGCGCGGGGGTGTGTGTGCGTGCTTGTGCGTCCGTGCGCGCGATTGTGTTGTGCTGTGTTTGTATGTATGTTGTTGTAAGAGTAGTAGTAGTAGGAGGAGGGTGAGAGGCGGCAGGTTCCACTGCGGCTGTTCCTCTCCCAGGAGGACAGACGAGAGAGAGAGAGACGAGAGAGACGAGAAGAGACGAGAAGAGAAGGCAGCCATGATGGCAGTAGTCTCTGGCCGTCAAGATTTGTGGGACGCTCGCGTGATCAAGTCCAATTAAACTTCCAACAATGGCCAAAATCAATTCCCGTCAATCGAATGGAAGGGAGGAAGGAATGGAACTAGAGAGAGGGGTGGAGGGGGTGGGGGGGGACGTAAGGTTGCGGGTGGGTGGGGAGAACTACTGAGGGCATGGGGAGAAAAAGGGGTATAATAAGGAAACAGAATCAGGAAGATTAGGTTGGGGTTGGGGTTGGGGGTGGGGTTGGGGGTGGGGGTGGTTAAGGAAAGGAGTAGAAGGGGTGGTGGGGTTGTTGGGGGTCAGATAGATCGGCTTCAAGGAGATGGGGGAAAAGCATAAGATGTGATATAGATGGTGTTTAATTCCAAGGGTTGTGTATGTTCGTTCGTACGTTCCATAAAGGTGATACATAGTATCAGAATGCCTAAGATCTGTGTACACATAAACATTATTCACGAGATATGTCTATTTCCCCATGGCAACACAATTATAGCCCACTCTAAAAGGTCTGCGTACAACTTAACACCTTTCACAAGCTATTTCTATTTCCCCAGGGCAACACAGTGAGCTATCACTGTGTTGCCATGGGAAAATAGAAATATCTCGTGAATAATGTTAACGTGTACACAGACCTTCATTATGACTTACAGCTCACTGTGTTGCCATTGGGAAATAGAAATATTTTGTGAATAGCGTTAACGGGTACACAGACATTAACCTATCAAGACTCAAGACTACTCTATTACTACGAAGAAGATACGACAACCGTGAATTTGCATGTGTTTATTTCTATTGGGATAAAATTTGCACAACCATTCCTGCGTTTTCTCCCCTCAGTACCTCATTTTGGCTGCCCTCAGTACCTCATTTTAGCTGCCCTCAGTACCTCATTTTGACTGCCCTCAGTACCTCATTTTGGCTGCCTTCAGTACCTCATTTTGACTGCCCTCGGTACCTCATTTTGGCTGCCCTCAATACCTCATTTTGACTGCCCTCGGTACCTCATTTTGGCTGCCCTCAGTACCTCATTTTGGCTGCCCTCAGTACCTCATTTAGACTGCCCTCAGTACCTCATTTTGGCTGCCCTCAGTACCTCATTTTGACTGCCCTCAGTACCTCATTTTGGCTGCCCTCAGTACCTCATTTTGGCTGCCCTCCGTACCTCATTTTGACTGCCCTCAGTACCTCATTTTGACTGCCCTCAGTACCTCATTTTGACTGCCCTCAGTACCTCATTTTGACTGCCCTCAGTACCTCATTTTGGCTGCCCTCAGTACCTCATTTTGGCTGCCCTCAGTACCTCATTTTGGCTGCCCTCAGTACCTCATTTTGACTGCCCTCAGTACCTCATTTTGGCTGCCCTCAGTACCTCATTTTGACTGCCCTCAGTACCTCATTTTGGCTGCCCTCAGTACCTCATTTTGACTGCCCTCAGTACCTCATTTTGGCTGCCCTCAGTACCTCATTTTGGCTGCCCTCAATACCTCATTTTGACTGCCCTCGGTACCTCATTTTGGCTGCCCTCAGTACCTCATTTTGGCTGCCCTCAGTACCTCATTTTGACTGCCCTCGGTACCTCATTTTGGCTGCCCTCAGTACCTCATTTTGACTGCCCTCAGTACCTCATTTTGGCTGCCCTCAGTACCTCATTTTGGCTGCCCTCCGTACCTCATTTTGACTGCCCTCAGTACCTCATTTTGACTGCCCTCGGTACCGCATTTTGGCTGCCCTCAGTACCTCATTTTGGCTGCCCTCAGTACCTCATTTTGGCTGCCCTCAGTAGACTACAGAGAAATGCGGCCACAGACCAGGCCTGGAGGGACGGACCTCAGAACCAAACTCTGGGGGACGGCGGACGACCTTCGCCGGAATTCCAGTTTTGGGGCAGTATTCTACTCGATCTGTAGGTTTGATGGGTAGCCATTTGAACGCAGAAGGAGAAGAAGAAGAAGAAGAAAAACAAGAAGGTTCAGGGATGGGCAACGTGTTTCGTCAGGTTGCACCCAAAACATAATAAATGCATGCACAATCATTAAATGGCTATTATGATGTGGGATCTTTATTATCTTCACAAAGGAGTTATGTTTTCTCTGTTTATGCATGTTAATGTTTATTTTGTATGACTCGTTAGTATTGAAACAATCTATTAATTTTCGTCTTCTTCTTCGATCGCTCAGACAGTATCCTGTCAATTATGAGCACAGATGCGTCATGCCGCCGTTAAGCGCCTAAATAAGAAACAGTTTGGCCCAGCAAGTCCGACATCGGCAGGAGGAAATGTTTTTGAAAGTGTTTCGTGAAGAAAGGCAGGAGAATGAACCGGTAAGGCAGAAAGATAGTAGATGACAGTAAGCAAAGGGAAAAGGCAGAGTCAAAGAGAGTGACAGATTAGAGGAAGTTGCAAGCACAAAACTTCCAGAAGGTGGGGGAACTATTTATTCAAAAGACACCCCGGTATCCCCACGGGGGGAGTCTATTTCTAACCCCAGTTGTTTTGGTTAATCAGGATTTTATTTTACCCAGGCCCTGTATTTACGAGTGCGTCTAAGACACTTAATCCGGGATGTATATTAGACAACACTACTAACCCGAGGGCCGCAATCCGCTTGTCAGATTAGTCTCATTTACATTTGACATCCCGTATTGTGTGTTGTAGACGCACTTGTGACTATACAGGGCCTTGTTTTGATAATGTGCATAGCATGGAGAAGGCATAAGTCATTCAAAGATTTTAATTTATTGCGGTCACACACACACACACACATACACACACACACACACACACACACACACACACACACACACACACACACACGGCATGCACGCACGCACGCACGCACGCATACGCGCACTCATGCACACACACACGGTGGTACACACTCACATACATCTCTCTCTCTCTCTCTCTCTCTCTCTCTCTCTCTCTCTCTCTCTCTCTCTCTCTCTCTCTCTCTCTCTCTCTCCCCACATCTCTTTAGTTCGACAATTTCTCTCTCTCTCTCTTTCTCTCTCTCTCTCTCTCTCTCTCTCTCTCTCTCTCTCTCTCTCTCTCTCTCTCTCTCTCTCTCTCTCTCTCTCTCTCCCCCCCCCCCCCTCTCTCTCTCTCTCTCATTTTACCCTCGTTGGCCCCTGTCCCATTTCAGTTCTTGCTCATTTGCTCCCCGTTCTTTATCGCAATTCGCGTGACAGGAAATTCGAGACGAGAGCGACGCTTCCAAGATGGCGGGAACTCTCCCACACCCCCCCCCCCCCCCCCCCAAGCCACCAATGTAACGGACTGGGGTCACCCGCGTGACCTGCCCGTTACCATGACAATCGGGTGCGTGCAAAACTTGACTTGGAATAGAAATTAAGACAATCACATTTGTTTTTAAAGAAGAAAGAAAATAAAGAGAAGGGACGGTTGATTAGTTGATTGATTGACTGTGATGTAATTTTTTGGTTTTTGTTTTGATCAAGCCTCGCCTTGAAAGTATAGAAGACCGGCAATAGGGTAGCATTCAGGGCCGGATCTAGGGTGGGGTGGGTTGGTTTTTTTTCTGGTTTCCGGAAACCCCCCCTCTGCCCCAAACTTGTACCGTATACAAGGGTGAAAAATACGAAAATGGCCCGATTTTTACCTTAGTAATCATTAAATTGCAAAATGTTCAGAGGACTTCGTCTCCGGAACCCTCCAAAACACATTACTCCTTAACCCAGAACCTACGCAGCTCCTTGGACCCCCAGTGGACCCCTCACCCCCACCCCCCTTACGAATCACTTGGTCCGGCCCTGGCATTGACAGGGTTATTCCATGAGCTAATTTATCCGCCCCTATTTTCGTCTTTCCCCAAACCTCTTCTACCTTAAAATATAAAGTGGTGGTTGGGGAAATCCAAAAACACTAAGCAACAATAAAAAATAAAAATAAAAACATGTGGTTTTTATTTTTTGTTGTTGTTTAGTGTTTGGGATTTCCCCAACCCACCACGTTATTTTTAGATTTTCCTGAGACTTTGCGAAATCCTGCAGTTATTTTTTAAAAAAATTTGTTTTATTACATTGATGTTGTTGGTCCTTTTTTCTTTTTTTTTTTTTTCTTTTTTTTCCCCCCCTTCAAAGAAGGTTCTCTTTTCTCCAATGATTTGCACATTCAAACTACAAATCAAAGTCTACAAGGATACATTACATGCTAATAGGGGTTTATTTTACATTTATATACCCACTCACCCATTGCCCCCCCCCCCCACCCCCCCCCATTCTCACTCTCTCTATTCATACAAGTAATTATTTTCGCTGTCACATCAACAGAATATGCTGTGATATAATAATAGTATGTTCATTATTGTTATGCAATTAACTTTTCTTAAAATAAATATGTTTACAGATTTGACATAAAAAATAAATAAAAACAAAACAAAACAAAGCAGTCAAATAAGCGCTGAAATGATTTTTTTTCCTTAAAAAATGACAGCAGTAGCGATTTTGATACAGATCCAGCACAGCCCACTTCCCTATTGTAACAGCCATTCCTCAAACACTAATAGTAATGACAGCGTTATGCTAAGAGTGAGTTATATGGTAACCACTTTGTATTAAATTTATCCTGAAGCATGTCCAGCTGGTGTACATATCTATCAACCTTCTTTAAGTGTATCAATTGTCGTAAAAACACAGGCAATGTAGGTTTTATTTCATTGATACGACATATATAAACAAAGTATTTTGCTTGTAGCAAAATAAAAGATAAACCTTCGTCCATTCTGTAATTTTCACCACAACCAAATAATACAATACAAGCAGTGAATGATAATCTGTCACAATGCACACACTTATTTTTTATAAAATTTTCTAATTCTTCCCAAAAGATTCTGGTATGCACACATGCCCATAAATAGTGAAAAACGGTGTCTTTTTCTGCATTACAAAAATTGCACAAGTTATTTTCTTTTATTCCCATTTTGTTTAAGATAGAGTTTGTAACAATAATTCTGTTGTTTATTTTGATTTGAAACCACCGTAGTTTTACTTCTGGGATAGTTTTAACATTATGAAATACTTTTGACCAATTAATTTGACTTCTTAAAATACGTTCCCAGTTTGTTGATGCAACTGGTAGTTTTGCTTTATCTATCATTACTTTGTAAAATATTTTAGATCCTTTTTGGTTTGTAATGACTAAATCCAGGGCTTTTACTCTTTCGCGACAGGTGTTATTTATGACGTGTATACCATTTTTTCTCATATACATTTTAATCGTATCAATAGATCCTAAAGCATCCAGAGGACGAGCATTCAAGCCGTACTTTTGATTAAGTTCATTCATATTTAAGAATGATCCATTATCTTTTAAAAGATCTTTAACATACATTATGTTTTTGTCTGCCCAATCTGGAAAATATAATATTTTATCATCAATCTTGAATTTTTCGTTGAAAAAAATGGGTTCCATCAAAAGATCTTCTGGCTCGGATGTTTCAGTTTTGTAAAACAGAATATGGTAGGCATCAAAAACGTCTTTCCAAAATGGATTAACATTGGCTTTTTTCAGTTTTCCAGGTCCAAATTTGTGAATCGTACTAACTTCTGAGAATTCATTATGTAATATTTTTGCCCATTTCGGTTGTTTGTCACCTAGCAATTTATTGAGCCAATTTAATTTAAGTGAATAAATGTAGGCTTTGATATAAGGCATATTGATGCCCCCTTCTTCAATTGGATGAATTGCAATAGATCTTTTAATCTTATCCCTTTTCTGATCCCATATGAAATCAATGGTCATCCTCTGGAGTTGTTGGACAACATTGTCTGGAGGGTTAGGGAGTAAAATCCACAAATACACCAGCTTAGACAAAATTAGTGATTTTAGAATGGCTACTCTACCTAGTGGTGTGCTGGATCTTTTAGACCAAATATTAAATAATGTCTTAGTTTCCTGAAATTTATCTTTCATATTTATTTCTGCCATATCAGTAAGATCATTTGTGAACCATATACCAAGGAGTTTGAATTGTGACGGGTTCCATTCCATGTTTAAGTGCTGTAAAAATGTTCTTTGATTATTTTTTCTGCTTCCCAACCAAACATTATTTGTCTTCCCATGATTAAGTTTAAGTCCTGACATGTTTTCAAACTCTGAAAGATCTGAGAATAAAGTTTCATATGATTTTTTGTCGCCTTCAAGGAAGAAAGACGTATCGTCTGCAAACTGACTGACTCTAATTTCTGTGTCTCCTATTGTAATGCCTTTAATATCTAAATTATCTCTTATGTTGTCCTTTTCTACCTTACGAAAATTCCTTTCCCCATTGCCCTTTCTTGTTTGTTTTTGCTTTCCGTGTGATGATTTGAAATGAAGGAACTAAACTCTCTCTCTCTCTCTCTCTCTCTCTCTCTCTCTCTCTCTCTCTCTCTCTCTCTCTCTCTCTCTCTCTCTAGCTCTCTCGCTCTCTCTCACTCTCTCTCTGTTTGCCTCAGGGCTGAGTAAAAAGAGCTGTAACTAATTAGCTTATCTCATTACCCTGAATAAATAACATTTCGTTCGTTCGTTCGTTCGTTCTCTTGCTCTCTCTCTCTCTCTCTCTCTCTCTCTCTCTCTCTCTCTCTCTCTCTCTCTCTCTCTCTCTCTCTCTCTCTCTCTCTCTCTCTCTCTCTCTCTCTCTCTCTCTCTCTCTCTCTCTATGTGACACATCTTGTAACCCTTTTGCATGTCCCAGATGCAGGCATCTATTATATAACCAACCAGAGATTATTGCGAATTTCTTTCAATAACAAAAAAGCCACACACAAAAAAAGCCGCAAGAGTAATACTATCAAAGCAAGCAAACATAGTAGCACTATATTACTAATAAATAACCCGCTCGGGACTATTTTACATTTTCACTTGGTCCATGTAGCCATTGGAAAATTAGCAGCTTCCGTGCGTGGCTCCTTCAGACTATTCTCAATCTGAACATGTGACCTGATTTAACTTTCATCAAAAACGCACAAGGCACAAGGGGTTGAGCATTCGGAGGTCACAAAACGTTCTTGAATGAGCAAGCAATGACAATATCGCTGTGCTTTTGGGAAGAGCAGCACTAATTATTAAAAAAAAGAGACTTTTATTGTTATTGTTTGTGTGTGTTCATATCACAGGGTTTTCGAGTCGTTTACAAATGTCATTTGCAACGTTTGTCCGTTTCCAGGGGGTATAATTATGAGTGCGTCTTAGACAGTTAAATTAGAATATAGTCCCGAAACGATTGGCTGTTTAGCCTAATTTACCTACTGTCTAAGACGCGCTCATGATTACACGCCCTGGTCCTGTAGTCATGAGCAAGAATTAGACAGTCAACACGGGGAATAGTACGTAAATGAGACTAAACTCCCAAAACATTTACACACTAAT
Organism: Phymorhynchus buccinoides; assembly: GCA_017654935.2. Lineage (NCBI taxonomy): Eukaryota > Metazoa > Mollusca > Gastropoda > Neogastropoda > Raphitomidae > Phymorhynchus > Phymorhynchus buccinoides. The sequence goes on from CM065694.1 coordinate 38,438,051, forward strand.
CCCCGTTTTGAATGTTTAATACGCACTCAGGACTACATGACCTAGTGCCTTAGATCTGCCAATAAGGTATTCGGCTCTGGGTGCTTAAAAAAAAGAAAGTATAATGCGATGGCTTGGAGTCAAAACGGACTATCTTTAGAGAGTCCACTGACGTATTATTGAACCTGTTACAAAAACTGATAACTTGTATCAAACAATGACTGCAGAAATATATAAAGGGAGTTATGCTTTTTATATTTCTGCAGTCTTTTAAAAAAAAAATATACCAGTTATTAGTTTTCGGGTAAAGGTCAAGATGTGCCACCCCCCCTACCTATCTTGGTTAATTCTATTTTTCCGTTATTGCCTTTCTTACCAAATCTACATAAAGCTGTATTTTAGGAACATTTTTAGCTAATAACCTTTTTGGAATACTAACACTATCCCTAACCCTAGCCCTAAACCTAACCCTACCCCCCACCCTATAAGACGGAAAAACGCAACGAACCACAACTGTGATAAATCGCACATAGTGGGGGGTACGGTTAGGTTTAGGGCTAGGGTTAGGGCTAGGGTTAGTATTCCAAAAAGGTTATTAGCTAAAAAATGTTCCTAAAATACAGCTTTTTGGCTAATCGCGCGTGATGTATGGTAAGAAAATCTCAAGTCAATAATTCATACTTTTAGTTCAGGCAAAAACGGAAAAATAGAATTAACCGAGAAATGCAGGGGGGGTCGTGTTGTGAGGCGATCGTCCCTGGCACATCTTTAGTCCGCTTTGACTCCAAGCCATCGAAATTTATGTGTCTGTCTGTCTCGCGTCCTCTCAATTATATAGGACCTAACAGACGCTCGATTTTCATACAAGGCCTGTTTAACCCTTTCACCGCCACCAAAGTCGCATTTTAGCACCACAGTTCCCTTTTCTCTCCATTTCGGAACACCTATGTCACTAAAAGGCATCAAAACTGGGGTCTATTATCCAAAGACCCTATTGTCTTCTTGAGACTTTTGGAATTAAGGGCCCTGCTCTTTCTTGGTTTTCCTCTTACCGTTCTGATCGTTTGGGAAGTAAGGATAGACCTTATTTTAAATATGTCACAGAAAGCATCCCCAATACTGCAGATGGATTTTATTCTCTACCCAGGTAAACTTAATGGAAATTTTGTGGCTGAAACATGGCTGGCGGTTATTCGTAACTACCTCTCAGAAAGGGTTAAAGCTGCTCGTCTTGTCCTTAGGAAGAAAAAGTCACATCCACGTTTTTATCACGACAATATCTAAATGATGGTGTGTATTCGTACAGCTACTGTCAGACCATTATTGGTTCGATTAGTCAAAATTTTAATTTTTAAAACTCCGTAGCTGCGTGAGCGCAACATACTATTGACTACTTTTTTTAATTTAAAAAAATAAATAATTCGTGTTTAATGTAGGTAATTTAAATGTGAGTTGTGTGAGTGCGATAATTTTGCTTTTAAAAAAATGTAAAGTGATTTTTTTCTAAATAATTTTAAGTACATGTATTTTGAATATCTTTTGTGTGAGTGAGGTAAACTTACTTTTTTCCCTCTATTTTTTATGTCAAGCGCGGTGAGTCCTGCTGTGTCAGGAAAATAGCGCTATGGCTCCAACCCACCTGCGTGCGCATCTCGACCATTCCAACGCAAATGTCGCCATCTTAGTCCTTATTTGTGTGTAAACAAAGTGAAAATGTTATCTAAATGTGTAAAGAAAACATCCAGATGTTATAAATACAGTTTAGATAAGTTTCGAATTGGAACAGCCAAATACACAGCATCGATCTGGCATTTTTCAAAAAAAGTAAGGACTAAGATGGCGGTCTCCCATAATATGGCGCTCCTTGTGGCCGGATATGACGACACGTGGGTACCAGCCATAGAAGATTCATTTATTTATATATTATTATTATTGTTGTTATTGTTATTGTTATTATTATTATTATTATTATTATTATTATTATTATTATTATTATTATTATTATTATTATTATTATTATCGCTTCACTCTGATTGTTTGGCATTTGAGTACAGCACTTGAAGGAGATAATCATTCGCATAGATATTGGCATAAAGATTCACCCGTTCTAGTCCTTCCCTTTGGCCCCCCAAATAAACACCGTGCTCCTCACATCCTTCTTATTCTTCTCCTGCGTTCCCAGGCCATATGGCCATAATGGGTAAGGTACGTATCTGTCCGGTTTTCAGTGTTCACTGGTCTCCCCACTGCGTGCAGCCGACACATTCCGATTTCGGAGAAGCTCAAAGGAGAATATTAGGAATTGTTTTGGAACAAAAAAGGCAACAGGAGAATGGGCCAATAAGTCAGAAAGATAGTACATCAAAGGG
>CM065694.1:38450398-38460398 GCA_017654935.2 Phymorhynchus buccinoides
AAAGAAGAACAACGAAAACGTCTAATTTATTTGCGTTTTTTTAAGTACAGACTTCCTGATTGAGAAAGAAAACAATACAACGAAGACAAAGTTTAATAACCACAGTGACATCAAATATTTCATTTACTTGTATTTTTGTTTGTGTTAAGTACAGAATGCCTTGTTAAGAAAAACAAATTGGAAACAAAATCGCGAAAGAACAACACATAAATGGTATTTTTTAAAGGGGCTCCCTGATGGATGAGTTTTTGTAAGAAACACGTCGAGATATCCAGGAAAGCACCCTTTACTGAGATCGCAACACTCACTTTGCTCTGGTTTCCTAGCAATCAAGCCGTCAAATCGGCGATTCCTCCTTGGCGGAGGTGCTGGAAGTCAAATTATTTCACCCAAAGAGAAGGCGTTTGCCGTCTCCTTTCTAATGGCCGCCTGCGTTTAGACCAAATCGTTTGCACGAACTTTTCGCTCACAACAAAGGAAATTGCTCCTCTTTTTTTTTTTTTTACTGCACTACAAAAAAAGAAAACGCTTCAACCACAATGAGCGACCTCCATCCACCCCATCCAAAATGGCTACTCTCTCCCGGCATCTCCGCCAAGGAGGAATCGCCGTTTTGACGGTTTGATTTCTAGGAAACCAGAGCAAAGTGAGTGTTCCGATCCTTGAAAAGGCTATCTTTCTGATGATCTCGACGTGTTTCTGGCAAAAACTCATCCGTCAGGGTCCACCTTTAAAAGTTGCAGATCAAATCATAATAATATGAGCTGATGTAGCGCTTTACCTCGAATGAGCCCAAAGAGCTTAATAACAAAGAGATGTCCACTCGAAAACAAACGACTGTTGTTGTTGTTGTCGTACCATGGCTTAAAGACTCCAGGGATCATCCCAACAGCCGAAGAACTTGAACACTATGGTACAAATGCACAAGCCAGGGATGAGAACATTTCGTGTGTTAACCGTTTTTGATTACCCCGCCACGTGAGCAGCCACACTCCGACTTCGGATGAAAAATGACTATAAAAAAAAACATTTCTGACTTCACCGCAATTTACCCTTTCATGTTTCAACTCGTAGACTTCTACCATTACCCCATATACTTTATTTAGGCTATTTCATTCATTCACTAGTTGCATTGGGGTTTTTTGGTTTTTAATTCATATTCGTAGATTTGACCCTTTGCCTTTAAGAAAGTCCTTCATGTTTTTAAAGAAACGGAAAGCAGAAATAACAATGCACTGGGACTGCGAACCATCCACCTATGAATTGCAAATAAGTACATGCCGAGCACCCGTCAACAAAACATAATTCATGCACACACACGCACACTTGCTAGATACAAAAATAGCACACTTGTGCACACATCTACAATCATGCACTCCCGTGCGCGCATGGCATTTTTTGTTTTCTGTTTTGTTTTGTATTGTTTGATTTACCATCTCATCAACATAATTATAGGCAGTCTACACATTGCCAACGACGACGATGAGGCTAAGCTCTTTCAACGCATCGCCGTCCCTTTCCCACTTGTTCCCTTTCCCCTCTTCACCAAGGCTACAATTACAGTACGTTTAAAGACCCACCAGATCACGTGTCAAAATCACGGGTTTCACGTGATTTCCCTCTTACAAAAAATTTAGTTTTGACCAGGTTGGACTCCCATAGAAACGCCCCCAGATTCAAACCGAAACATCATTTTAAAGAGCAGCCTCAATTTGAAGTCGGGGGCATTTGTATGTGGGTCACAGCTACCCAGACAAAACAAACAAGGGACATAATTGTGGTAGGTCAGTGTGTTTTTAACATGGCAGGATGACTGTCGCATGGCGCAGGAAAGTCAACCCAGGATTTCTAATCACCATTTCACAACGCATGTTTACAAAGCGAGAACACATCATCAAGAGATCATCGTCTTTTAACAATCAATGAAACTATCCACTTAACTGAGACGGTGGGAGGAACATCGCACGCAGTTCTGGTTCCTGAAATGTTAAAAGACCTACAGTAGTTACACATTGGAGTGCCAATTCGTATGCATCGTAGTCACTCGATGCTTAGAGGGAATAGAGGAGGGGGGCGGGGGACACCAGTCTGACCGGAAGTGAACTTTGCAAATGGCACTGACTTTATGTGGTATTTCAGGAAGTCCGCTGTGGATTAGGAAGATAAGAGTGGGTGAAAGGAAGGGTGGGGAGGCAATGGTTTGGGTTTGTAATTGGGAGCAGTTCAATCACTTCATGTTGGGTAAAGGGGAACCATGGGGGGGGGGTAGGGTGGGGGGGGGGGGGGTAGGGGGGGTTGGGCAATGTATGGGTAGGAGGCCCTCGATAGAGGGAGGAGCTTCACGTTTCCCATTGTTTCCCACTTCCCGTTCTTTCACAATATCCATGGTCTATTACGGCATGGGTTGTAATGAGTCGCAACTCACGCGTCACGCTGGTATGTCATCAATGATGACACGACAGCGGGTGCTAACGCGGGGAAAAACAACAAACAACACCCCCCACAAATTGTGACCAGTCTTTTTTTTTGCATTTCTGATTCAGACAACCAGCGGATTCCAATGTCTTTCACAACACCACAGGAGCACGGCGAATATAATTATGTTTAACGTTCTCTCGGTCCCTTAGTACACACGTGGGACATGTCTTCCAATTTCGATATGGGATAATAAAGTAACCACAGGAGCACCACAAACGCATGGCTTAGATAAGTTCTTCCAATCAGCTCACATTACTGAGATCACGTGATTTGTTGCCTGCTCCAACAAATAGCGCACAACCGATATGGGCATAGAAAAGTGCAGCTATCTAAACAAAATAATGAGTGTTTAGGATTTTGCACGTATTCACGTTACCATTGCAAAATAGGTCCAATCCTCTTGCCACTATTGAGCGAATGTTCCACTGTTACTCATTTTGTGCTATTTGCTCTTGTCCCGTCGCGTGTTTATTGGCTGCGTTGGAACACCGTTCAACACCAATTCGTTAAAAAGCTGCACGTTCAATAGAACAGTTACAAGTTCTTTCCAACTGGATATTCATTAACATAGGAGCCAGAATGGTCAGCTCATTGACCTGTGGGCCCTCAAGAGAAGAAGAAGAAGAAGAAGAAATGAATTTCCAGCCATTTCCTTTCTGGGAGGTCAAATGTGTTTTTAGAAACACCTTTTGTTTTGTTCTTTCATTTTCAAACGTGTTTGCAATCAGCTACAACTCCCTGAGTTGGACCTTGTGCAGTATACAGGCTACTGCTTCATTCGAAAATGTTTGTGAAGGATAAAAAAAAAAATGTTTGTTGTTGTTTCGTTTTCTGATTGTTTGCTTGTTTTCTGAATGATTGTTTGTTTTCTGATTGATTGCTTGTTTTCTGATTGATGCTTGTTTTCTGATTGATGTTTGTTTTCTGATCGATTGTTTTCTGATTGATGTTTGTTTTCTGATTGATGCTTGTTTTCTGATTGATTGTTTTCTGATTGATGCGTGTTTTCTGATTGCTTGTTTTCTGATGGATTGCTTGTTTTCTGATTGATGTTTGTTTTCTGATTGATGATTGTTTTCTGATTGATGTTTGTTTTCTGATTGATTGTTTGTTTTCTGATTGATGTTTGTTTTCTGATGGATTGTTTGTTTTCTGATGGATTGCTTGTTTTCTGAATGATTCTTTGTTTCCCGATCAATCGCTTGTTTTCTGCGAAGCTGGCACTTTGCTTTTACATTAAATATCTGACAGAATCTGCTGTGCTCTCGTCGTTGCGCAGACAGATTGGGGGTGCCGGTCCTGCCTGTTCTTTGCGTGTAGTTAGTTCACTGTCCGTTCTTCTTGCCCGTCTCCGTCAGGGATGCAGCATCGTTTGATCATAGTAAAAAGAAGAGGAGGGTGCTCCCAGGCGTGACGCATCAGGCTACAGGGCGTCCACCTGTTAAAAAAAACCACCCGCATAAAACACGAAGGTGTTAGGAGGTCAAACATTATCAATACACATCTGTATCGTTAAAAAAAATCGGGACTTTCCTGGGGTTGCACTGCCTCCGGGCATTGCCTCCAGGATCGTTCCCACCATCTTTATATCTACTAATGTCCCATATGTGTCTGTTCCAGACCGGAGGACGTTAAGCAGAATTTCATCAAGGAAGGTTTTAGGGGTCGATTAGAACAGCGTTACTATTATACGCTTTCAGTAATAGATACGCCGTTAGGCATGCTCTTGATTGCCAGATTTGGTCGAACAAAACAGGTTGTGGAGTTCAGAAACTGAACCGGCACTGTACAACAAATAGCTATAGTTCAGGCTTTTGTTGTTGTTTGTTTCTGTTTTTGGTGTTGTTAAAAAAAAAATCAGATTCGCAACCTGTTTTGCTAAACTAAATTCGACAAAAATTAAAGAGAACATTAGTTCAAGTACATTGTTAACATCTCTCTCTCTCTCTCTCTCTCTCTCTCTCTCTCTCTCTCTCTCTCTCTCTCTCTCTCCTCTCCCTCTCTCTCTCTCTCCCCCCCCTCTCTCTCTCTCTCTCTCTCTCTCTCTCTCTCTCTCTCTCTCTCTCTCTCTCTCTCTCTCTCAATCTCTCTCTCTCTCTCTCTCTCTCTCTCTCTCTCTCTCTCTCTCTCTCTCTCTCTCTCTCTCTCTCTCTCTCTCTCTCTCTCGTTCTCTCTCTAATATCCATCTTCTTGCTATGCTGTATTCATCTTTCTTTCTTCTGATTTACTTGTCAATGTTCTATTCCACACTAAACTCAATTTCAGGCATTCAAGAAAGAAACAATTAAACAAAAACAAACAAACAAACAAACAAAGGAAACCATATTAATCATACAGTCGATACTGTAGAAAAGAAACGAACTTTCGAATGACAAACAGTTTTTGGTGCCTAATGTAAAACAAAAACTTGAAAACAACAACTCGTGATTACTTTCTTCCTGTTATACCCCACCCACCCCTTCCCCCGATTGACAATCACACGTAGTTTACCCCTGACCTCGTCCTTCTTACACACTTGTTCCTTCGAACTTCTGATTTATTAGAGCGTGACACGCAAAGCCCAGAAACGCGTTATTGTACGCAGTCCTGCCAATTTCGGAGTCACAATCATGAAATTAAAAAAGTTTCCTTTAATTCCCATTATTACCAGTTTTTGATTATGAATCCTCTTTCGTTTCCCTTTTCCTAAATTTCCCTATCTTTGTTTTTAATTCCCTATTTATATATTGTGTCAAGTAAGCCCTCGTGTGCCTCGTGTCAAGTAAACCCGAGTTTGAACCTGGTTACAGGTTTTTTTTCCTCTCACTTTGCACTAGGCCTTACGGTCTGAACGTGGAGTCTTTCGGATGAGACTATATACCGAGGCCCCGTGTGCCCAAGCACTTAGCATACGTTAAACCCAGTGGCAACGAAAAAATTGTCAATTGGTCAAAATTTACCCCCCCCCCCCCCCTTTCCTTCCTTATCAGTCACACACAAATCGCATGCAATTTTTTTTTAATTGGGTGGCGCGCCTCTGGCTGCGACGCGCTCTCCAGGTGGCAGCCACCCGAAGAGACGCCTCTGTGACTATAAAGTACCTAATAATTGTTAATGTTAATATCCATTATTTTCACGTCATTTCTCTTATCTCATTCTACTTCTCTTATTATTTTTCTACACTACATACTCCACATGGACACATAGGCCTATGGGAAAACCTGAAGCAACAGGGATGAAAAATAATAATGTCTTGGAGTCAAAACGGACTATCTTTAGATAGTCCATTGACGTATTGTTGAATTCATTGCGAAAACTAATAACTTGTATTTAAACAAGCGCAAAATCGCAATAGTTTGTGGCGCGCGGTCTATTTTTACCACTCCAATCAGGAGTCATCTCCCCTGGCTTTTCAATAATTTTAATCTGTAAACCAGAATGTTATCTCTGCACCCATTCGTAACTTTTTTATATCTTTTGGAAAACATTTAAAACTATGTATCCTACTTATACTCATCAAAAGAAGCACCGCATACTCGTCGTGTCTGTTGTAGTGTCTGTATTACGTATATTTATTATTTTGTACGCTTTTAAAATACATCATTTTAAAGAGCGGCCTCAATTAATTTTGAAGTGTAGCCTCGATTTGAAGTGCGACAATTTTGTCAAAATGTGCGACAATTTTGGAACGACAGACCGACCGACAAAGTGAGTTATAGGTTTGTGGCTTGAGCCACAAACAAAAAGATGGCGGAAAAATCAAAAGCATAAACACCGTTTCATATTATTTGTAGTGTTTTTTAATACAAGTTCTTAGTTTTTGCAATATCGTCAATATAAGTCAATGGACTATCCAAGGTGACTCTAAGCCATCGTAATATATTATACAAAAGGGTATTATTTGTAGTGTTTTTTAATACCAGTTCTTAGTTTTTGCAATATCGTCAATAGTAAATCAATGGACTATCCAAAGATAGTCCGCTTTGACTCTAAGCCATCGTAATATATTATACAATAGGGGAAATTCTGACATAATACCAAAACAAATGTTGTTTAACCCTTTCACCGCCAGCCATATTTCAGCCCAAAATTGCCATTAAATTTACCTGGGTAGAGAACTAAATCCATCTGCAGTATTGGGGATTATTCTGTGACATATAAAAAATAAGATCTATCCTTACTTCCCCAAACTAAGACAATAGGGTCTTTGGATAATAGGCCCCAATTTGATGCCTTTTAGTGACATAGGTGTTAAATCATTGTGGTGCTAAAATGCGACTTTGGCGGTGAAAGGGTTAAACCAACTATTGATGTTCCTGGTGAACGTACCTTGACGTGTTGGAAGCCATCAGTGAGATGACTGCGGAACGGTTTGCTGTAGTAGTCCTGATGGTGCAGACCCCACTCCCTGTCGCCCCCGTTCATTTGGAGGTGAGGCAAGCTGTTGTTGTTGTTGTTGTTTGCGTTGTGATTGTTGTTGTTGTTGTTGTGATTGTTGTTATTGTTGTTGTTGTTGAAGTGTTGGTACCAGTTGGCTGAGGATTTGACGACTGGTACCGGTATGCCCCCGAGCTGTTGTTGTTGCTGTTGTTGTTTGTCGCAAGGTCTGAAAATGTGAGTGAAATTGATACTATAACAACAGAAAATGCAAAAGTGAGAATACAGTCACTTCTTCTTCTACTTCTTCGTTCCCGGGCCATAAGGCCACAATGGGTACGTATGTGTCCGTTTTCCAGTTTTCACTGGTCTCCTCGCTGGCAATCAGCCGACACATTCCGATTTCAGAGGAGCTCAAAGAAGAAAACTGTGTGGAAGATTTTTGTTTTGAGAAAAGGCAGGAGAATGCGCCATAAAATCAGAAAGATAGTAGATGACACAAAGCAAGGAAAACGGCAGAGTCAAAGAGAGAGACAAATTAGAGGAAATTACAAGCACATAACTTACAGAAGGTGGAGGAACTATTTGAACGGAAGACCCCGACCCCCCAGGTATCCCCACAGGGGGGATACAGTCACAATTAGAAGTAGCTAATCCTTTCTTTTCATTGGTTGTAAAAGAAGATACAACATTAAACTGAACTCACAATGTTGCTTTTAATTTGACACACCCCAAAAACACACCCGTATGACCAATAACGCTAAAAATAACACGCACGTAAACCAAATAACAAAACCAGTTTTCGTTTGTTTGAAAACCTTCTTTCGATTGTCATCAAACAACTTCACGAACTCTTTATCAAATCACTAATATTGTTTCGCTCTCAAGAGCGAAGTACGATACCATCAAATGATTTTTTTGGTATTGAACAATCTATTCCTTCTTCATGCATTTACAATGACATATTGGTATGATTCACCAACAATGAAAAATAAACAATGATTATTTGTGAATAAAGTTGATAAAGAAAAAATAAATTCAGTCTTGCCTCCCCCCCCCCCCCCCCCCCCCCCCCCCCCCCCCCCCCCCCCCCCCCCTCCCTCCCTCAGTATAAAGAAGGTGTTTTTTAAAAATTATTTCTCACTCATTCACACACAATATTGCACATACAGACCCATACCACCATCAAAACGATTTTTAATGAAAGTACTTGTAAAATAAAATTAAATGTGTAAAATAAAATTGAATGTGTAAAATGAAAATAAATGTGTAAAATAAAATTAAATGTGTAAAATAAAATTAAATGTGTAAAATAAAATTAAAAAAATGTGTCAAATAAAAATTCGCCGCCAGCCATTTTCAGCAAAACTTTCCATTAATCTTAACTGGGTAGAGAAAAATAATTATCTGCAATACTGGACATTCCTCTGGCTCTTCGGATAACAGACCCTGTTTTGATGCCTTTTCGTGACATGGGTGTTAAACCATTGTGGTGCATGAATGCGACATTGGCGGTGAAAAGGTTTTAAATATGTAAAATAAAATTTAATGTGCAAAATAAAATTAAATGTGTAAAATAAAATTAAATGTGTAAAATAAAATTTAATGTGTAAAATAAAATTTAATGTGCAAAATAAAATTAAATGTGTAAAATAAAATTTGTAAAATAAAATACAATGTAATGTTCGGGACACCCAACAATGCATTATATTTTCTTCTATTTTGCCGTTTCTTTGGCAACAAAATCTTAACTTTAAAAATCATGATGTCGATGGCCTAACTTGTAGTAATAAAATAGTATTTTTACAAGGGTTATTTGTATATCGATATCCCTACCATACAAAGTCATCATCGAAGCTTTGATCAAACAAATAAAAACATCACCGCCTTTCTTACAACATAGTAAATAATTAACCTTAGCTACTATCGACGAGTCTGCAGCTTATAATTACGGGGAATTCATAACAAGTTATCTTACAGGAAAATTATGCTAGCGTCGATTTTTCTTAAAGGTGGACCCTGACGGGTGGGGTTTTGCAAAAAACACGTCGAGATCACCAGGATCGGAACACTCACTTTGCTCTGGTTTCCTAGAAATTAAACCGTCAAAACGGCGATTCTTCCTAGGCGGAGATGCCTGAGAGAGTAGCCATTGTGGTTGAAGCGTTTTCTTTTTTTGTAGTGCAGTAAAAAAAAAAAAAAAAAAAAAAAAAGGAGCTATTTTCTTTGTTGTGAGCGAAACTCCTTTAGATAAACAGCATAAAATTTTAAAAAAATATAAATAAAAACGCTTTTATTGCGAAAATGTCGTGCAAACGATTTGGCGACCATTAGAAAAGAGACGGCACACGCCTTCTCTTTGGGTGAAATAATTTGACTTCCAGCACCTCCGCCAAGGAGGAATCGCCGATTTGACAGTTTGATTTATAGGAAACCAGAGCAAAGTGAGTGTTGCGATCTCTGTAAAGGGTGTTTTCCTGGTGATCTCGACGTGTTTCTTACAAAAACTCATCCGTCAGGGTGCCCCTTTAAACTGATTTCCGTGTACGCATCATTAATCACACACACAGTGCAGCTGTAGGCTATTATTTTTGCATGTAAGATGATAAACAAGAACACGCAACATTTTCGAGGGACATAAGCTGCCCATAAAATGTTAGGGCACACTTCCAGAATGTACACGTTTCGGTTATTTGCTCGTAGCTTCAAAATGCTTCGCATCTGGAACTTATAGAACTAATCAGTCAGATACACAAGAGACATGGCCTTGCAATGAAAACAAAAATGTTTCGAGGATCACCATTGGTTTCTATGGTAACGTGAGTTTAACAACGCCTCGAAATACACAAAACACTACTGTAACAAATCCAGTGCAGAGAATAATCGACGCCTTCTTTCTCAAAAGTATTTGCTGATCTGACTCACCTTGATTGAATGACGGAAGCGGGAATTCCTCCGGTTTTGGGACTGGAACAACTGTGACCTGGAAGCTGCGGTTGCTGCTGCTGCTGCTGCTGCTGCTGCTGTTGGTGATGGTGTTGCTGCTGCTGCTGATGGTGGTGGTGAAGACTCTGTCCCCCGTTCATCCCCACACCCTGAGCCACATCCTCCCCCAGCTGCTGAACCGGGGGGCTGTGCACGGTGTTGGGCGTGGGGACCCCTCCCC
>CM065694.1:38462898-38465398 GCA_017654935.2 Phymorhynchus buccinoides
CTACTACTACTACTACTAATAACGATAATAACGATAATAATAATAATAATAATAATAATAACAATAATAACAATAATAACAATAACAATAATAATAATAATAATAATATAATAATAATGATAATAATAATAATAATAATAATAATAACAAGTGCAACGCCGAGCGGCTGCAAAGTCCCCTCGCAGCATCGCCGAGCTACTCTGAAATCGGAATGTGTCGGCTGTACACATACATAAACATGCATCAAAACAGCACGTAACTACATAAAAACGCATGAAAACAGCACGTAACTGAATAGTTTTTTTTATATATAGCCTTGGGGTTCGGACCCGTGATTTGAGCGCGCGCGATCATGCGCACACGCGCGCACAGAAAAATTCATGACAACTGTGTTATAGACCATTCATCAAGAAATGTGAAAAAAACTGCATTGAAATACATGCAAAACTTCGCGAGATATTAGTGATTGTGTTTCGGGGTTTGAACCCCGTAACTGGCGCGACCTTGACCTTAATGTAAAACTAAATACATCAGTGGATAGCTTGCATCTTGGCAAACTAGTATACCAAATTTGATGATAGACTGAATAGTTTTTGAGAAAAACGGACGGACGGAGGCACGGAGGCACGCCGGACGGATCAGACAAAAACAATAGCTCCCCGAACCTTCGGCTCGGGGACTAATAATAATAATAATTTTTTTTAAAACGAGTACACTTTTAATTAAGCTCACGTGAGTTGGCGGTGCGTGCAGATGATGAAGTCGGGCTTGCTGTTCTTGTAGATGACCTTACAGCTGGACTGCAGCCACATCCAGCGAAAGGCCTTGGTCAGCCAGCGGTAGGCGATCAGCCCCGAGCTGCCCGTCTTGATCACTGGACATTCGGAGGGAGACGGAAGGAACAAACGAACGTGTCAATGATATTAACTGACCAGTTGTGAAAATGTTCTCGTGGGTTTTTTTGTGTGGTTTTGTTTATATCGTGAAGTCATCGTCGTTACTACTATCGTTATTGTTAGTCCGTCATTGTTATCATGACCGACAATTAAGGAGGAGAAGGAAGGGTGATGAGGCTGTCTAAATGATACATTTGATGATGATGATGATGACGACGATGATGTTGATGATGATGATGTTGACGATGAGGGTGATGATGACGATGATGATGATGATGATGATGATGATGATGATGATAATGACGACGACGACGACGATGATGATGATGAGGGTGGTGGTGATGATGATGATGATTATGAGGGTGTCGATGATGATGATGATGATGATGATGATGATGATGATGACGACGATGATGAGGGTGATAATGATGATGATGATGTTGATGATGGTGATGATGAGCAGTGGTAATGATTATGATGATAGTGATGATGATGATGCGGATGATGATGATGATGACGACGACGACGACGATGACGACGACGACGATTGAAGAGCATATCGAACAGACTTTTTAAAAAAAGCACATTATAAACACACATACTAAATATATACAAACAGAGCAACAGCACACAGCCATACGGACACCCAGAACAACAGACAGAGGAACAAGACACTGGGTAAGACAAGAGGCGCTGGAACAGACAGGCAGACAGACAAATGGTCAATAAGACAGAAAAGTAGACAGACAGACAGACAAACAAACAAGCGCGAAATCGCAATAGTTTGTGGCACGCGGTCAATTGTTACCACTCCAATCATGAGTCACCTCCCCTGGCTTTTCAATAATTTTAATCTGTAAACCAGAATGTTATCTCTGCACCATTTCGTACCTTTTTATATCTTTTGGAAAACATTTAAAACTATGTATCCTACTTATGCTCATCAAAAGAAGCACCGCATACTCGTCGTGTCTGTTGCAGTGTCTGTATTACGTATGTTTATATTATTTTGTACGCTTTTAAAATACATCATTTTAAAGAGCGGCCTCAATTTGAAGAGTAGCCTCGATTTGAAGTGCGACAATTTGGTCAAAATGTGCGACCATTTTGGACCGACAGACAGACAGACCGACCGACCGACCGACCGACCGACCGACCGACAAAGTGAGTTATAGGTTTGTGGCTTGAGCCACAAACAACAAACAAGCAAACAGACAAACAGACAGTGCACTCACATTCTTGATGGGCAGAAGAGAAGTACACGAGGTCAATAAGATAGAAAAGTAGACAGACAGACAAACAAACAAGCAAACAGACAAACAGACAGTGCACTCACATTCTTGATGGGCAGAAGAGAAGTACACGAGGTCATCCGGGTGGATGAGATCGTACCCGGATCTGACGGACATCTCTTGCTCCGTGTACCCGAACATCATCTTGCCCCTGGAACCATCACGAGCACAGCCTTATTATTTTCATGACGAGTTACTGCTAGTTCCAAATGTGTGAAACGTGACACCAAGAAGAATAAAAAGAAGGAGGAAGAGGAGGAAGAGAAGGAGGAAGAAGAAGAGGAGGAGGAGGAGGAGGAGGAGGAGGAGGAG
>CM065694.1:38467898-38472898 GCA_017654935.2 Phymorhynchus buccinoides
CGCCCATGCGCTTTTTACCCCGTCTTCCCCTACATAAAAACAGATCAAGAGAAGATAAAGGGGGGCAGAGAGAAACAAAAGCGAGACAAATAAACTTAGGGGACAGAGACACAGACATAGATACAGTACCGGCAAACATAGAGAGATAAGAAGACGTTTTGATTTTGCCTGTCATTTTACTCCAGATTCAAGATTCACTATTCTTTAATGAGGCAATGCATCAGTGTACAAAGTAAAACTCGTTTTGGTTTTGCACAACACACAATCCAACAACAACGAAAGCATGCACATGGATGGACAACCAATAAATAAAGATAAAACAAAAATATATGGTAACAAAATCAGGTTATTATAATCATGTATCTCTCCCTCAGATTCTCTCTTACTCTCAGACACACACCTACACATACGCCAACACACACACACATGTATACCAACACACGCACGCGTACACACACACACACACACACGCGCGCGCGCGCCGATTGACACATACCAAGTTTAGCTGAGCAGAATAAGATAAAGACTTCTAGGGAAGTGAGCCTACTGAGTATTGATGGCTCGGACAGCAGAAGGGTACAAACTGTTCGATTTGCACTTAAAACAACAGAACCTTTTACCAGAAGGGACAGATTGAAACAGATGGTTGGCTGGGTGTGTGCTATCAAACATGATGGATCTAGTTTTGCGTCTTATGCACACACTCGTTTACAATGTTTTTTTAAATTTTATATAATTGTACTCTATAAATTTACATCTACTTACAATTTGGGGCGGTATTTTAACAGGAGAGAAGGTGGGGGTGAAGAATTGGGGGGGCGGAGGAAGGAAACCACAAGGGGAGGGGAGAAGGGGGGGGGGGGGCAGGGGAGGGGGTTATTACGTTCGTGGGTCTAGTATACCAGCCTGCAACATTTACACGTGCGAGCAAATTGGCCGTGTAGGTAACATAAGCCTGATAATGGCGCCCTTGCCAAGACTTTGTAACCGCAAAATAACTTAATGCGATGATTGGCCTCAAGAAGAGATTTTCAGGGGAAAAGGCGAAGGAACGGGGCAAGGGTGGGGTAGAGAAAAGGGGAGGTTGGGTAGTAAGGAAAAAAGGAGGAAAACGACTAACATCATCGCTACCTACCCAACCCACGTACCAACACCCATCATACACCCTAATCTTTTGAGGACAAAATAAAACCCCAACAACAAACGGGGGGGGGGGGGGGGGGAGTGAAAGTGTGTTCTTATCATGTTGTACCAGTATGTTTGTTATTTTCATTGAAGGCAAGAAACGTAGGAAGAGGCTGGGAGATTAGGGGTATGTCTGTGGGGTAAGGATGTAATTGGAGGGGAACAAATAGAAGCGAACGCAGGTGTGTTAAGGGATGGGGTGACTCAAAAAATGCAACCCACTAAATCGCTATTTTTTTTTTTTTAATAATCAGGCTTCTTCTTCTTCTTTGATCACTCAGACGTGCTCCTGTCATATGAGCACAGGTGCGTCACGCTGCCGTTATGCGCCTAACTATAACAAAAAAGTTAGGCCTAGCATGTCCGTCGTCTGCTAGATAATTTTTTTCGTAATCATTTCTAAAGAAAAAAAGGCCGGAGAATGGACCAGAAAGGCAGAAAGAGAGTAGATGACAGTAAGCAAAGGGAAAAGGCAGAGTCAAAGAGAGTGATAGATAAGAGGAAGCTACAAGCACATAACCTCCAGAAGACGGAGGAACTATTTCTACGAAAGACCCTCGGTGTCCCCCGCGTGGGGGGTAATCAAGCTAACATTTTGCTTTTCTTTTTCAGGGTTACGAAGGAGATCCAATTCACGAACGTTTACTACAGTTCATCTTTGTAATGAATGAATCTTTAATTTGATGTCTTTTCACATGAACAGTGATTTTAGACAACATGCAAAAATTGAGCCAATTTAATAAAAAAAAATTAAAAAAAATTACAACACACAAAGCAAAACATTTACAGTAAGCTTCCAATAGGCACTAATTTAGCAATTAAAGCAAAGTCAATTTCTGCGTCACTTAAGACATCCTTGATATTATTATCCTTGTAAGATGTCCTGGAGAGCTCAAGAAACCAACAAGTTTCCAGGGTAACCTACTTTCAGACAAAAATCTCATAAACAATTCGAAGAAAATT
Source organism: Phymorhynchus buccinoides (assembly GCA_017654935.2). Classification (NCBI taxonomy): domain Eukaryota; kingdom Metazoa; phylum Mollusca; class Gastropoda; order Neogastropoda; family Raphitomidae; genus Phymorhynchus; species Phymorhynchus buccinoides. The sequence continues at coordinate 38,470,047 of CM065694.1, forward strand.
TCAGTTGTCTGCAAACTGTTTTCCGAAAAATGACGGCAAAATATGGCCGGTAAACGGCAAAATTTCAATCTTGAATATCTCAAAAACGGCTGAACGGCATGTCTTCATCTTTTCAGTATATACTCAAAAATAGATGCCCAACACTTCCGGCATAAACACGAACCGGAAGTGCCTACCGGAAGTGCCCTGGCTAGGAACCTGCAGGTAAATTTGTGTTCACGGAATAGTTAAAACCGGAAGTGCTGTCACAAAACTAACTACTGGATATTGTAGCCCTTATGTTGGCCCAGGTCGGAAAGGAGTTTGGTGATGATATGTTAAATAGTTTGCACGTTATTCAAATTTATGTAAATTGGGTTGTGTCACTTTCACTTATTTCTATTTATGGATTTTTGTTAATTTTTCATTCGATTTCGCTGAAATTTGCCGGAAAATTCGAGGACACTATTCGTATGCCACATCTCCAATATTAAACCGATTGGCCAAGATTTGGCCGAAATATGGCAAACAAATGGCAACATTTTGCTAAAGTTTATTCTTGAATAACTCGAAAACGGCTGCACGGAATACTTTCGTATTTTCAGTATTTATTTAAGAGCAACATCGCTCACCATATGTGCCTACCCGGGTCGAGAGGACGTAAAACACCAAAATTCATTCAAGAGTAACATCGCAACACTTTTGGTAGAAATTCGAACCGGAAGTGGGGACGAAAAAGGCCAGTTTGGGCCTAATTTAAATTTTGAATAACTTGTAAACGGCTGTTTCAGGGGAGAATCCTGTCATGTTTGCTCTCAAAGGCAAACATAAGCCCTGTAGTTATTATTATTATTATTATTATGAATTAGGTGGCGGCGGGCCGAAAGGTGTGTGTAGGAGGGGGGAGGGGGCAGGCAATATTAGAAGTAGAAGGGGGATGGAAGGTTAACGGCAATGTTTGAGTTAGGATATTGATAGGTACAAGAGATTAGAGAGTGTTCTTTCTCTTGTTTCTTAAAGAGCCACCCGATCACGTGTCAAAATCACGGGATTCACGTGTTTTCCCTCTTATAACTGGAAATAAATCTTGTTTTGACCAAGTCTGACTCCCATATAAATTACCCCAAATTGAAAGCAACACATGAGTTTAAAGAGCAGCCTCAATTTGAATATGGGGAAATTCGAAAGTGGGTCATAGCAACCCAGAAAAAAACAAGGGACGTAACTGTGGCGCGTCACGGGGTCTTTAAAGACCCACAGAGCCGGCTGGATTAAGTCCCTTGATTTTTTCTGGGTCGGTGTGGCCCACATTCAGACTTCCCTCGTATACGATCGAGGCTGCTCTTTAAAGTGATGTCTCGTTTTCGTGCAAGAGGCAATTTGTATGGGAGCAACACTTGGTCAAAATAAGATTTCTTACCAGCTATGATAATAATAATAATAAACGGATATTTATATAGGGGAAGACGGGGTAAAAAGCGCATGGGCGGTAAGAAGCCCACCCCAATTATCTAATGAAATAAAGAACATTTCAGTCAAATTTGCCCATGAGACGAATGCTAGACATTAACGCTCGTCTCATGGGCAAAATGAGACTGAAATTTGCTTCATTTCAAGAGATAATTGGGGTGGGCTTCTTACCCGCCCATGCGCTTTTTACCCCGTCTTCCCCTAGCGCTTTTTATCGAGCACAAAGCTATAAGAGGGAACACACGTGAAAACCGTGATTTTGACACGTGACGTACTGGGTCTTTAAAGAGTACAAGGCGGGGAACCCCCCCCCAAATTAAACCAAACATTTCAGTTTCTTGTGTGCCGGGGATGGGGCACATACACGCACACAAATACACACACACACACACACACACACACACACACACACACACACACACACACACACACACACACACACACACACACACACACACACACACACACACACACACACACACACACACACACACACACACACACACACACACACACACACACACACACACACAACCTTTCTATATAACTATATTTTCTCTCTCTCTCTAGAACTTGTGCGTTAAAGTAACTGGTGAAAGAGTGCGCAGATTGCACAATGTGTAAAGTAGCTTGCCTCATCCCGAAATCAAACAAATGAGAACTCTACACGGAGATATCAAATAAAGTCCCAATCTCTTTTTTTGTTTTGTTTGATTGGTTGGTTACTTACTTTTTCTTCTTGTGATTTGTTGTCTTCGTATTTATCTCTTTTTTTGTTACTGTTAATTTTCCTTTTTTTTATCCTTACTTTAATTATAGCTATTTCCTTTTTTTTCTTCTCTTAAACTTCCATTACTTCGTTATATAGTTCGTGTTTTTCAGTTTTGTTTGTTTTTTCTTGACTATTTTTCTTCACTATCTAGTCTCTCTCTCTCTCTCTCTCTCTCTCTCTCTCTCTCTCTCTCTCTCTCTCTCTCTCTCTCTCTCTCTCTCTCTCTCTCTCTCTCTCTCTCTCTCTCTCTCTCTCTCTCTCTCAGGCATTTTCTGCAGTATGATTATTTTATTTAGTTTTTTTCTTATAGCACAGGTACTTTTTGTGAGAACGTCGTTCTTGAAGATTATGATATGTATGCTAATGAGATTGAATATAAGTTTAGGAGCAATACAATCAAGTCTGTATCATTGTTCATTCTTCTGGTACCTAATGGTTGATCGATTTTGACGTGATTTTTGTCGCTCTATGTACCGTGTTTAGCTGCTGTATGTGCATTTTTGTTTCCTTTTCTTAATTAAATATGTTGTTTATAGCATTTGTGTTACTTATATTTCCATGTGCCCCCAGGGGTTATTTTTGGAATAAACCAAACTCTCTCTCTCTCTCTCTCTCTCTCTCTCCCCCCCCC
>CM065694.1:38480398-38482898 GCA_017654935.2 Phymorhynchus buccinoides
TTGTAAGAATAGGCATCGCCTAAAATCTTTATCCTTGTTAAATACAGTTTTTCAGTGTTCAGTGTTCAGTGTTCTCTCTTCAACCACACATCTCTTCCCTTCTTTTTAAAAATCCTTTTCCTTCTTATACTGTGTGGGCCGAAACGGATAGAGATGTGGCTATTATTGCCATTTGATACCCGTACGTGTCTTCAGTCAGAGTTTGATTCTGAAAGCAGATACCACACAGATCGATACCCGCACGAGGCACTGTTCAACGACCCTGATCATTCAGCTGGTGGGAAGCCAGCGGCAGAGATTATGAATCAGGAAAAAAATATTTGCGAACTTTTCTGACCCCCATTGGGGAAAATAACTATTAAAAAAACCACCCATCTCAAATGAAGCCAGCATTATTTCGCACAGTTAACTAAGTGCCTCGGAAAATACAGTACATTTTATTAGCAGGAAATCAATAACGACCGATGGACCGTGTTTAACCCTTTCACCGCCAAAGTCGCATTTTAGCACCACAATGTTTTAACACCTATGTCATTAAAAGGCATAAAGGTGGGGTCTATTATCCAAAGACCCTATTGTCTTACTTTTGGGAAGTAAGGATAGACCTTATTTTATATATGTCAGAAGAATCCCTAATACTGCAGATGGACTTTGTTCTCTACCCAGGTACATTTGTTTTGGCTGAAATGTGGCTGGCGGTGAAAGGGTTAATCTAGGACTTCTCAAGTTTTATATATTCCGAAAGCTCTGAAATTTGTTTTTCAGAGGCAACACATTCTTTTTTCTTTTTTTTAATCGAACTATGACTAATTCATCCGACCCATCAGTAAAACCATCATAAAGTGCAACAACTTTTCTTAGTTTCAGACCATTTTTCTTTTCTTGGTATATATTTCTTTCTCTGTGTATTAAGCGGTAAACTGCATCCGACACGCTATGCCAGAATAACTGAGCAGTCCTGCAAAAGTTGTGGGTGCAAGGCAGAGTGGTATGCAAGAGTTGTATGACAGGCAAGTAGTCAAGAAAGCCAGGAAAATTCTTAATGATAACAGTCATGTTCTGGCAAAATACTATGAAGTAGACCATCGGGCCGTCGATACAGAACTCTAAAACTGAAAATAAGAGCACAGAAAACTTTCTTACCAAGATCAATTCATCTGTTGAACTCTTAATGCACTGCATCGAGTGATTGTTTTTCTGAGCAGCCTGTCCATCTCCTTGGGATTGAATTTGTATTCGTATTCGTCCAGTTTGTTAACTACAATATTGCAGTGTTATTAGTTATTAGTTTATATTCTTTAATTGTTGCTAAATGTGTTTATTGTTGTTGTTTTTTGTTGCTAAATGTGTTTATTGTTGTTGTTTTTCTTATGTGCACCTGGCTGCAATTTCTCAGGTATGAGATAATAAAGATGATTTGATTTGATTTGATTTGATTTGAACTCCCTTAGTCTTCTGAAGGTGAGGAAACTCTCACGGTGCCCAATCAGCCACGTGTTTCTTTAAATGTTGCAACACAAGGAGGATTAACCCTTTCACCGCCAGCCATGTTTCAGCCAAACATTTCCATTTAGTTTACCTGGGTAGAGAACAAAACCCACCTGCAGTATTGGGGATTCTTCTATGTGACAGATATAAAATAAGGTCTATTAGATCCTTACTTCCCAAAACTAAGACAATAGGGTCTTTGGATAATAGACCCCAATTTGATGCCTTTTAATGACATAGGTCTTAAATCACTGTGGTGCTAAAATGCGACTTTGGCGGTGAAAGGGTTAAAGTCACCTCACTCGCACCAGTGCCTCTAAATTGTATCCTTTTTTGTTTGCTTGGATGGTGTAGGTACCTTCATAAACAAACAGATTGAAAAAGAAAAAGACAGTTCACATAGGCAGCCTTGTTAACTTGGAGATTGCAATTATTTCAAGATGGCTGTTTTAAATACATATCAGAACACCATCAAGGCTTTGCCAGGCACTTCGACGGGCAACGAACGAGGCCAACAAAGCCTCTTTCTTCTAAACATGGAACAGTTAAAAAACCAAAATTACTGGCATTTGTTTGCATCCAATGAAAAAAAGTTTCAGACATCGTTGTGCATCGCATGCTGTCATTTGTCTTTGATTTTCGAATTTTGCTCTCATGGCAAATCAGACCACCACCCTACCTACACCCATCACCCTCACCCCGCTTCCCCATTCGCAAAAAAAAAAGAAAAAAAAAGAACTTTCTCATTTTCAGCCTAAAAACCCTCATCAACAAATCTGGTAGTCGAGAAGAGAGCCTCAACACAAACGATGCACCCAACGAACCCTACCCCTCTCGTATTGTCTACCCTGAACTGTATGTATGTACTCGGGGGTTCGGGGTGGGGGTGTAAGGTTGGGCAAGAGCAATTACTGTCTTAGCCTTGACAAGGTTGAGATTTACGGCAATAGCACCCAGGCACACCTGAACGTAATTCCCGCTTAGCCCCGCCATAGCGCTACGGGGAGAAAGT
>CM065694.1:38485398-38487898 GCA_017654935.2 Phymorhynchus buccinoides
TAGACTATACAGATGGGGCGGGAACAATACTGGCTGCAATGCCCGGAGGCAGTGCAACACCAGTAAAGTCCCGAGTTTTTAACAATATAGATAGGTGAAACAAATATTGACTGGTCAAGACAAGATTTCTTACCAGCTATAAGAGGGAAAACACGTGAAACCCGTGATTTTGACACGTGATCTGGTGGGTCTTTAAGGCCTGGTACACAGTACATCCGGAATTGCAGCGCGGAAATAGTCGATAAGTAAAACAAAGAAGGAATCAAATGTACGGATTAGTGGAAGCACGGACACGTGCGTATATTTTTTTTCCGGATTGGATTGGAAGTTCAGTTTAACGTCGCGTATCGGCTTTCGCCATGTACGACGGGCTGAACAAACCAACCACGGTATAAACAAAAAATTATGTTCCTGAATCACTGTCCCAGCCAAAAGGCCGAGAAGCGATCAGTAATAAGGCACTTCTATTTTTTTCCCTTCTTTCTTTTACTTATTTACGGATTGCGCATGGGGTTCCGCGTGGAACATCCGCGTGTATGTGTACACGGCCTATTGGCCTCTGCAACTAGGGTTATTAACGCCCTTGACAGTGAGAGCGAAGCCCTTGCTGGTCAGTGCGGACAAGGGCATTCACTCTTGCGAAAGGCATCCATTTTAGTGGTCTCAAATAGGGTTATTGGCGAGAGTTATTCCCTTGTTTGGTCAGTGCGCAACCATCTCCCCCCCACCCACCAAGGGCATTCACTCTTGCAAAAGGTGTTCTTTGCAGTAGCCAATAACTAGAGCCCTTTACTCAAATGGCTTTTATCACTGGTTGACATTAGTCTGTAGAAAGGGCCAATAGTAAATGAGAGCTGCACTATAAATGATATTCTACAGTATTGGAATATCATGGTACAGCTTAGTCTGTCGTGGAAGACTATGACTCTCGAACGAGGAGGCCCTTGCACCGGCTCTGGTGCTGCAGCCAAAGGGATTAGTTGGCCTTTGAGGGGACCTTCCTCAACGCCAGCTCTCGTCCTCAAATCCCTTTGGCCGAGAGAGTGGGGATGTACCCTGGGCAAGGCATCTCCACTATAAACAAATTCTCGCCCAGCCCGCCAGAATAGTATCTGCCCCCCTCTGCTATCTGGCAGTCATTGTCGGAAACGACAGACAGGCAACACAAAAACACACACAACTAGAGCCGTTTGATCAGCATCTGTGTTGCCATCTTGTGTGAAGATGTGTTTAACGTCCTCCAACCTGAACCAGGTACATAATATGTATATAAAGATGTGGCTATAAAGATGGTGTTTCGATCCTGGAGGTACTGCAACACCAGGAAAGACCCCTGTTTATCTTACAATTATACGATGCTTAGAGTCCAATGTAGGTTGCTGCCATCTTATGGTTCGGAAAACTTCTTTTGTGGTGTTGTTTCAAACTTTTTTTTAATGAATGAATGAATCAAACAAAAACAAACATATACATGCAATTTACATTTAGCATACATCCATTCCTTCTTTTAAACTTGATAAAGACAGACAGATGAGCAATAAATAAATTAAGTAGTGAATAAATCATTCAATACAGACACAGAAAAAGAATAATAAGAGGGGGGGGAGGGGGGGGGGGGGGGGGTTTGGAGAAGAAAACAACCCAACAACAAACAAAACAAAAAAACGCTTAAAAAAAAGGAAGAGGCCTTGGAGGAGCGTTATAAAGGCGTGAATCTGTTATGTATGCGAAAGGATCACTTATAAATGGCAAACATGTTTTTTAATATAAATACATAAAAAAGATAATTAGCGCTCATATCTTTACCGAAGCATTAGCTCAAAGACTAAGATGGTTTGTTAATTAAGCACAACGGACACAAATGCCATGTACAAAGAAAAAACTAAATTACACTGGTTTAAGAAAAAAGAAAAGAAAACGTATAATACATATATCATTGCTGGTTCGGAAAACTTACTTGCACTTACCTAATAGAGCTGTTTGACGAGACACCTTAGTGATTACTGATAACCGTGCAGAAATGAATGTCATCAAAAAAGCTATGAAATATTTAAACTTAGCTTGGCCATGTCATCAGACTGTTTTCTATTTTTTAATCATTGGTGGACATTTGCCTCAAATTTGCACCGATAGTAAAGTTAGAGCGAGAGGTGTACGACCATTGATTGAGGTCGTAGTCAGCGACGATTTACTAGCAGCACAATTGTGTGTTTTTTATTTCATTAACAATCCGAATTGGGTATCATACGATAACCAAAAGCATTTTCACAGCTCTGCTGTCCGCATACAAGACTCTAAATAATCTACAGGAGCGACAGATCTCGCGAGTGGCTCGCTTATGTGACACAGACTTTAACTTAATTTATATATAAAGTTTGGCACATATATATATGTATGAACAAATCTCAGTTTACTGCTGGCACCGTTCCTCCAGCCTACAGAACTCAAAAGTTAGAACTTTTGAAATGCAATAATAGTAAAATTGTTTAAAACGTTTTTG
>CM065694.1:38492898-38502898 GCA_017654935.2 Phymorhynchus buccinoides
CCGTGAATAAATTTGTCAGAAAACAGTAAAACCTTTTGAAGCCAAGCAAAATTCCATAAAACTTGTAATCAATATGGAGCCAAAAATATAAATCTTAGGGCCTATCTTAAAAACAACCAACCAACCAACATCCCAAAGCAAACAAGCAACAACAAACATAGTGTACAGTCAAAATGTGCGATTTACTATTTCATAGCTGTCGGATTATCTGGTCACGATTTAGATTTCTCTATGCAAACGGAAACCGATGACTCTCCTCCCCTACTACGCACCTGGCAGCATGATTTCGTGCAGGGAGATGTTGGCCTTGTCCTGGGACACCATGGAGTTCCAGGTCAGCTGCCTCTTGAACTCCTCCCGGTCCTCCGAGTGGATCAGCTCCATGACGCTCTGGTGGATGATGTCAGACTGAGAACACACAGACAGACACGTCACCGGTGACGTCATCACCGACCCACTTCTAGCCACTGACACGTCACCGGCGACGTCATCACCGACCCGCTTCTATGATCCGGGTTCTTTCCTTTCGATTAAATAAACGGGCTGGAAGTTCAGTTTAACGTCGCGTATCGGCTTTCGCCATGTACGACGGGCTGAACAAACCAGCCAGGGCATAAACAAGAATTTATGTTCCTGAATCACTGTCTAAGTCAAAAGGCCGAGAAGCGATCAGAATTAATATTGAAAATATAAACGGGCTGTTTAGGTGGAGTTGTTTTATGGTCCTTTAGCCCTTGACAGCAGGTGGTGCTTCATTAGAAAACATTTTCTTAGCAACGCAAAACTCACTCTCTCTCTCTCTCTCTGGCTAACTGGTTTTGTGTATGTGCTTAAAAAGAAAGAAGAAAAACAACAACCAACTGACTCCCTGTTTTTAAATGAATGAACCAAATGTGTGAAGATTAAATGACTATGTGGATAATGGTTGAAATATAATGACAGCGAAGCCCTTGAAGTATATATATATATTATCAAGCTTCGATTATGTATAAACTTCCACAAAGAAGAAAATAAATTTAAGACTTGAATAAATAAAAACAACACCGTAGTTAAGACAGCGAATTTTCGGGTTTATTTTTTTTTTAAAAACTTTGACGAGCTACAACAGTTGGCCAACTGACAAACACATCAAGCGTTCACACATCCCAAATAAAATAGACATTAGTGATTAAAGTTCGTAATTTCCAAGTTTGGGGGAAGAAAAACAAACAAAGAAGAAAAGGAAACACATGCAGACAGACAGGACCGAGAAAAAACAGACAGACATGCTGGTCTACCTGGTGAAAGCCGAGGTACTGTTCCACGGTTCTGGAGGCGAAGAACACCTCTCCTTCACACGTCACCACGAACAGAAACCCGTACAGAGCCTGCAACATCATCATCATAATACTACTACTACTAATAATAATAATAATAATAATGACAATTTATATAGCGCTTATTCTCCTTACGGGGCTCTAAGCGCTTCACAAAGAAGTTAAAAGTCTGAGCAAAAACAACCAACGCACTTATCATAAGGAACAACCCGAAACGAAATCACGATAACTACATTTACGTCACCTCCCCCCCCCCCCCCCCCCCCCCTTTCTTTCACACTCCACTAGAATCCAAACCATTACAAATAGCGTTTTCCACGCAAAAGACATTTTCTCACACTACCCCCCCCCCCCCCCCCTCGCCCGCACCCTCATTCACCATCCCCCTTCATAGACCTCAAGCTGACCTACTTTTCATAGATCTCCCAGCACGCACGCATGCATGCACACACACACACGCGCCCGCAAACTTGTAGCTTGTTTTTTAAACAAAGTTTATTGACATCATATATTATTGCAGTGTACACACATTATTTAATGAGCACAAGCTATACGCATATATTAAGCCGCACTCAAAAATGTTTCAGTTGCAAACATAAGGCTGCATCAGTGTGTACACATTATTTCATGAGCACAAGCAGCTATAAGCTTATATTGACCCTTTCACCGCCAGCCATATTTCAGCCAAAAAGTCCATCAACTTTACCTGGGTAGAGAACAAAATCCATCTGCAGTATTGGGGATTCTTCTGTGACAGATATAAAATAAGGTCTATCCTTACTTCTCAAAATTAAAACAATAGGGTCTTTGGATAATAGACCCCAATTTGATGCCTTTTAGTGACATAGGTGTTAAATCACTGTGGTCTTAAAATGCGACTTTGGCGGTGAAAGGGTTAAGCCGCATTCAAAAACGTTTCAGTTGTAAGCATAAGGCTGCATCGTTCGTGAATGTACTTGTATAGCTATGAGAAAATCAACTGCATTGGAATAAGAAAAAATAAACTAAGCAAAGATAACAATACATCATGCACCCATTTATAACTAGAAAAAAACCAATAGAAGGTTTTTTTTTAAAACAGGAAAGAAGAAAAAAAAGGTGAAAAAAACACACCCCCCAAAAAAACAAGAATGAGGAAAGTTGTAGCGGAGTCACTCCCTTGACGTTTACGACTCTGGGGGCTCTCAAAGTCTGCTTTCAGCTTCGTGACAATAACACTAGGCTGATCCTGACCCTATCCCCTTCCCGAGAAAGGCAGAATGTTGTTTCTCAGATTTAAAAAAAAAAAAAAAAAAAATTCAATGCAAAATTCGGAGGGGGGGGACTACAACTGTATCGGTGCAACCCAACTGCGCCGATTTTCATTTACCCCTATTCTCAAATTGCGCCGTTGCGTTGTCGATTGCGCCGCTTTTCCGTCATTCATTGCGCTGATTGTAATGTTGATCGTATTTTAATGTAACACTGAGATGATATGTTTTTTAAAATAAAGTGAACAACCCGGTGTTTTCCCAGGATTATTCACAGCGATGCCGAACGCAATCCCACAAACTTATGGGGTGCTGTTTATATGCATCCAAGTAATATATAAACAGATAAGAGGAAGGGGGGGGGGGGGGGGGGCGAGGGGGGAGGTCACAAACTTAACCCTTTCACCGCCAGCCAAAACATTCCATTAAATTTACCTGGGTAGAGAACAAAATCCATCTGCAGTATTGGGGATTCTTCTGTGACATATATAAAATAAGGTCTATCCTTGCTTCCCAAAACTAAGACTATAGGGTCTTTGGATAATAGACCCCAATTTGATACCTTTTAGTGACATAAGTGTTAAATCACTGTGGTGCTAAAATGCGACTTTGGCGGTGAAAGGGTTAAAGAGATGAATCTACACACATACAGGCAGATACATTCTGCTTTTTCTTCTTCTGGGAGCGCATAGTCCCTAGCACGATTTCGCGTATCTGGGGACTAGCGATTTAAAAAAAAAAGATTTTATAAGAGAGTTTACATAAAAGGGGGGAGGGAAGGGTGGGGGCTTTAGGTCGGTTAAAAATAGTATATATTTATTGTGTATGCTTAAAACTGTTAACATCCTAGTGCAAAACCTTATCCGGACCATATACGTAGAGAGATACAGACACTGGACACTGGAAAACTTTATTAGACAAGGATAAAGTTTTCCAGTGTCTGGACACTTGAAAACTTTATTAGACAAGGATAAAGTTTTCCAGCGTCCAGTATCTGTATATGTCTAAAGGCGGCGACAGACTATGTGACTGCCTCATGTGACGCAATCAGGTCGTGACGTAGATCACATTTTGTTTCCCGCACAGAAGACGTCACAAGCCATCTGACTCGATCAGACTCGATCAGTGAAATTTAGAACCCGCCCTATTCGGCCCTGGGCCCGACTGAGCGAGCAGGATGGTATGCAAATGAGGTGAAACGTCACGAACTGATCGAGTCACACGAGGCAGTCACATAGTCTGTCGCCGGCTTAAGACAGACAGATAGAGACAGACAGACACAGACAGACAGACAGACAGGCAGGCTGGCATGTTTGGCTTTACCTGCAGAATACTGTCGCCCTCGGAGAAGTTGGGTTCGTGGAACAGGTGAGCTCGAGCCATCAGGTGACTCTCTATGCCGTACCGGATCGGCAAAACCGCTGCACACACATGCACGCACACATGTATATATTGTTCATAATATGTTACTCTCCCACTCCCCACCCTCTTCCCTGTTTTTGTCACTTGTTTGTGTCTTGTTTATTTTCCCCCTCTTTCCCCCTTTCTTACTTGTTTACCACTTTGGAATCTTTAGTTCCTTCGTTTTTGTTGTTTGTGTGTTTGTGTGTGTGTGTGTGTGTGTGTGTGTGTGTGTGTGTGTGTTTAAGGATGGATTGATGAAAAAAAAGTATATTATTTGCTTATTCAATTTCCATCTGGAAATAAAATTATGACTTGACTTGACTTGACTTCACACACACACACACACACACACACACACACACACACACACACATTGTAAATCGATTATTGTCCATGTAAAACGTATGTACAAATAACATACACACACATAACACACACACATAACACACACGCGCGCGCGCGCACGCAGGTACGTACGTACGCACGCACGCACGCACGCACACACACACACACACACACACACACACACACGCGCGCGCGCACACGCACACACACACACACACACACTAATTTTCCTTACCCCATCTCGTTTTCCTTCCAGTTAATAAAACGTTATGCATAATCATGCTCGCACACGTATGGGGAGAAAACACACACTAGACAGTGTAAAGTGGGGGTTGGGAGGACAGAGACACAAATGAACATAAAAAGCCCAACAGAATCGGAGACAGACAGACAGACAGACAGACAGGAGAGAAGTGGAGAGAGGAACACAGAGAACGAGGCAGTGGAGAGAGACAGAGAGTGAAACAAAGACAGACACACAGATGGTTCCAGAAAGAGAGAGAGAGAGAGAGAGAGAGAGAGAGAGAGAGAGAGAGAGAGGAGAGAGAGAGAGAGAGAGAGAGAGAGAGAGAGAGAGAGGAGAGAGAGAGAGGAGAGAGAGAGAGAGAGAGAGAGAGAGAGAGAGAGAGAGAGAGAGAGAGAGAGAGAGAGAGAGAGAGAGAGAGAGAACAACGAACAACAATGAACAACTGATTAATGACCAGGCCATCTGCCCATGTCATGAGGGAAGGGGTAACAATGGGAAATCTTCACAATTCAAACAGATAAACATAGCAAACAGTATCAAGATAATAGCAGAGAGAGAGAGAGAGAGAGAGAGAGAGAGAGAGAGAGAGAGAGAGAGAGAGAGAGAGAGAGAGAGAGAGAGAGAGAAGAGGAGAGAGAGAGAGAGAGAGAGGGAGAGGGAGAGAGGGAGAGAGAGAGAGAGAGAGAGAAGAGAGAGAGAGAGAGAGAGAGAGAGAGAGAGAGAGAGAGAGAGAGAGAGAGAGAGAGAGAGAGAGAGAGAGAGAGATTTCCAGCCTGATTATCACCTGCACAATGATACAGGATCATATTGTGCGGCTGGTGATTGCTTGCTACCGAAATCTGGAACTCTACCCTAAATATCTGTTCCACATAGACGCCCCTCCAGTGCCCTTCATTTGCTACAACTGGATCTTCTAAGTGTAGCACGCGCGTGCGAGCGGCTGTCCCCTCTACCCAGGTGTCTGGCAGTCATGGTCGGAAACGACAGACCGACATACGCACTAATGGTCATCATCTGAAAATTCCCGAACCTTTCCACTCTGCCTCCGAACCATCCTCAACGTCAGCTGAAGCGACGTCCTCATTTTGTGCTTTTTCTTCTTCTTCTTCTTGGGGTATCCAGGGGAGGGGGTTCGGTTGAGAACGTAAGAATTAAATGTATGGAAAAATAATCCCAAATATATCAAATGCATTCGTGCTTTACTAAACGAAATTTGTTTAACCCTTTCACCGCCAAAATCGCATTTTAGCACCACAGTGATTTAACACCTATATCACTAAAAGGCATCAAATTGGGGTCTATTATCCAAAGACCCTATTGTCTCAGTTTTGGGAAGTAAGGATAGACCTTATGTTATATACGTCACAGAAGAATCCCCAATACTGCAGATGGATTTTGTTCTCTACCCAGGTAAATGTAATGGACATTTTTGCCTGAAATATGGCTGGCGGTGAAAGGGTTAAGCAGTTTTGGGTTAAATCAACATGCACTTGACGTACATCCATTATGGTTTACAGAGAAAGTAAAAAGATGTCATAGAGATAGTTTCTTACATACCTGGTACTTGCACGTTGATAATGACGAATTGTATATAAATTAGAGAATGCTTAAACCATCGTTTGGTGCTGATCCATACTACCTAGCATTACCACATAAGTACGTAGCCACCCTCTTGAAATTTAGAATAAGAAATAATAACGATTTAAAATTTATCAGCCCAAAAAAGGAATGGTTCCAGCAAAAAATAGTATAAGTGCATGGCTTTGTACATCGATTTATCGGCAAATATGTAGATTTACACCCTCCTGCTCTATTTCTTGGTTCTTTCCGTGGTTAGGGATAGGGTTAGGGTTAGGTGGTCTTTTCTTTTGCCACAAGCATCTGTCTTTTGGTCAAAATCATCTATATTTTTGGAGCATTAAATCGCTGCCAATAATAACTAGCTACATCCGTGCTTCGCACCAGCCCATAAATAAAATGTTTGAAATGCAAAGATAATTTATTCAATGTTACATTGATAGAACATAATGCTGTCTGTGAATGGAAGAGAGTTCCCCGTACCACAAAGTTGGCCAACATCACACAGCCGGAATGTAAAGGACGGGAAAGAAAAGGTCGGAAATTACGAAACACGGGTTCGGCATTCTCCGTGTTTTCCGAGGTAGATTCGGCAATTTCCGACACAGCTCGGGCGACGCAGACGACATAAAATTTTAAGGAAATTTCATGCATTTTGCCTTCAAAATCAACTTTCAAAAGCAAAATTTTGAACCAGACATAGCGGAATCGCGTCCCAACGCGTTCTTCTGGAACTGTATGGCAAGCAAGGTCCGACATTTACGCGGTATCCGAGTTTTTACGTTATTTTACACTTCGGGCCTTAGCGTATTATATTATAGATCTGCCCGTGAATAAAATACGCTATGGTGGTACATCTAGATGCGAGAGAATTTGTGAAAAGCGTGATGCACCGGATGCAGTAGATGGATTCCATTATTTGTTTGTTTGTTCCTTTTCTGACGCCGAAAGGAGGTATCTTCCTCGGTAAATGTTTGTTCGGCCAAATGCCTATAAACATACAATAACTAAATTAACAGCAATATCCCATATGGCCTTTGGCCGAGAGGACGTGAAACATTAACCTTCGCCTATAAATGTAACGCTTTGTTCGCTTCAAGAAAAAGGAAGCTCTTAATCAGACTAAAACACTTTGTTATCATCATAAACAGTTCTTTTCGATAACTTTGTACGGACAAAAGGTCATATTTGTTATTCTTTTGCGTTAAAATATAGGTACATTTTGTCCATGGATTGGTTTATTCTATTGCGTTATGTTACAGGTATATTTTTTCCATGGATTGGTTTATTCTATTGCGTTATGTTACAGGTATATTTTTTCCATGGATTGGTTTATTCTATTGCGTTATGTTACAGGTATATTTCCCCATGGATTGGTTTATTCTATTGCGTTATGTTACAGGTATATTTGTCCATGGATTTGTTTATTCTATTGCGTTATGTTACAGGTATATTTCCCCATGGATTGGTTTATTTTATTGCGTTATGTTACAGGTATATTTCCCCATGGATTGGTTTATTCTATTGCGTTATGTTACAGGTATATTTCCCCATGGATTGGTTTATTTTATTGCGTTATGTTACAGGTATATTTCCCCATGGATTGGTTTATTCTATTGCGTTATGTTACAGGTATATTTCCCCATGGATTGGTTTATTCTATTGCGTTATGTTACAGGTATATTTTCCCATGGATTGGTTTATTCTATTGCGTTATGTTACAGGTATATTTCCCCATCGATTGGTTTATTCTATTGCGTTATGTTACAGGTATATTTCCTCATGGATTGGTTTATTCTATTGCGTTATGTTACAGGTATATTCTTCCATGGATTGGTTTATTCTATTGCGTTATGTTACAGGCATATTGTCCCATGGATTTGTTTATCTACATGTCATATTGTTTACTGTTCTAAAAGTGATATTATGGACATCGCTCTATTCTGATGTGTGAATGTCTCATTCTGTGTGTGCTTCGTTTCATATTTCTGTGCCCCAAGTAGGTAGGCAATAAAATAGTTGCCTTGCCTTGCCTTGAAAAAATCCAGGTCTTCCAACAAATCCTGTCTACAGCCGTACAGTTTATTTGTCAAGGCCAGGGTGTGCCTCGTCAATAACGCTCCAATCCCCAAACTACCATCACGTTCACGCTTGTTAGCAAGGCTGAACCTTAGCGGGTGCAAAGTTCCCTCGCGTGCTTTATTTGGGATGGTGGGGGAAATATTGCTCCAGAATGCTAAGGGTGGGTGATCTTCAGAGAACGCTGCAAGACAACAACGACAACAACAACAACAACAACAACAACAACAACAACAACAACAACAACAACAACAACAACAACAACAACAACAACAACAACAACAACAACGAGAGACAGACAGAAACGACGACGAGGAGGATATTGATATCGACAATAACGACAGTAGGTGACAGAAGACAATCTGGAGAAGTAAATCAACTACGGGCCAAAATCTCCTCCTCCTCCTCCTCCTCCCTATCCGTTAGTCTGGGGCCTCCCGGTTTCCGGTTGTCGCGGATCCGAGGCGAAATGGAATGACAAACATGAACCCTTCCCAGCGATCATGCCCAGCGGATGCTCCCGCTCAGCCGCCCCATTATTTAATGCTACTGTGGCACATAATTAATCGGGAAATAATCCATGCTTGTGTTTCGCCTAATTAATACGGGGGCTCTCGCTTTCTGCTAGCTCTGGCAAGAAGAAGAAGAAAGAAAAGAACGATGGGAAATGGAAAGGAGGGGGAGTAGTAAGGGGAGTGGCCCGCGAAAAACGGGACAGCACTCTGTCAGCATAAACAGCAGGTGTGTCACAGTGACGTCCCCTGCTCAGCGAGATTTGTCGCCCTTCGGCGGAGGCGGCACGCGTTCAGGGGGCACGGGGCCGCCCGCGGGCCGACTGCGACTCTGCCCGGAAGAGTTTTAATGGAGTTCGCAGCCCCACCTTCGCCCCCCACGTGACAGCCCAAACGACAGTTCTCACCAGGGCCAGAGGGGGAGACTTGCTGCCAAAATGGACGCCCAGGGAAGAATAAAACTTCTCGATCCTCCAAGAAAAGAGAAGAAAGGAACGAACAAGAATGAATCGGGGCACAAAAGGTGTGGGAAGAAAATGATTGGGGAAAATGATTGGAAGAAAGGTTCAGAAAGAAAGAGTATAATGATAAGACGAAGGGTCAAACAAAGAAAGACAGAAAGAAAAAAAGACTATTATTTGATGTGAGTTGACATGAAACAGATACCCAATATACTTTGTTAATTGTTGTTGTTTGGTATGTAGTTGGTTTGATAAGTGGTGTGTATGTTGGACATGCTACACCCAATCAATGTCAATTTCATGAAAACTAATGGGCAAAAGAGACAGACGAAGAGAGAGAGAGAGAGAGGGGGGGGGGGGGAGAGAGAGAGAGAGAGAGAGAGAGAGAGAGAGAGAGAGAGAGAGAGAGAGAGAGAGAGAGAGCACTGAACACTGAAAAACTTTATTTAAAAAGGAGAGAGAGAGAGAGACAGAAAGAGAGAGAGAGAGAGAGGAGAGAGGAAGTGGGGAGAGAGAGAGAGAAATTTAACTTTATTTTTCAAGAGAGAGAGAGAGAGAGAGAGAGAGAGAGAGAGAGTAGAGAGAGAGAGAGAGAGAGAGAGAGAGAGAGAGAGAGAGAGAGAGAGAGAGAGAGAGAGAGAGAGAGAGAGCACTGAAAAACTTTATTTAACAAGCATAAAGAGAGAGAGAGAGAGAGAGAGAGAGAGAGAGAGAGAGAGAGAGAGAGAGAGAGAGAGAGAGAGAGAGAGAGAGAGACAGAGAGAGAGAGAGACTGAGAGAAAGAAATTTAGAGAGCACTGGAAAAGAG
>CM065694.1:38507898-38512898 GCA_017654935.2 Phymorhynchus buccinoides
CTATCCTAAGAAAATGCATCAACCTACTAATTTTAAAGCATTTTCCTGTATATTTAAAGACCATATTAAAGATTATCCTCTACGGGTATGAAAGATAAGATGTTAGAGAGCACGGAAATACCCATAACTCAAAATCGATAAAAAGTGAGATTTGTGACTTTGCAAGCCTCTTGTGAGAAACTAGCCCAGCGACTTAATGTCCCTTTCGTGGTGCCGGGTCACATATCGGCAGCAGTAAGCGGCCACAGAATCAGAAACACCAACAGAACAGCAATAACAATAATGGAAACGATATTAATATTGATAACGTTAGTAATAAAAAAAAATGGAGAGAAAAAAAGGGAGATGGCAATTATGATGTCGAGCAATAATCCACACACGCGCAGACGCAGGCATGCACACGCGCACACGCACACGCGTAGCTCACGGGCACGCGCACAGGTTGAGTCAGTTAAGCTTCTGGCATTTTTTAAATTTATATATTGTGGCCATGCGTGGCCAGAAGGCGTGTCAAGGTGTCACCAATGACCCATAGCCTCTATCGTCACGATCTTCGCATAAACTGATGCTTTGTGTCACAGTCGCCCTGTCCCATTTTCTTTTCTTTATAAAAATATCACTTGCTGGGTAATTTTGAAACTTTCAACTAACATTTTTTTTTCCTTCAAAAATAGCAAAGATATTTAAATTCCGCCGTTTTCTGTGTAATTCTTAACGGCCGGTTACACGTCAACTAATACCGTACGACTGTACGAAACGATTCGATCACGTGGTCTCGAGGAACAAATTCGATTCGCGCTTCGAGACCACGTGATCGAATCGTATCGTACAGTCGTACGATATTAGTTGACGTTTAGCAGGCCCTTTAGAAACCCTAGCTCAGTTCTTGTGAAAGACAAAGCTCAATATCATATTAATGCAGAAATTCCATACTTTCTCAATCACCGGCACAAAACTTAGGGGTCTTATTTTGCAGGGAAGGGCAGATAAACTCTTGGGAGAGCTGGACAGCAGGGGGTCTTCAAAGGGCTACCCACTCAATTAAATAATAATAATAATAATTAATAATGCTTATTATAGCGCTTGTTTGAAAATTAGTCAACTGCGCCTCTCCGGGCATGTACACCAATAGACGATTTTCGGGAAAACAAACTACAGGAGAGCACTTCGTGAACATTACAGTTGCTACATCCATTACTCGGTCAACTGCCATAGCAACAATGCAATAATGGCGTCGAAGCTTGAAACCGTAGGATGCGAGTCAGCGACTTGCAAACATTTTGTTTTTTTTAGAAAAATTACCAGTGGCCATAAACTCATAACACTTGCAAAATGTGACGTACAAATATAAATGACATACATTTCAGAATGACGCACGGTGTTCTAAGTGCTGTATGTCTGCTCAATTAAGCACACGAGGCGAGAGCTGGGGATCTACCTGATGGTAGAGTAACTTCCCCTGTTTGACCGATTGAATTAGGCAAGATCACTCCCACACACCATGCAATTCCTCCCCTTAATTATTTCCGAACAATTCCTATTGCGCCTGGTTTCCGAAATTGATGTATTTTAGAAGTTAAACTTCCCAGATGACTATGACATCTAAACTTGAAAAGGCATTCACAATATGTGTTCTGCATCTTCATTAGAAACATAAGCTCTATCTTCCGAAACAAAATCTCAATGTATGCCAAACTTCCATTATGTCTAGTTTTCTCACGAACCAGTTCAACCATTTCAACAGGCGCAATTGACACAGGCGCAATTGAGTATAGGCGTAATTACAATAGGTGCAATTGAGATGCAGCAACTATTTTAGGGGGTCTTATTTTGCAGTGATAAGTCTCATACTATCCCAATGTGAATACAGGCCCTGTTCTTCGCCCATCACGCCTTCATACATATCTTTGCTACAGTCGCCATTGCTACCCCCTCCTCCTCCCCATCCGACACACAGCCCCTCCCTCCCTCCCTCCATCCCTGTCCCCCAAGTCATTTCCACCTGAACAATGACAAGACTCTCGTCCCCATCGGGATCAGGACCTGAGATCCCTCCCTGTCTCTCTCTCTCTCTCTCTCTCTCTCTCTCTCTCTCTCTCCTCATCTCTCTCTCTCTCTCTCTCTCTCTCTCTCTCTCTCTCTCTCTCTCTCTCTCCTCTCTCCAGCCTAGCAGGCCTTATCCTCTCTCGGCCACCCTCTCTCTCCTGAATTATTTCTCAGCAGATCATCCAAATTCTGCCTTGATTGCAAGATCAAAGGAAAAGACGAGGAGGGTGTGTGTGTGTGGAAACGGGACAGAGGTTAGGGTGGCCTGTGTCAGAGCTTTCGTCCTGCCATCGGGATCAGGACCTGAGATCACCTTTGTCCCTGTCTCTGTCTCATATTGTCTCTGTCTTTCTGAATAAAATTAAAAAATCTCTCTCTGTCTCTCTCTCAATCTCTCTCTCTCTCTCTCTCTCTCTCTTCTCTCTCTTCCTCATCTCTCTCTATCTCTCTCTCTCTCTCTCCTATCTCTCTCTATCTCTCTCTCTCTCTTCCTCTCTCTCTTCTTTCTCTCTCCTCTCTCTCTCTCTATCTCTCTCTCTCTGACTATCGGACGGATTTGGAGAATACGCTCTGCCTAAAATCTCTATCCTTGCAAAATAAAGTTTCCAGTCTCTCTCTCTCTCTCTCTCTCTCTCTCTCTCTCTCTCTCTCTCTCTCTCTCTCTCTCTCTCTCTCCCCTCTCCCTCTCTCCCTCCCTCTCTCTCTCTCTCTCTCTCTCTCTCTCTCTCTCTCTCTCTCTCTCTCTCTCTCTCTCTCTGTGCACCTTCTGCTTGGCTTGACGCGTGTGTGTAATTAGGTGTAATAAAGGGTAGTAGTAGTGGCTTTACTCTGATTGACTAACTGCAAGTAGGGCCTCCATAAAATAAAGAGCATCACAAGCATTAAAGTATTGCAGAGTGCCGTGGATCCACGAAGCTGATTTAGTGAACAATTCAAACACAAGCAAGTCAATCGGTCGAGTTTCTCTAGATAACGGTCGCCGCGCGAATGACGCGTACGCCAAACGGGGCCTAAGAAACACTTTAGAAAACGTTTGCGGAAGAATATTACAAGCTCTTGTCTGATTGGTCAAAACAAAATCATCATTTTAACCAAACTTTAATGGACCAATCAACAACAAGAAACGCATTCACCCCCATGCTAGTCACGTGATAGTTCGACACGAGATACTTTGGGAGTAGCCACAAAACGTTTTTTGGCAAACGTCGGCGATAGAGGTGTTTCTTAGTAGGGGAAGACGGGGTAAAAAGCGCATGGGCGGGTAAGAAGCCCACCCCAATTATCTCATGAAATAAAGAAAATTTCAGTCAAATTTGCCCATGAGACGAATGCTAGACATTAACGCTCGTCTCATGGGCAAAATGAGACTGAAATTTGCTTCATTTCATGAGATAATTGGGGTGGGCTTCTTACCCGCCCATGCGCTTTTTACCCCGTCTTCCCCTACCGTTTTTGCCGATTTGCGCTCACGCTACGTAACGTTAGCCCTTGTGAAACGGCCCCCTGGATAGGTTTTGTCTTCAGGAGACGTTCCAAATAACAATAGGGTACGGAAAAGTAACGAACAGCTTCCTGTGTTTCTTTCTTTCTCTCTGTCATTTTTTCCCCCCTTCGAAATACCAGATGTTCAAAATAGTGCCAGAAACAAGATTAATTTCTTCTACGGATACTTTTGAAACTTTTCACAACTCTCTTGCCTTTGAATGATGTTGTTGTCGCCTCTTATCTCCAGCCCCCCCCCCCCCCTACCCCCGCCCCATTCCAGATAGACTGTCAATTCAACATTCAACTATCCTCCGAAGTCGGGAGTGTGGCTGCTCACGTGGCGGGGTAATCAAACACACGGTCACACGCGTAATGTTCTCATCCCTAGCTGGTGCTTTCGTACCATAGTGTTCAAGTGCTTTCACGGCTGTTGGGATGATCCCTGGAGTCTTTAAGCCAGGGTAAGACCACAACAACAAACAACAACATTCAGCTGGTGGCGTTTCTATGATGTTGTTGCACAGGGGCTTTGTAGGTCCCTACCATGCACTGCGCATCTGGGGACCGTCTGTCGTTTCTTAAAACCCCTTCACTGCCACGGCCATTTTGAATTCATACAGGGGGGGTACTTAATTTTTAAAAAAACACTAAAAAAAATCTAGCATAATATAATTTAAGTATGCCTAAACTATGCTACTTTTACAAAGGATTCGAAAGGATTAAAGATATGGATCCAATGATAAATCCCTGTATGGAGGCTTTCAGTGGGACATTCCCACTACAAGAAAGATGGACGGAAATAACCGTCGTGAAGGGGCTTTCAGGCATGACAATAAATAAATAAAAGTAGAACAGACTGGAAGGAAAGAGAACGAAGTCAAAGAATTGCACAATCTGATGGGGTAAGGAGCCATAATGCCTCGCAGGTTTCCAATTTCCGCCTGATCTAAAGAAAGCTATCGCACGTTTCAGGTCCGCCATGTTGAATTAGTATCCCAAGGGAGCTGACTCGCAGAAGCATTCTGGAGGCCCCCCCACAAACAAGAACGACCGTAAAGGCTGATGATCGAAAGGGAAGGTGGAACCTGAACTTTCAAAAGAGGTGTATGTGTGTGCATGTGCGTGCACGCGCGCGTGTATGTGCGTGTATGTGCGTGCACGCGCACGTGTTTTATGGAAAGGAGGAGAGAGTAACGGTGAGTACAAAGGTGTGGAGAGAGAGAGAGAGAAAAAAATAGGACAACAGTTGGTCAACCTTCTGACGAATGGAGAAGAAGAAAGACAAGACCAATAATTCAACAGAGGCGATGAATCGAAAGTGATATTTTCTTTGAAACGCCATATTGCGCGGCAATCGCCTGGCCTTGTCCAAGTCGTCTTTAAAGACACACTGACGCACCACGATTAAGTCCCTTGGATTTTTCTGGGTAGCTGTGACCCACATACAAATGTCCCCAACTTCGCAAAGT
>CM065694.1:38522898-38525398 GCA_017654935.2 Phymorhynchus buccinoides
AATGTTATAGCAATACAGGAAATTACTCAACACAAAAATACATAATGATCATAGAGTCCAAAATGAACTCCCTGAATTTCATCAGTTGGTCTTATTGGATGAAATTCAAGGGAAAACATTCTAAATTTACACGTAGCATACAATTTATTTTCCCATTTGTAGGTGTGTTTTTGTGTGTCTGCGGGGGAGTATATTTGTGTGGGTGTTGCTGGTAACTGGGACTACGATTATATGGCGTTGCTGTCTTGTTTCTTCTTAAATTCAAGAGCTGATATTTGACTGAATCTTCATCTCCCCTCATAATGTGTTCTACATGGGCTGTAAAAAAACAACCCCAAAACCGTTAAAATCATTGACTTGAAATGAGAGACTTAGTGCGATTTTCCTCACGCCAGAGGGCATGACGCTCGTGTGGGGCTAATCCTCTCTGTATTATTAGTTGGGGATAAAGAAAGAGAGAGAGACAGTGAGTGGTCCTACCATCACTCTCTCTCTCACTACGCCCAAGTAAGAAAATCGCGTGATAAGCCCCTAGTGCATTGACTGCCCTCTGGCGTGAAAAATATCGCCATAGGTTGACCATTGCAGTGTACTGTACGCATTTTTGGGTGCATGTGTTCAAATGCGGTGTGTAGCCAGGAGGTGCTGGGGGGGGGGGGGGAGGGGGGAGAAAAAGCCAGGCGCTGTATGCACGGTCGCACACTTGCTCTTTTCTTTCCTCCGTCTGTTGAAAGAGCGTGTAGGACCTTTATGACAGCGTTCAGCCATGTCCCGTCGATCTGATTACTTTTATTATTAGCATCTGCCAAGGGAAAGGGCCCCGGTGTCGAAGAAAATTCATTGCCCCCCTGCCTAAAGCATTGACACCCAGACGCAATTGTTTGACAAAAGCCATGTAATTGCACTCTCAATGAGTCTAACGAACACGCTCTGGCCCGCTGCCCATCACTTTTTACACTTCTCTTGAATGAAAATCTGTTTAACGTCCTCCGGTCTGGAACAGACACATATGGGGGAAATAGTAGATATAAAGATGATGGGGACGATCCTGGAGGCAATGCCCGGAGACAGTGCAACGCCAGTAAAGTCCCGATTTTTTTTTAGCAATACAAATATTAGTTAAAAACTGACACTTCTCTTATTGGGGAAAAGTGGTTTTATCATTATCGTTGCTGTTATAAATTATTGGTCGAAAAACTAAGAGAGAGAGCAGGAGGTCGAGACAGCGAGAGACAAAAGGAGAAGAGCGTAATGTAGGTGAGAGGGAAAGAAAATCGGAGCAAACAGAGGTAGGGGGGACGGAGAGAGAGGGGACGAGAGACGATGAGAGAGAGAGAGAGAGAGAGAGAGAGGAGATTGAGAGAGAGGAGAGAGGGAGGAGAGAGAGAGGAGATGAGAGAGAGGCGAAAGGGGAGAGAGAGAGAGCAGAGAGGGAGAGATAGAGAGAGAGAGAGAGAGAGAGACGAGGAGAGAGAGAGAGAGAGAGAGAGAGAGAGAGAGAGACAGTCAGACAGAGACAGAAGTAGAGACGGAGAGAGGGTGGGTAGATAAATGGTTGTATGTGTGCGCATGATGTGTTTGGTGTGTGTGTGTGTGTGTGTGTGTGTGTATGTGTGTGTATGTGTGTGTGTGTGTGTGTGTGTGTGTGTGTATGTGTGTGCGTGTGTGTGTGTGTGTGTGTGTGTGTGTGTGTGTGTGTGTGTGTGTGTGTGTGAGTGTGCGTGCGTGTGTGCGTGTATACGTGTGTGTGTATGTGTGGGTGTGGTGGTGTGTGACCAAGAATTGTATGTGCGCACGGTGGTTAAAATAGTCGCATATTTTATTTTTGGCATTTCTACATACCATGTCTGTCTTTATTGTGCTGTTTTGTTGATTGTTTTATCGCTGCAAAAAGAATTTCCTGTCAAATGCACAATAAAAATATTGATTGATTGATTGATTGATTGATTGAGAGATTGAGAGATCGGGCAAGCAAGAACTACACTATTTTATTAATTTAATATATCAGCTTCAACGGCGACAATAATCTAGCACTTAGCACTCACGAAGCACCCCCAGAGCGTTGCTGGTCTGTCGCCTTAATAAAGCCACAATACCCCCTCGACATCTCATCTCTGTCTCCTTTCCTTCCCCTCAATTCTCACTCAATCTCTGCCCCCCCCCCCCCACCCCACCCCTCCACTTGTCCAAACCACCCTGGGTGAGAGAGAATCATCCCGAATCATCGAGCTGAGTGGAATGGAGAAGGAGAGTTTCGGGGTTGGGGTATGGGGGGGAGTATAGGGGGTGGGGGAGGGGGGGGCACCGGTTGGAAAGAGTCTAAATCGGGGGATGCTTGGATGCCTATTAGAGTTGAATCCTCTTGGGGTGGGGGTGGGGGGGGGGAGCGGTGTTCGAGCTGGGCCCCAACCGTTAGTTCAATGTGCAACGTTCTGTCACAGTGTTCAACGACCTTTTCATTAAGTCGCTCCTCGCCCTCTTGAAAGCGCGGTATCTGAAG
>CM065694.1:38545398-38552898 GCA_017654935.2 Phymorhynchus buccinoides
ACTTTTCAACCACACAGATAGGTGTAGCAGTAACCACGCCTCGGTTAAATCAATCAATGGTGCTTTACGTCCTCTCGACCTGGGAAGGCACATATGGGACATCCTCGGTTAAACCTCATCGTGTTTTCCCTCTTATAGCTGGTACGAAATCTTGCTTTGACCAGGTTTGACTCACCATACAAATGTCCCCAAATTGAAAACGAAAAACCATTTTTAGTAAAGAGCAGCCTCAATTTGAAGTTGGGGAAATTTGTATGTGGGTCACAGCTACCTAGAAACAAAAACCAAGGGACTTAATCGTGGTGCGGTCAGTGTGTCTTTAAACTCAAGCCAACGGGAGACTTTACAGACGGTAAAGAATGCAAAGATATTACAGGTGCGTATTTTCGGTAGGACATCTGGTATGGTAATCATGGGCGGGTCTTAAAGAGCTAACACGGGTGGTAACATGCAAAATTAGAAGAAACTGCCGATGCGATTTGGTTGTTTGTGCTAATTTGGGAATCCGGAATAAGGTCGAAAGTACGGTTGCGCCTAAGGTCGAATGTACAGGTGTGCTTAAGGTCGAAAATAAG
The DNA here is from genome assembly GCA_017654935.2 of Phymorhynchus buccinoides. Taxonomy (NCBI): domain Eukaryota; kingdom Metazoa; phylum Mollusca; class Gastropoda; order Neogastropoda; family Raphitomidae; genus Phymorhynchus; species Phymorhynchus buccinoides. The sequence goes on from CM065694.1 coordinate 38,545,974, forward strand.
TAAATGCACACTTCAGCCTAATGTCGAATTGCAGAGCTGTGCCTAACGTCGAATATATACGGTTGAGCCTAAGGTCGAATGCAAAGTTGAGCCTAACGTCGAATTGCAAAGTTGCGCCCAAGGTCGAATGTACGGTTCAGCCTAAGGTCGAATGCAAAGTTGAGCCTAAGGTCGAATGCAAAGTTGAGCCTAAGGTCGAATTGCAAAGATGTTAGGCTCAACTAAACATTCGACCTTAGGCACAACTTTGAAATTCGACGTTGGGCTCAACTGTGCATTCGACCTTAGGCTCAACGATGCATTCGACCTTAGGCTCAACCGTACATTCGACCTTAGGCACAACTTTGAAATTCGACGTTGGGCTCAACTGTGCATTCGACCTTAGGCTCAAACGTAAAACTTACATGAAATTTTCGACATTAGGCACACTTGTCAGTCATGCCATTTTGTTTCGACCTTAGGCGCAACCGTACATTCGACGTTATTCCGGTCACCCGCTAATTTGCATGTTGCTGCCCGTGTTAACTGGTTAAGACGAAGTCATGAATACCGTACCAGGCGTACCAGAAGCATTTCCCTAATCCATCCTCTCTCTCTCTCTCTCTCTCTCTCTCTCTCTCTCTCTCTCTCTCTCTCTCTCTCTCTCTCTCTCTTATTGTATTCTTTCATCTCTTGTTTTTAATTGTTGTTTATTTCGATATTTCCGTTTACCACAGGGCTGGGTGTAAAAGAGTATGTATCTCTCTCTCTCTCATTTTCCCTGGATAAATCCCCAAATTTTCTCGTTCGTCTCACTAATCTTCGTTTCTCTTTTCTCTCTTTCTCCCCACCCTCCTGTCTCTTCTCTCTCTATTTTCTTCCCTGTTTTCTCTCTGTCTCTCCGTCTGTCTCTCTCTCCATGTTCTTCACCTGTCTCGTCTCTCTCTCTCTCTCTCTGCTCTCTCTCTCTCTCTCTCTCTCTCTCTCTCTCTCTCTCTCTCTCTCTCTCTCTCTCTCTCTCTCTCTCTCTCTGTCTCTCTCTCTCTCTGTCTCCAAGGACAGATTGTAAGAATAGGCAACGCCTAAAATATTTATTTTTGTCAAATAAAGTTTTCCAGTGTCCAGTGTCCTCTCTCTCTCTCTCTCTCTCTCTCTCTCTCTCTCTCCCTCTCCCTCTCCCTCTCTCTCTCTCTCTCTCTCTCTCTCTCTCTCTCTCTCCTCTCTCTCCTCTCTCTCTCCTTCCCACCTGTACAATACCCCTCCTGCTGTTCAATGGCTCTAATAATGCTCCTGCTTCAGGTCAGGTGCTAGTAGTGAGTGGTGAACAGAACAGGGAGAGGTACAATAAAAATGATGGAAACCCGACCAGGCAAGCCATGCATGCATGCATGCATGCACACATGGCGTCGCAGTTCAGGTAATAAGGCCTACTGCTGGTACTTCAGACAGATGCCAGCTATGCTAGCGGGGTGGGGTGGGGGTGCATAGTAGGCTAATCCTGGCAATAGAGAGAGAAAGGCGAGGCGAGGATGAATAATACATCAGAAGGGCAGATGATGGGGACACACAGGTAGCACAAGAATGACTGCTCCTCCCGTTAGTGCCAGACTAGTACAGTTGTGGTTGTGTTGCATCTTTCTTTTCCCTTCCCTTGAGGGGAAGAGAGACTGGAGGAAGAGACAGAGAGGAAATGGGGGGTGGGGGGGTGGGGGGGGGGGGACAGAGTAGAGAAGGGGGAGAGAGGGGGGCAAGGAAGGAGACATAACGATAACGAACGATGATTTATTCAAGTAAAGACCACAGCCCCGTTTGAAGGGGATAATACAAAGAATAATGTAAACAAAACATGAATGACAATGTAAGCAAAACATGAATGACAATGTAGACAAAACATGAATGACAATGTAAACAAAACATGAATGACAATGTAAACAAAACATGAATGACAATGTAAACAAAACATGAATGACAATGTAAACAAAACATGAATGACAATGTAAACAAAACATGAATGACAATGTAAACAAAACATGAACGACAATGTAAGCAAAACATGAATGACAATGTAGACAAAACATGAATGACAATGTAAACAAAACATGAATGACAATGTAAGCAAAACATGAATGACAATGTAAACAAAACATGAATGATAATGTAAACAAAACATGAATGACAATGTGCACTTGTGCGACAAATCAGTTCTAAATATTATTTTACAGCAGATCACGCCTTCTCATAATTAAATGCTTTATATAAATACATCGCAAGATTTCTAATATTCTTTTTTCTTTTTTTTTTTAAAGTCAGAATCAAAACTAATCTAAAGAGATGGCTGGATGAAGGATTCCTTGGCTGGAATACATAAATGGAATATACATGCATCGCATATCTGCAAAAGCAGGACATAAGAAAACGAAATGAACTTCGTCATCTTTGGTAGGTTTACACAGTGGACATAGCAACTCATTTTACAGAGCACACATCATTATACCTTTAACAATGCACAGCAATATTTGAAATACCAAAACTGAATTTTGTTTCATGTTCAAAAATTATAGATTGGTACAACAGAAAACAATTCTTTCTTTCTATTTATTAGGATTCTACCCTTTAGGTAGAATACTATTGCATTTGTAACGGTTTTTTTCTTATTTTCCCTCTTTTTTGTCCGATTTGGCTGACAATTTCATGAAAGTTGCAGGGCAGAAAGCGATTGCCAAATTTGCAATATGAAAAGATTTCGCTGATTTTTCGGCAAAATATGGCCCCCCCCAAAAAAGCCAGGAAAAATTTTCAATCGTGAATATCTCAAAAACGTCTGAACGGAATTACTTCTTTTTTCAGTATATACTCAAAAATAAATGTGCATCACTTCCGGTATAAATTTGAACCGGAAGTGCCCTGGCTTGGAACCTGCAGGTAAATGTGTTCACGGATTCGCCAAAACCGGAAGTGTCTTCACAAAACTAACTATTGGGTATTATAACCTTTGCTCTGGCCCAGTGCTGAAATAAGTTTGGTGATGATTATGTTAAATAGTTTGGAAGTTATTCTAATTTATGTAAATTTGGTTGTTATTTTCACTTATTCCCATTTATGGATTTTTTAATATATTTTTCACCCGATTTCGCTGAAAATTGAAGGACAGTATTCTAATGCTACACGCCCAATATTAAACCAATTGGCCAAAATGTGTCTGAAAAATGGCCAATTTTGACCAAACTTTAATCTTGAATAACTCGAAAACTGCTGCACGGAATACTTTCATATTTTCAGTATTTACTAAAGAGTAACATGGCAATACTTTCGTTATACATTCGAACCGGAAGTGCCAACCAGAAGTGGGGACAAAATAGCCAAATTTCAATATTGAATAACTTGCAAACGGCTATTTGAGGGGAGAATCCTGTTATGTTTGCTCTCAAAAGCAAACATAATCCCTCTAGTTATATTTTATTTTTATTGTTGTTGTTGTTGTTGGGGGGAGGGGTCTCCTGTGTGGCTTTAGCTTTTCTTTTCTTATTGTTGTATTCGGTATTGCCTCGAGTTTCTGCATGTTGAAGCGCAATATGTTGTTTGCATGCGTGCATTTGTATGCGAACGCGCGTGCTGGTACGTGTGCATTATGCATGCGTGTGGGCAGTTGTGTGTGTAACAGAATAGTCCTAAAAGACAGACGACAATCGGCCACGCATTAAAACGATCCTTTCAGTTTCAAGGCAAAATGCTGACTTTATTTGTTCTACTGATCGAAAGTCAAAACATCAGATAACATTGCTGCCATCACACGTTTGACATAAAACACCTACAATCACATTTTCCCAATAATTGAGTTGCACTTTAGATCGCTTTAAGGGCAATATTAACATTTCTTACCTTCAACCCAAAACGGTACAAGTGCAGTTGTAGTGCACGCGCACTATAACTTCACTTGCGACAAGTGCAGTTGTAGTGCACGCGCACTATAACTTCACTTGCGCTCCAAGTGTCAAGTGTACTATCCGGGACAGAAAATATTGGTTAATTTGTTGACGGAAAAAGTGATATTTTCATTCTTCAAATCCCCTATAGAGACAGCACTTTTTCCGTCTAAGATGGTTCAGATAGTGTTGTGAGGGGAAGAAATGTTAATATTGCCCCTGACAAGTCTCTATAAGGAATCAAGACGAGCATAAGATCCAAAAAGAACACAATTCAAATAATGTGATTCACGTTCCTTCATAATTAGACATGCTAGCTCCAAAGAGGTAAACTACGCCAAACTTTTTTTATATAAACCAGCCCAACTGCTGCTACACAAACATATTTAAACATTTAACGAATAACGTACACAATACAAATAATATAATACATTTCTCTTATTAGAGGAGCTAACAAAATATACAAAGCCAGTATGTGAAGGATCCTACCCACAGTAACTCACCTAAAAGACAGAGAAGACAATCAGCCACGCATTAAAACGATCCTTTCAGTTTCAAGGTAAAATGCTGACTGAAATCCCAATGCCCTCTCAATCCAAGACACACAAATAAGCAGTGAGTTCTGTTCTTGCGCACGTGAAACAGTAACCCAAATTCAGTTACTGTATAGAATTAAATGTGAGCCACGTTCAGACACGATTTTAAATTACTGTGGGAGCGTTCAGACACTGCGTTACATGTGCAGGTGTGAATGCGTGCACTTGTGCGTGCATGCAGTTGTACGCGCGTGTGTACGTGTGCGTGCGTGCATGCATGCATGTCTGCGTGCTTTAACCAGGTTACGTCTCTCAAAACTTCCTTCACGCAAAAACCTGCCAGCCAACCGTCAAACTCTTGTAGGTCAGATTGTCACGCGAGATTATGCAAATTAATGACGTTTCGCGCCTCCGCATAAGGGTCATCTCCCTTTGCGTGTCCACGCCCGGCGCTAGTTCTCTCCCCTTCATTTGGATCTGGCCGAGAGGTGGCGTGAGAGAAAACGCGGTGACTAGGAAAAGATGATGGTGACAAGCAGAGGAGAAAGAAGCCACGATGGTAACATCGCTCTCTTCCTACCGGGGATGTTTATCCTGCCCCACGCCCAAAGTCTTCGTTTAGACTGCTATTGGCGCACAGGATGCATGCTTTGTGCGTTCGTGTCATCCATTCCATGCTTTGTCCATTCGTGTCATCCATGACCATATGTATTGCCAGATTTTACTTCTTTCCCCCCCCCCCCCCCTTCTTCTTTGGTTTAAATAGCATTTTATTTCTGATAGTCACAAATGAAAATCAACAATGATCATTAGATAGGGCAACAATAAAACTTATATAAAGCGCTATCTTAAAGAAAAAAAGTGCACAGACAATAATAGTGACGGACGGCTAAGCAGAGTAATGAAGCGCTATCTTCATTTTCAAATAATATGTTTTATATATTAATGTAATACATAAACAATCGGGAAAAAACACACCTCAAAAACCCCAGTAAGAAGAACATAAAAAGGTAACACTATTAAATTAAAAAATACATATTACATTATATTAATGAATGCTTAAACAAATCTGGTGAGAAATGGACATCAGTCTCAGATTACAAGGAAACAAACTCTTATATGCCTGCAGGGTTGTTGTTTTTTTGAGGGGCTGCTAGTTTTGTGTGTATATATCACTGTTTCGAAATGAAAACGGAAGTAACAGACGAGTTGTGTGCCCGTTAGGACACTTAGTTCCGGTTAGGCGAAAATGGTGTTTTACGTCCTCTTGGTCTGAATCAGACACATATGGGACATTTGTAAATACAAATATGGTGGGAACAATACTGGAGGCAATGCCCGGAGGCAGTACGAAACCAGTAAAGTCCCGATTTTTTTATTAATGCAGATAGGTGTAGCGGTAACCACGCCTCGGTTAAACCTCATCGGCTATGGCACCGCTACAAGTATTTAATAATTGAAGTGATAGTTAGTTCCGGTTAGGAAATGCTGTAAACACGGCATGGCTGCTCCGTAATTGAAATAGAGGGGTGTTTAATTGCTCAGTTATCAGTTTGTAGATTTAATAATATTAAGTCCTGTTTCATGTTTCTTTCTTAAAGTGTTTACATTCGTTGACTATAAACAGTTATGTTCTTATTTGTTTACTTGATACGACCACATTAATACCCTAAGACTTGAAAACAAGAACAAAATATAGTTGTTGCTTAAGGTAGGTAACTTCCATATTTTAATTCTAATTCTGAACCGGAACTACCCCAAACCAACTTCAAGACGAGACAGTAGGGAAAGATAACTCCAAAAGACCGAATTATGAAACAGTGCTATGATCAACATATGTTTTTCCTTGATATGTGAAATCACGTCTACCATACTCTACAAAATGATATTTCAAAGTAATTTACACGCAACCTCAACATTTTCATTGTAATAAACGCAATTTGCTTCGAAAGAGAAATGAGGCGTACAAAGCCAAATAGACAGAAGAGTTTTGTTTTACTTTCCTTAGGTTTTGTTTTGTCTTGTTTGAAAGCTGCTTTTTTATAGATTTATTTATGTTTTGTTTGTTTGTTTCTTTTTTTTCTTTATTGATTTGGTCACTGGGTTTCACACAAAATCGCATGCACATTTAAAAAATAAACAAAAAAATGGGTGGCGCGCCTCTGGCTGCGACGCGCTCTCCACGTGGGAGCAACCCGGATTTCACAGAGACGCCTCTGTAACTGTAAAGTACCAAATACCAAATAATATAATCAGTAACGTAGTTTTAAAACCATCATCCATAATATGTATGGAAACTTGCCGTAAAAGTGTGTACCTGTTAACCCTTTTTCACCGCCAGCCATATTTCAGCACAAAAAAATCCATTAAATTTACCTGGGTAGAGAACAAAATCCATCTGCAGTATTGGGGATTCTTCTGTGACAGATATAAAATAAGGTCTAACCTTACTTCCCAAAACTAAGACAATAGGGTCTTTGGATAATA
>CM065694.1:38557898-38560398 GCA_017654935.2 Phymorhynchus buccinoides
CCACTTGAGCGATGCTCGAGGACTCAAGCCGTGACTTTATTCCTAATCCATGAAGCCAAGGATGAAGCGGGTGATGTAAATGAGTTTCATTGAGGCAGGGGCAAGGCAAGGCAAGGCAAGGCAAGGCAGATGTTTTATTTCATACCCACTTGGGGCACAGAAATATAAAATAAGTACACACATAGTTAAACAATCGAATATCAAAACAGGCATGGTTCCATGACAAGGCTTTCAAAACGTTCCTTACAATTATCATAGCACCATACATTAATAACACAGATACCTGATAGGTAATGTAACCCATGTCAATGCACAGACATTAATTTACTAACTGCATGATTTCACCAAAGGGAACTCTTTTTGGAGAAAATACGATCACACTAACTATGCATAGACTATTAAAGCCAACTAAAACGTATTACTTAATTGTACCAGTTTCGTGGGACAAAAACAAAAGTATTTAAACAACAATCATTGATTAACTGGTTCTTAATAAACGAATGTTTAGTACCTTTATTTAACCCCTCTGACGCTACCTTCCCAACGTGATTAATTGAACTAAAACCCTTTAACCCCATCTCGTTTACTCCATCTCTAAACCTAACTATATCATATTTCAATTCTGTTCTTCCTCCCGTTTTTTCTACTTACACCACCTCCTTCTCCCCATCTCCTTCCAGCCCCCCTCCCCACCCCCCCCCCCCCCCCCCCCCACCCCAGCCCCACCCCAGCCGTCATCCCACTGTGTTGCTGGGGCGGATGCTGATGGTGAAAGACAGGGAATACATCGTGAACACGGCAGGTCCGCCGACTCATTAATAGGCAGATTAGCTCGCGCGTAATAGGCTTAAGTTTTTCCTGTCAATTAGCCAGGAAAAATGACGGGCTTAAAAAGTCACAGAGAGAGAGAGAGGGGGGGGGGGGGGGGAGAAGGAGAGAGAGAGAGAGAGAGAGAGAGAGAGAGAGAGAGAGAGAGAGAGAGAGAGAGAGAGACAGAGACAGAGACAGAGAGAGAGACACAGAGAAATACAGAGACACAAAGAGAGACACAGAGAAAGACAGAGACACAAAGAGAAACACAGAGAAAGACAGAGACACAGAGAAAGACACAGAGAAAGACAGAGAGACACAAATAAAGACAGAGACACAGAGAAAGACACAGAGAAAGACAGAGAGACACAAAGAGAGACACAGGAAAAGACAGAGACACAAAGAGAGACAGAGAGAAATACAGAGACACAAAGAGAGACAGAAAGAAAGACAGAGACACAAAGAGAGATACAGAGAAAGACAGAGAGACAAAGAAAGACACAGAGAAAGACAGAGACACAAAGAGAGACACAGAGAAAGACAGAGACACAAAGAGAGACAGAGAGAAAGACAGAGACACAAAGAGAGACACAGAGAAAGAAAGACAGAGAGACACAAAGAGAGACACAGGGAAAGACAGAGACACAAAGAGAGATACAGAGAAAGACAGAGAGACAAAGAAAGACACAGAGAAAGACAGAGACACAAAGAGAGACACAGAGAAATACAGAGACACAAAGAGAGACAGAGAGAAAGACAGAGAGACACAAAGAGAGACACAGAGAAAGACAGAGAGACAAAGAGAAAGACAGAGAGACAGAGAAAGACAGAGAGACACAAAGAGAGACACAGAGAGAGACAGAGAGACAGAGACAGAGAGACACAAAGAGACAGAGAGACACAGAGAAAGACAGAGAGACACAGAGAGACACAGAGAAAGACAGAGAGACACAAAGAGAGACAGAGAGAAAGACAGAGAGACACAAAGAGAGACAGAGAGAAAGACAGAGAGACACAAAGAGAGACAGAGAGAAAGACAGAGAGACAAAGAGAGACACAGAAAAATACAAAAAAACTGAGAGAGACACAGAGAAAGAGAAGGAAAAAACCCACAGAGAGAGAGAGAGAGAGAGAGAGAGAGAGAGAGAGAGAGAGAGAGAGAGAGAGAGAGAGAGAGAGAGAGAGAGAGACACAGAGAGAGAGAGAGAGAGAGAGAGAGAGAGAGAGAGAGAGAGAGAGAGAGAGACAGAGACAGAGACAGAGAGAGAGACAGAAAAGAGACAGACAGAAGATGGATATACACAGAGAGACAGAAACAAAGACCTAGACTAAAGAGACTACAAGAGATAGAACCTAACAAACTGCTCAACGCGATAGAAGTCCACCCACCCACCCACCCCACACCCACCCACCCCACCCCACCCCCACAAACCCACCCACCCCACACCCACCCCACACCCACCCACCCACCCCCACCCACCCCACCCACCCCTAGAGAACGTCATTACGATACGACGGGATGACTCCTCAGATCGGAGCCGCTTGCTCAACCGAGGATAAGCCGATCACTGCCGAACGACCATCAGCCATCAGACCAGATCGGGGGGAGAGACTGATGGATAGTAGCTCTAAGACTAACAGCTTAGCATCAGATGTAGGGGGAAATCACTCATCAGTGATCGGCGCAGAT
>CM065694.1:38562898-38570398 GCA_017654935.2 Phymorhynchus buccinoides
TACGCCTAAACTATTTCAAATATGTAGAACAGAATGTACGCCTAAACTATTTCAAATATGTAGAACAGAATGTAGGCCTAAACTATTTCAAATATGTAGAACAGAATGTAGGCCTAAACTATTTCAAATATGTAGAACAGAATGTACGCCTAAACTATTTCAAATATGTAGAACAGAATGTACGCCTAAACTATTTCAAATATGTAGAACAGAATGTACGCCTAAACTATTTCAAATATGTAGAACAGAATGTACGCCTAAACTATTTCAAATATGTAGAACAGAATGTACGCCTAAACTATTTCAAATATGTAGAACAGAATGTACGCCTAAACTATTTCAAATATGTAGAACAGAATGTAGGCCTAAACTATTTCAAATATGTAGAACAGAATGTAGGCCTAAACTATTTCAAATATGTAGAACAGAATGTACGCCTAAACTATTTCAAATATGTAGAACAGAATGTACGCCTAAACTATTTCAAATATGTAGAACACAATGTACGCCTAAACTATTTCAAATATGTAGAACAGAATGTACGCCTAAACTATTTCAAATATGTAGAACACAATGTACGCCTAAACTATTTCAAATATGTAGAACAGAATGTACGCCTAACCTATTTCAAAGGGGCAAAATATACGTTAAAAATGAAATCTAAGAATTTGAGGATAAACATTACAAAAATAAAAAAACTAAGCAAAAAACACAACTAAACTTAGGCCAAACGTGACAACATAGATAATAAATCGGTCTTTTTTTAATATAACACGTAGAAACACATACAAACAAGGAAACCAAAACCACTAATAATAGGCAAATATAAAAATTTTAAAAACCCAGAAGACAACAAACATACAAGACATTAACAAGTTTCAACAAAACAAAAACAAGAACACAAGTAAACTTCCAAATAGGAAAAACAAATTCTACAGCAGTAATAAATATCAGAAGCAAGATAGCAACAAAGAACGGGAAAACAAGAAAGAAAAGAAGATAAAAAAAAAGTCAAAAAAATGAACATGAAAAGTTGAAACGAATGGGGAGGGGGAGGGGGGGGGGGGGATAAAAGAGAAAGTATGACCATAGCTGAAACCATACTACCTTTTCACCTTATTTGTGTTGTTAACCCACATACTAAACTGCCCCCCCCCCCCCCCCCCACCTCCTTTTAAAAAAAAAATCTAAAAAGACTTTCTTAAAATAAAAACAAACTAGGGGAAGACGGGGTAAAAAGCGCATGGGCGGGTAAGAAGCCCACCCCAATTATCTCATGAAATGAATACAATTTCAGTCTCATTTTGCCCATGAGACGAGCGTTAATGTCTAGCATTCGTCTCAAAAAATTTGACTGAAATTTTCTTTATTTCATGAGATCATTGGGGTGGGCTTCTTACCCGCCCATGCGCTTTTTACCCCGTCTTCCCCTACACTTATTTTGTTCTTTGGCTGTTTAGATTTATGGAACTAATAAAACAAAACGAAACAAAATCAAAAGTAAAAAAAAAAGAAAAGAAAATTAGATGGGGGTGGAATGTGGCAGAATGGCTGGCTACGCGCAGAGGCAGAGGGGCGTGTGGGGGGTGGGGGGGGGGGGGGGGAGGCGGGGGGGGGGGGATATTACGAGCGGGTGGAAGGGCAAAATGGGTAATAGGGGACATAATAAAAACAACAACAACTAGAGCGTTAAGACGCTAAATCACCAACCGCGCGGCAGCGTTATTCGGCTCCAGTGACCTTGACCTTTGACCCATAACCTTCATTATCGAACTTGGCCTAGATCTTCCTACTACCTACCCGCATGCAAAGTTTGAGCACCCTAAGTCCATATCGTTCAAACGCTAGAGAGGATACATACAAACATACAAACACCACCTCAGACACGAGTGAAAGCATTACCAATCCGCTCTCTACGATCACGGTTGGTAAACAATGACGCATGTCGCAGAGTTGGGGTGGGGTGGGGGTTTGTGTTGTGGTAGATGAGGGTGACTATTGCCGACTATTCTTCTTCTTCTTCTTCCTCTGTGTTCCCAGGCCATATGATCATATAGTGGGTTAAGATACAGATACGTATGTGTCCGGTTTTAAAAGTTTTCATTGGCCTCCCCGCTGTAGTCAGCCGACACGTTTCGATTTTGTAGGTGAGGGTGTCTATGACATCCGTTGAAAAAAAGGGATGCCTTGCGTATAACATGTTTGAACACTATTTTGATTTAATATAACTTTAGAACTTTGCCACACATCAGTTTAGCGAAGATTAACACAACGCAGAGCCACCCATTTAATTAAACATCCCGTAAATCATATTATGAGCATGCGCTTGATGATTTTATTTCGATTGAGTCAGTCATCCCTTCACCTAATACTCTCCCCCTCCCCGCCCCCCAGAGATAGAGAGAAAGAGAAGTCCGAAGTCGGAAGTTTACTGAATAAGGCCGACAGCCCCTTACAGTGGGGAAAGGGGGGGGGGGAACAAACACTTAATACATTCACAATTGTATAAAAGAAAATAACAAACAAATAAAAAACATATGCATGCGGACGATAAACAAGCATGCATGACTAAAACATCAGGTTCACAACATATAGGCTAGACAGTCAACACATTGTACATGATCAATGTTGGCCTGACTGTATAAAGTATTGTCCAGCAACAACATTCTAGACGAGAGAGAGAGAGAGAGAGAGAGGGGGGGGGGGAGAGAGGAGAGAGAGAGAGAGAGAGAGAGAGAGAGAGAGAGAGAGAGAGAGAGAGAGAGAGAGAGAGAGAGAGAGAGAGAGAGAGAGAGGAGAGAGAGAGAGAGAGAGAACGAACGAACGAACGAAAGTGTTTGAGAGAGAGAGAGAGAGAGAGAGAGAGAGAGAGAGAGAGAGAGAGAGAGAGAGTGTTTGAGAGAGAGAGAGAGAGAGAGAGAGAGAGAGAGAGAGAGAGAGAGAGAGAGAGAGAGAGAGAGAGAGAGAGAGAGAGAGAGAGAGAGAGAGAGAGAGAGAGAGAGAGAGAGAGAACGAACGAAAGTGTTAGAGAGAGAGAGAGAGAGAGAGAGAGAGAGAGAGAGGGGGGGGAGAGAGAGAGAGAGAGAGAGAGAGAGAGAGAGAGAGAGAGAGAGAGAGAGAGAGAGAGAGAGAGAGAGACGAACGAAAGAGTTTGAGAGAGAGAGAGAGAGAGAGAGAGAGAGAGAGAGAGAGAGAGAGAGAGGCAAAGAGAGAGAGAAGAGACGGAGAGAGAAGAGAATAGCAAGAGGCAAAAGCCATAAAGCACGGAGAGAGAATGAATAGCAAGAATTTTTGTAGCCATAACTTTTTAAACGCTTCCTTCCTCTTTAGAAATATTATGCTCAGCGAAGCGTGTCGCTGTTCGAAGTTCAGATACGAGTGAAGATAAAACTCAAAAGGTTTATAATATTTTAAAAAAACACACAACCACAGCGTCATAATTGTATATTATAAAACACACACACACACACACACACACACACACACACACACCGCGCGCGCGCACATATCAAGAACCAAAGAAAGAATAACAGTAACAGAATACAAAGGGTCGATCATAAACGCTAAAGCCGCGTTTAACTCTGAGTTATGGAAACGTTCGAGCATCAAAAAAGTTGGAACTGGAGTGTTAACGACCAGAGAGCTTTTTAAAGACAAGTTGCCACCATTTTGATAGTTTCCCAGAAGAAAGAGCGAAAACAGTCGTTGATAGAAGCAGCAGGAAAGTGAAAGTTTGATGATTTTTTTTTTTTTTTAAAGAAAGAAAAAAAGCGGGCACCAACTATTTTTGAAACTATAAAATGCATGAAAGGTTACAGGCGGGTTTTTTTTTTTTTTTTTTTTTTTTTTTTTTTTACATCTGTATTATTAAAAAATCGTCACTTTCCTGGTGGTACACTGCCTCCGGGCATTGCCTCCAGGATCGTTCCCACCATCTTTTATATCTACTAATGTCCCATAATTATGTGTCTGTTCCAGACCGGAGGACGTTAAGCAGAATGTTTTCTTCAAAAGAGTGGGATTAATTTTATGAATACACATCTGTATTGTTAACAATTCAGGACTTTCCTGGTGTTGCACTGCCTCCGGGCATTGCCTCCACGATCGTTCCCACCATCTTTATATCTACTAATGTCCCATAATTATGTGTCTGTTCCAGACCGGAGGACGTTAAGCAGAATGTTTTCTTCAGGGGTTTTAGAGTGGGATTAATTTTATGAATACACATCTGTATTGTTAACAATTCAGGACTTTCGTCTGGTGTTGCACTGTCTCCGAGGCATTGCCTCCACGATCGTTCCCACCATCTTTATGTCCCTCTTATGCTGTGTCTGATTTCAGACCGGAGGACGTTAAGCAGAAAGTCATCAAGCGTTTTAGACGCGATAGATAGATAGATTGTTAAAAGAGACAAGCTCTGTCCACCGTAAGACGGTGATCTCAGAGCTATTCTGCACGAGTCACAACATGCCCCCAACTTAAACTGATCTCAAATGTTAAAAATCAAACCAACTCTCTCTCTCTCTCTCTCTCTCTCTGAGTATATCTCTGTCTCTGTGTCTGTCTCCGACTATAAGATCGTCTCTGAAAACTCATGATGTTGTGTGTGTGTGTGTGTGGGTGTGTAAAGACACACTGTGTGTGTGTGTGTGTTGTGTATGCTTATTAGCATGTGTGTGAGCGATTATTTGTTTTGTAGCTGTTGAATTTCTTGCTTTTTAAATTGAGTTGTTGCTAAGCGCATAGAGCTCCACATTTGGTGGAGGAGTGCGCTATATAAAACCTTCACTATTATTATTATTATTATATTATTATTATTATAATTATTGTCTCTCTCTATATATATTCACGAGCGCGTCTTAAAAACACACTGACTCACCACGATTAAGACCCTTGTTGTTGGGTGGGTTTTTTCTGGGTAGCTGTGACCCACATACAAAATGCCCCCAACTTAAAAATTGAGGCTGCTCTTTAAAATGATGTTTCGCTTTTAATTTGGGGGCATTTGTATGGGAGTCAAACCTGGTCAAAATAAGATTTCTTACCAGCTATAAGAAGGAAAAACACGTGAAACCCGTGATTTTGACACGCGATCTGGTGGGTCTTTAAACAATTAACACTGTAACATGTAAATTAGCACAAACAGCCAATCGCATTGGCATTTTCTTCTAATTTACATGTTACTACCCGTTGCTACCTGAATACACCAATATGGAAGTGCCGTGTATTATCATTGTCCACTACCCAGTTGTTTGGTGTTTTTTGTCGGGGGAATCTGAAGGAAAGGGTTTACTAGAATAATTTTCCCCCTTGGGGATACCGGGGGGGTCTTTTGTATAAATAGTCCCCCCACCTTCTGGAAGTTCTGTGCTTTGTAACTTCCTCTAATATCTCACACTCTTTGACTCTGCCTTTTCCCTTTTGCTTACCGTCATCTACTATCTTTCTGCCTTTCCGGTTTTCCATTCTCCTGCCTTTTTTTTTTTTTTCTTTCAAAAAGATTTTTTTCAATAAACACTTTCAAAAAGATTTCCTCCAGCGGTCTGTCGGTCCAAAATTGTCGGACTTGTCGCACTTCAAATCGGGCTACACTTCTAAATATTTGAGGCCGCTCTTTAAAATGATGTAGTTAAAAGCGCATAACGGCACTACAACATGACGACATCTGCGCTCATAGTTGAGGGATTACTGTCGAGCAAAGCGTCGAGAATAAAAATTATGATCTACCGCCCCATTGCTTTATTACGATCCGCCATCTTGTGTGTGGTCCCTCCGTTTGGCTCTGATCGAAACCTTGATGGTCACACATGGTAAAGTTTAAGCGGGCCTCTCAAACTGTACAAGTTAACCGAGCGAAACAGCTCGCTAGTTTCACTCCACGTGATTTTTTTTTTAATAGGACATTTGCCACGGGTCAGAGTTTCCCCAGTGGGTCAGAGTACTAAATACCGTCCCGCGTTAACCGAGCGAAACGTCGCTAGTTGTGGTCCACCTTGTTTTTTAATCCAACATTTGCCATTTCAAGTTCCCCAGTGGGTCAAGTTCAAGGTCGCCCTCACGTGGCAAATGCCCGTATTGTGGTGACCTCACTAATCAACTCTCTGACCTTTTGCAAAAGTGAATGCCCTTGTGGCAAATGCTCTATTGGACTGATGGACCACCTTTTGAAGAGTGAATGCCCTTGGGAATAAGATGCTCGCCTGAATAAACCAGGTTATAACTCTTTGAGGCCACTGAATGGCTGCCTTTTGCAAGAGGGAATGCCCTTTTTGGATACTGACCAACAAGGGCTTAACTCTTGCCGTCAAGGGCGTTAATAACCCTAGCTGCAGTGGCCAATAGAACAGAGGTTCGTTCAGCGACAGTTCTGTTCTGTTGAGTGACGCTCGCAACATGTTTTGCTCCACCAACTTGGATAGTTTCATAGTTTCAGAGTAGGGATTGAAAGTGATGCCATAATGATTATGCTGTGAATGAAATTCCCCCCCAAAACGTAAAATGTAGACAAACTAGACACAACAGTGTGGGTTAATGGCTATATAACAAACAAACAAGCAAACAAACAAGTTTTAAAATGAAAACTAAAACAGAACAACAAATGAAAACTAAAACCTCCTCGCGCGGTTATAAATATCCTAATTAATAACCCTTAGTCGTTTTTGTTGGGTGTTTTTTTTAGCCTTAGTCGACATACAACAAACAAACAACTAGGGGAAGACGGGGTAAAAAGCGCATGGGCGGGTACCCACCCCAATTATCTCATGAAATAAAGAAAATTTCAAAATTTGCCCATGAGACGAATGCACATTAACGTCGTCTCAAAAATGTGAAATTGGGCTTCATTTCATGAGATAATTGGGGTGGGCTTCTTACCCGCCCATGCGCTTTTTACCCCGTCTTCCCACACGACAAGTGTAAAGTGACGTTATTTTATTCACAAGAGACAAAACAACAACTACTGGATATTTCGGCGAATGCGCCTTTATCAACACAGACAAACAAGAAAACAGCAAACAGCAAATATAGCAAAAAGCAGGCAACAAAAGTTACAAAAAAACCAAGAAGATCAAAATAAAAAATAATACTTCCCCTCTACAGTCCAATGCGTAAATGATTCGCCGAAATATCCAGTAGTTTTGTTTTGTCTCTTGTAAATAAAATAACGTCACTTTACACTTTGGTTATTTGTTTGTTGTATGCTCCAGTGACGTTGCAGTGTTTCAGTTGGTTGTTTTTGTTTGTGGCTCAAGCCACAAACCTATAACTTATAACTCACTTTGTCGGTCGGTCTGTCGGTCCAAAATTGTCGCACATTTTGACCAAATTGTCGCACTTCAAATCGAGGCTACACTTCAAATTGAGGCTGCTCTTTAAAATGATGTATTTTAAAAGCGTACAAAATAATAAACATACGTAATACAGACACTACAACAGACACGACGAGTATGCGGTGCTTCTTTCGATGAGTATAAGTAGGATACATAGTTTTAAATGTTTTCC
>CM065694.1:38577898-38580398 GCA_017654935.2 Phymorhynchus buccinoides
ATTGTTTATCTACTCGCTCGTTGTGGGGTTTGTTTGCTTTTGTTTGTGGCTCAAGCCACAAACCTATAACTCACTTTGTCGGTCTGTCGGTCTGTCGGTCCAAAATTGTCGCACATTTTGACAAAATTGTCGCACTTCAAATCGAGGCTACACTTCTGGCCGCTCTTTAAAATGATGTATTTTAAAAGCGTACAAAATAATAAACATACGTAATACAGACACTACAACAGACACGACGAGTATGCGGTGCTTCTTTTGATGAGTATAAGTAGGATACATAGTTTTAAATGTTTTCCAAAAGATATGAAAAGTTACGAAATGGTGCAGAGATAACATTCTGGTTTACAGATTAAAATTATTGAAAAGCCAGGGGAGGTAACTCATGATTGGAGTGGTAAAAATAGACCGCGTTCCACAAACTATTGCGATTTCGCGCTTGTTTTAACACAAATTCCTGATGTTTGGAGTGCACATGTTTGGGGTGCACATGTGGGGTGCACATGTTTGGGGTGCACATGTGGGGTGCACATGTTTGGGGTGCACATGCTCGAATCTTTCATTGATAAAGTCATAAAATGTCAGCAAGATTCAATGAACGGATTTGAAAATATGAAGCAAAAAGCAAAAGTATGGGTGCAAACACACCCACGGAGTACGGGAAGGGAATGAAATTTTGGGCTTTACGTCCTCTCGATCTGGGAAGGCACATAGGGGAAGACGGGGTAAAAAGCGCATGGGCGGGTAAGAAGCCCACCCCAATTATCTCATGAAATAAAGAACATTTCAGTCAAATTTGCCCATGAGACGAATGCTAGACATTAAGGCTCGTCTCATGGGCAAAATGAGACTGAAATTTGCTTCATTTCATGAGATAATTGGGGTGGGCTTCTTACCTGCCCATGGGACATTTGTATTGGGTTAGTATGAGGAACTCAAAATAAAACAAACGCAAGACACAAAAGACGAAACAAGGACGTGGACGGGACATATAATATAAAGGGGGAGTTCTTAAAAGCGCAAGTTTATTTATTACATTGAAAGGATTTAAAATTTATAGGGGAAGACGGGGTAAAAAGCGCATGGGCGGGTAAATTAGTCATGTAATTGATATGTCGATGGCAGTATGATTTTATTTCAAGTTGCAGTATTGTATTCAAACTTGATTGGGAATGTGAATGTGGTCTCTATGTTTCTTCTTAGAATGTTCATGTAACTATTTTACTTGTATAATTAATTGTGTGCGAGTGTGCGTGTGCGCATGCATGTGTGTGTATATGTGTGTGTGTGTGTGTGTGTGTGTGTGTGTGTGTGTGTGTGTGTGTGTGTGTGTGTGTGTGTGTGTGTGTGTGTGTGTGTGTGTGTGTGTGTGTGAGTAAGGAAGTAAGAGAACGTTGTGTGTAGGCATCGTGCTTATTTTACTTTCTAATGATTAATTATTTGTTTGCCTTTAAATTTAATGTTCTTGTTATCAATGTAAAGCGCACTGAGCTCATGTGAGAAAGAGCGCTATATAAATTCCCATTATTATTATTATTATTATTAAGAAGCCCACCCCAATTATCTCATGAAATGAAGCGAATTTCAGTCTCATTTTGCCCATGAGACGAGCGTTAATGTCTAGCATTCGTCTCATGGGCAAATTTGACTGAAATTTTCTTTATTTCATGAGATAATTGGGGTGGGCTTCTTACCCGCCCATGCGCTTTTTACCCCGTCTTCCCCTAAAATATAGTATTTTGTGTCATGTGACACTTCATAAATGACTATAGTGATGTAAAATAGATTAATAAAATTCTTTTTTGTTTGTCTGGCCATACTACAATCCTCCCTGTTGTATTAAAATTCAAGGTTAAAATTTCCAAAAAATATTTTATTCATAAAAAGCCAAATTTGGCCCTTATTTATTATTAAAAGAGAATATGTACATATATTTATTTCATATTTACAAGGTATATATATATATTCTTATGGCTATTTACAAAAAATTATATCTAACTAAACATTAATATTTTATTGTCCTACCGGGGGAAGGAGTTTTCTTCCCCCGGGACTTCCCTATCTATATGACAGGGGGAATAATTTACATCACGGACGTTTATGTATGCTCTTCAAAAGTGAATCGCTCTATTTTAAAATTTATATAAATAAATAACCTTTATTTTATATTAACATGTTCAAAATTTATGGAGTAGGACGCCATGCACTAGTACGGAAAGGGTTAATGTCATGCTGTAGAAACACGCTCCAGCACACGCATTTCACTCAACAATCTCTCCGTGCACACTCGCAATCTTTCCCTTCAATCGGTGCAGAAATTAAACACGGGACCGCCAATAAGATTTCGCTTAGTTCCCCTCTTCTTACTAAAGAAGATTATTTATTACAACACATAATAAGAACTGATATCAATTCTGTATAAAGTAACTTTCACAATCAATATCAAATATGTACGAAATCTTTCTCTCAAACAAAAGAGAATATAATACTATTCACAATTAAG
>CM065694.1:38585398-38590398 GCA_017654935.2 Phymorhynchus buccinoides
CATGCTCTTACCGACTTTCAACTGCCGTGGGATTTTTACGTGCGTAAAGCGCACGGGTCAGACTAGCTTTGTAAGTCCCCATCCGAAGGACTTGGACGTTCAGTTTGATTTTCCTGTCAAACTAGAAAGAAAGGGCGAGGAGGCCGGGATTCGAACCCGGGTCACTCACGCTGCAAGTCACACAGCATTACAAACATTTGGCAGGCGAACGCCTTAACCACTCGGCCACCTTTCTCCCTGGTACACAAACTCAAACTCAAACTCTTTTATTTGTCGTAAAACCATCAAAGGAATTATTGACACAGAAGTAGTAAGTACATACCACGGAAGAAAGAAAACAAAAAACAAAACACAAGGTAGTAAAGTTCGTGACAAAGTAAATGCAGCAGATAAAAAGAATACAACATTTATATATTCTTGCTAATTATTTACTGCGGACAGCAAAGCATTCATAAATGTATCTTGCTATTTCAGGTTGAAAGGAATTTGATTTCAGTATGAGACTTGGAGACTGAAAATCTGTTAACAATAAAGAATGTGTCATCCGCCCGCCTCTCGGCGCCCGTATCTCCGGTGTTTCTGGACTGATTGCCTTCGAATTTGGCAGGAAGATCACCGGGGACGGTGACTATCCGTGTACCAACCCGGAAGCGAATCGGTTCAGAAACGCGCGCGCTATTCGACTCCGCCGTTTCTTAACCGAATCGCTTCAAATTTGCTGTACTCGGCGTTACCACTTGGCGTTACCGTTACTACGCGTTTCCGTTACTAGGCGTTACTGGGACTCGGCGTTGCGCTAGTACCATTAATAAGAGCAAGCCGCAAATCGGTATACAGTGTACATGCATCTAGAAAATGAAGTTCATCCTCCACCACGCTACAAGATTGACAAAGTCTGTCTTCTCTTGGGCACAAACCCGAGAATCCTCGTAGGTCGTTCTCTCAAAGACTTTGGTTCTCTAACCCAAAACCACCCACCCGGTCCATCCCATCCCATCCTCCTTCCTTCGTTCTGCCTTCAGAGACTCTCCCCCACCCGGAGCTAGTTGGGTCCTTTAGGGTTAAGGGAGCTAACGAGGAGATAATTCGATGAGTGATTAGCCTTTTCACCTCTCCGACTTGACTGTCGGTGGTCGCTTTTGTTTCTCCCCCCCAACCCCACCCCACCACTATACCCCTCCCAGTTCTTCCCTCTACCCTAGTCCTTCGCCCAATCAGTTCGCTGCAGGAGGTCCCCCGGGGTGGGGGGGTCGGGTGTGAAAGTCGTAGTCGGAACAGAAGCAACCCACCACCCCTTACAATACCAGTCGGGTCCGGTCGGTCGGGGCTGAGGCGGCAGGCAAGCCGGCAGCCGCCCAGCGGGTTTGACACACACTTTTAAGAAGAAAGAGCTGATGATGAAGAAGTCTTTCCTCAGAATGAAATTAGCGCTTCTCGTGGACCGAAGGGATGCGACACTAAGGTTGTTTCACTTTTCGTTGTAAATTGAACTAATAATAATAATAATATAGTATTTATATAAAGCGCATTTCTTGCTACGCCTGTACCCACCATTCATTCATACTAACTCGTTCACCCAAACATTCTTAATTTATAAAGCACCACAATCTGAATAGTTACATAAATAAACAGTAAACAAACAAATAACACGTAAGCACTCTCTCTCTCTCTCTCTCTCTCTCTCTCTCTCTCTCTCTCTCTCTCTCTCTCTCTCTCTCTCTCTCTCTCTCTCTCTCTCTCTCTCTCTCTCTCTCTCTCTCTCTCTCTCTCTCTCTCTCTCTCTCAACCTAACAATATTAGCGGGAGATCTACAGAAGAGAATAAGCCTTTTTTTGGAAGAGGTAAGGTTAAAAGAAAAAAAAGAGCAGGCTGATAAGTTTTCTTTTTTACTTCGGGACTTTCCTGGTATTGCAATACCTCCAGGATCGTCTCGCTATCTTTATAGTTATTAATGTCCTATATGTGCCTGTTTCAGGCCGGAGTACGAGTACGTTAAACGAACTTTCACGCTGATTTCGGAGGGAGGGAGTTCCATATCTCAGGTGCTCTGAAACTGAAGGCTCACTGAAATAGAAGGCAAAATCTATTCTTGCCGCTCGCACGAGACAGAGAGAGAGAGAGGGGGGGGAGAGAGAGAGGAGAGAGAGAGAGAGAGAGAGAGAGAGAGAGAGAGAGAGAGAGAGAGAGAGAGAGAGAGAGAGAGAGAGAGAGAGAGAGAGAGAGAGAGAGAGAGAGAGAGAGAGAGAGAGAGAGAGAGAGAGAGAGAGAGAGAGAGAGAGAGAGAGAGAGAGTTTGCCGTGGCTAAGAAAACCGACTTCTGCTGTCAAGGGCTTTGAACGATAATTCCACCTAAGCAGCCCAGTCTGGTAGTGTATTGGTTTATTGTACTGTTAACAGAAGAAGAACAGGACTAGTTATCACTGATGGGGGCCTTTGTCTCGTGGCTTATTAGCATCAGCATTTCATTGTGCTCTGCCTTCGTTTTTTGACCTATCTTGAAGCTCATTAAAGATAATTAGTTAATAACGTTGGCATATTTTCGGTATTTGGTATTTCGGTATTTTGGTACATTCTAGTCACAGGTGCTTATCTCTGTAAAAATTCGGGTTGCTCCCACCTAGAGAGAGGGCGTCGCCGCAAACGCAGCGTCACTTTTTAGCTATAGTCATAGCTGTCTATAAGTTATGAGGGGAAATCTGTTTAACGTCCTCCGGTCTGGAACAGACACACATGGGACATTAGTAGATATAAAGATGGTGGGAACGATCCCGGAGGCAATGCCCGGAGGCAGTGCAACACCAGTAAAGAGCCCCACATTTTTAGCAATACAGATAAGTATAATTGCAAACTGTCTTTTTAAGTTAATTCGCGACGCTGCCTTATGCTTACGCTAACCCTTTCGCCGCCAGCCAATTTTTAGCCCAAATTATCCAATACATTTGACATACTTAGGTAAAGAAAAGATTTAGTCTGAAATATTGGGGCTTCCTTTACTACATGCGTAGCAAAAAGGCCTATCCTTAACTCCCAAAATCAAGAACACAAAAATCATTGGATAACAGACCCTTAACTCAAGGTTTTTAATGACATGGGCGTGGGTGTCAAATCATTGTGGTGCAAAAAAATGCAATGTTGGCGACGAAAGGGTTAAAGCTCGTTGTACTCACGTAACAAACATAAACATTTTAATGTGTATACCGCAAAAAATTGTTTTTTTCTTTTGTTAATTTTGTTTCATTAAGCCAATTAGGTGAAGAAAGCATGCATATTATGGGGGTTATGGAAAATAGTGAGGGGAAAAGTGGGGGTGATGGGGGTGGGTGGGGGGGGGGGGGGGGGTGGGGGGGGGTGGAGGGCAAAGAAAAGATTAACACGAGGCAAAGCCTTCAAGGCTCACTCGAACAGGCACATGTGGAACAACAACAAGGATTGAGGGGGGGTCTAAAGTACAAGATTGCCAATGGAATCTTAAAGTACAAATGAAACTATCGTTAATGGATACAACTATAAAAAAAAAAAGTGCCCGTGCCGAGAATCGAACACGAAACCATTGGCATGACAGACAGACACTCTACCAATGAGGTATCGAGGCTTTCAGTGTTGATGAGTTTCTTAACTCATGTTGCCTGTTGAATACTCTCTAACCCACTAATCTAAAATGTTATCTGTTTGTTATCTGTTTACAGCGTTGCTTCAAGTATTTAATTATTCAAATCATTATCGTTTGAAAGCTTGCATAAACATACATGTGCATGCAAAGTTTGAACAATGTACGCCTTCTATTTCCCGAGAATATGCCAACGTTAAAGTTTGGAGGTTAGACCACGGACGCAACACACACACATGAATGAAAATCTGTTTAACAAGATTAACAAGAGGCAAAGCCTTCAAGGCACGCACTTCATGCCATGAGCTTAAAATAGAAAAAGGTAGACATTCTAATATGCCTAGAGAGAAAAGGCTATGTTTACAATGCAAGGAAATAGAAGATGAAACTCATTTTTTAGACAATTGTACAAAGCATACGGAAATAAGAACACAATTTATCAAACTTGTTGAAGAAAAATACGATATACATAATGTTACACCTAGCAAATTAATTTCTTCAACAAGTTTGATAAATTGTGTTCTTATTTCCGTATGAGCTTGCAAAATATATACACAGTTGTGTCAATCAATAGCCTCAATTACCTGAAACAGTAACGCAACTAGCACAAAGAAAGAAGGGGGAAAAACCCAGAAGTATTTAGCAAAAAAAACAAAAAACAAAAAAGTTCCGTAACTGAACTTTATAAATTGTTATTATTACGTTATTGTTATTTTATCAGTGTCATATAAAACCTTGTATTGGTTTTAAAGGACAATAAACTTTGATTCTGATTCTGATTCTGATTCTCACACACACACACACACACACACACGCACGCGCACGCACGACAAGGTGTGATAAACAACCGCGTCCGACAATAATCCCAACGGAAGAAAAAACAACCTAAGTAACAGCTATTCTAGAAAGCTACATTTAAAGGTTTCTTACAAATCAGCCAAACACACTACTGTCAGCAAAAATATCTCGAAACATTATTAAACGACGACTTGGTTGTTTATTTACACGCTTGTGATTCCTATAAATGGCTTTTCAATTAAAACATTTTTTAAAGTCTTAAGTTTGAGAGAGACGGACTTCAGACTTCAGATACTTTATTTTACAAGGATAAGAATTTAGGCTGGGCCTAGTCTTCCATTCTGTCCTTGGTTCTAAACATGCAATGCATAATTAATACTATAAATGAACATTGAGACAGAGGAACATCGCCAACAGAAACAACGATTAACAGTAATATAGCAACGACATGGTAGGCAGAGCATCAACATCAGCAATAAAAACAAACAGAACAGAAAACTAACCAACCGAATAAACAAACAAACAAATAAATAAATGACAAAACAACCCTTTCACTGCAATTTACTTCTTCTACTACCATTACTACTCCTACTAC
>CM065694.1:38595398-38597898 GCA_017654935.2 Phymorhynchus buccinoides
ATCAGTGTTGTTTTTCGAAAAGAATGCGTTATTCTAAGAAAAAACTTACTTTCAGTTTGCAGTTAAAAAACCCGGTTCACAGCAACTCGAATCGGTTTTTCGAACCGCGAAAGATTAGCACCGGTTTTTCGGTTCAAACCGGTTTTCCCCCCCACCTCTACTGTCAAGTGTCCATGTGAAGATTGGAATTGTACTGTGCGTGTGTGTGTGTGTGTGTGTGTGTGTGTGTGTGTGTGTGTGTGTGTGTGTGTGTGTGTGTGTGTGTGTGTGTGTGTGTGTTGTGTGTGTGTTTTTTTCAGTTGTTGTTTTTACGTTGTTAAGAAACATTTGATGTGTGTTTTGCTATACGTTGTCGAAATTTACGCGGTGAGAGTCCTGAGATAACCATAGCTGTTGACGGGACTATAACAGACTAACTAAACTTATTTCTAAACTGTTTTCAATTATCATGTCAAATCAAACATTCCAATCATTTTTGTGTGAAAGCGCAGGTGCATCTCTATATTGGTCTAATTGATTGAATAACTTGTTCTAGATATGTAAACATGGTTGTAATTACTTTTGTGGGATGTTTTAATGAGTGTCATATTGAGTCATCAAATTGTTGATTAATTTGTCTCTCAATCCCCCTTTTGTTTTCCTCCTTCCTTTCTTTTTTTTGTTGTGGTGATTTTTTCCAAAATGTGACTCTTTTATTTATTTCTTTTTTTCTGGTTTTTCTGGTTTTGTTTGTTAGTTTGTGAATAATGTTTCTAAATATTGAAATCATATTTTCTAATTGGTGAGAACACACCTTCCGTCATTTGAATCATAATGTATTGTGTACGGGTACGTTAGAAGCTATATGCTTGTTGTTACCCAGTTACCTCGTTATTGTTTATAATTTGAAATTGTTGAATAAAAAAACCGTTTAAACCAACAGACTAACTAACTGGGTTAGTGTCAGTGGGCAGTACGTGTATACACAGATCTGTGCGTGTGTGTATAGGTTTATTTTACCATGCACACGCACACGTGCATGCATAATGTATAATAAATGCAGCATGTGTGTGCAGGTGTGCGTGTGTGTGTCCTCTCTCTCTCTCTCTCTCTCTCTCTCTCTCTCTCTCTCTCTCTCTCTCTCTCCGTCTCTCTCTCTCTCTCTCTCTCTCTCTCTCTCTCTCTCTCTCTCTCTCTCTCTCTCTCTCTCTCTCTCTCTCTCTCTCTCTCTCTCTCTCTCTCTCTCTCTCTCTCAGGCGTTTGTGTGTGTGTGTGAGAGTGTGTATGTGTGAGTGTGTATGTGTGAGAGTGTGTGTATCGCGCGCGCGCGCGCGCGCGTGTGTGTGTGTGTGTGTGTGGTGTGTGTGTGTGTGTGTGTGTGTGTGTGTGTGTGTGTGTGTGTGTACTCACAGTGCGTGCGTGTTGACATTGAAAAGCATCTTGTCGTCCCCTCAGACTCCGCAACGGCAGAGAAATGGCTGATTAAAACAGTGTGAATCCTCAGGGCCCGCTGAGCTGTCGGGGACCCCATCTGTAGTCGCCCAGACATTTTACATGGATTTTTCAGTGCTAGAGAGGGCGTGGAGAAGGGGGCATATAGGGGGAGGGGGGGAGAGGGGAGGGGGAGGGGGGTGGGAGGGGGGTGTAGTGGGGGGAGGGTGATGGTGAAAGGAGGGCTATCCCAAAATGGGGATAGGGGATAAGACTTGGGCAGGAGAAGAAAACAAAAAACTGAGAGAAAGAAGAAAGAGAAAGATGGGTTAACTACAAAAACCCAAATAGGGGCAGTCTTGCAGTTTAGTTACCCCTCCCCCTCCCTTGTTTACGACCCTCGAGCTCCCTCTGCTTCTTTCAATGTTAGGAAAATAATCCTAGGCTGATCCTAACTCTACCCATTTCACACACAAAAAATGGCAGAATGTTGTTGCTCAGTAAAAGTTTTCAATTGCGATAATTTGAGGGAGGGGGGTGGGTTACTAATGGACAAAATACCCCCCCCCCCCCCCAAAAAAAAAAAAGCAGGAGAGGGGAGAAGGGGGGAGGGGCAAATAAGAAACAGAGACAGAGACAGACGGAAGGACAGACAGACACAGACAGACAAAGGATCAGAGACAGACACAGAGAGAGTGAACAGTAGAAGACTGTTAAATTCTTCTTTTGTATTCACAGTTGTAACAAAGACACTGAAAAGAAAAGACTAACATCTGGTCTGTTTTCCCTATATGAGTAGTGAGGACAGAAACACTGGTTATGTCCCTTTTAAACAGGACACATTTTGCACGTCGATAGGCCAGTACAATTCTCCGTTCAAATTCCAGTCCGAGTTTTTGGATAGCCTCCACTGTGTGTGGTGTACTGCTCCCACTAAGGATAACTCTATCAGCCCGGTTCGCCGTAACTCTTAAGTAGTCCATCTTACCCTTTTAGAATCTTTGGTTGTAATGCGTTTCTAAATAATATTGAGACAAATGTTTAGATCAGCTCCCTCATCTGCCACTCCCATTCATTTCAGACGGTTTCA
>CM065694.1:38607898-38610398 GCA_017654935.2 Phymorhynchus buccinoides
CCTCATCCTATCTCGTATTGACTACTGTAATGCTCTCCTTTCTGGCCTATCAGTCTCTTTTCTATCTTGTCTCCAGCGTATTCAAAACACAGCTGCTCGTCTTGTCCTTAGGAAGAAAAAGTTCGATCATGTTAGCCCTCTTCTGCGTTCTTTGCACTGGCTTCCTGTCGCAGACAGAATTGAGTATAAATTAAACACACTTTGCTATAAATCTATATATAAAGCTGCTCCATCTTACCTCTGTGACAATATTTCCATCTATACGCCAGCTCGCACTTTACGTTCAGTTTCTGACCCTCTTTCTCTCCAGATCCCTAGGTATAAGCTTTCAACTGTTGGTCGGCGCTCTTTTGCTGTCTCAGGACCGACCTCCTGGAACAAACTTCCGCTCTCCCTCCGTCAGCGACCGACTCTCTCTGCTTTCAAAGCTAACCTCAAAACCCACCTGTTCCCCCGTCATTAAAGCTCCTCTCTCTTTATCTTCTCTCTCTTACCATTAGGTCTGTTTCTGCTATATTCCATTTATGTTATCTGTGTGTGTTCGCGTTGTATTGCGTTTGTGTTTGAATGCGCTTTGAATGCTAACGTGTGTGTGCGCTTTGATTTGATTTATATCAAGATTCAGCGCCGTATAAATACTGTATGTTGTTGTTGTTGTTGTTGTTGTTGTGTGTGTGTGTGTGTGTGTGTGTGTGTGTGTGTGTGTGTGTGTGTGTGTGTGTGTGTGTGTGTGTGTGTGTGTGTGTGTGTGTGTGTGTGAAGTCAAAGTCAAAGTCAAAAATACTTTATTATCACGTTAGGTGAAATTACAGTGTGGTCTCGTACAAGCACAATACAATCAAAGAAACACATTTGCATGCATGAAAAATGGAAACAAAACTAAGGAAAAATGAATGACAAATCATGCTTCGCAAAATATTGAACATAATGTGTGTGTGTGTGTGTGTGTGTGTGTGTGTGTGTGTGTGTGTGTGTGTGTGTGTGTGTGTGTGTGTGTGTGTGTGTGTGTGTGTGTGTGTGTGTGTGTGTGTGTGTGTGTGTGTGTGTGTGTGTGTGTGTGTGTGTGTGTGTGTGTGTGTGTGTGTGTGTGTGTGTGTGTGTGTGTACCGCCAATTTGTTAGTATTGCCGTACTGATACAGGAAACGTTTTTAGCCACAAACAAAGCCACAATGAGTCAATGACCCCTGAGTCAAAAACTCATCACCCCCGACTTTCATCAGTACACGGGACTACATTTATATGGCTCTGAAATCTTGTTTTGTTTCCTGTTCTTCCTTTTTGGCTGTTTTTATTCATATATTTGTTTAATTATTCATTTGTTTATTCATTCATTTATTTATTTATTTATTTATTTATGTATTTATTTATTTATTTATTTGTTTATTTATTTATTTATTTATCTATTAAAAACATATTTACAGCGCTCAACCACCTCTAAGCGCTTAGTAGTGTGAGTGAATGGGTAAGATGGAAGGTCTATATCTATAAAAAATAAAAAAAATAAAAATAAAACCGACAATTCCTTTATTTGTTTTCACTGCGTTCCTTAACGCGCGCCACTGGCTTCCTTTTCTTTTTCTCTGTTTTTTTGCCAGTTACTGCAGAATTGTACTAGCTTTGTTTCTTTATTGTTTGCCAGTTACTGCAGAATGGTACTAGCTTTGTTTCTTTATTTTTTAATCTACTTCAAGCCAGTAAAACGGGTTTATTTTCTGTCCATAAATACATTTGTTTGTCACCTATTTTTTCGAAAAGATTAAATTTTCCTTGCTTTTTTTGTTTGTTTCGGTGAACAGCATGACTAAGAGCATTGAAACTGGATTCCTATCAGATTAGTAAAGGACCACGGTGTGATCAGAAGGATTTACACCTACCATAAAATACTAGAGGTAATCTAGGCTGTCGTTTGAAAAAGAAGACCTTTATAAAACTTGATATTCTCTTATAGTTTTCGCTTGCAGGCTTCAAAGTGTTGATACAAATTCCATGGAATTGGGGAAGTTGGCATAACTGTTTTGGGTAAAACATTATAGGCACTCACTAAACTTTGGCCCGGATAATTAATTACTTTGAGTGCAGATATTACTGATATTTTAATCCCAACATTTTGTTGAAGAGATTGAGCTCTTGCAAGACTTGACGCCGTATTCTAAATTATCTTCTTAAATTGTAGCATTTCGTTTTGCAGCAATTCGATGGCTTGGAGTCAAAACAGACTATCTTTAGATAGTCCATTGACATATTATTGAACTTATTACGAAAACTAATAACTTGTATAAAATAAAAGACTGTTGAAATATAAAAAGCTAAACCCCCTTTATATATTTCTGCAGTCATTGTTTGATACAAGTTATTAGTTTTTGTAATAAATCCAATAATACGTCAATGGACTATCTAAAGATAGTCCGTTTTGACTCCAAGCCATCGAATTGTTTTCCGGTCTCTGATGTGGTATTTTCCCCCACTTTCTCTGTTTGTTGTGCTTTTGTTTGCCTTTGA
>CM065694.1:38642898-38645398 GCA_017654935.2 Phymorhynchus buccinoides
ACGTTTTCTATGGATGTTTGAAAAGACTTGTTTTCGATTTCTTGAGCTGGTTCCAGACTCTGGGGTTGAACAGACACAACGTTAGTTGAACAATTGCTGAGGTCACTTACTGACGATGTTGGAGTATGTTCTGAATTTGCCCGAGACTTGGTTTCGTGGGTATTGCCTCTTCTGAAGGTCTCTTTCAGCTTTCGGCACAGGGCGAACTCGTACAGCGGGTTGACGCTCACATGGTGAGAATCGTCATGCTCTGGGTCCAAGTAATGGGGTTGATCCTGCTGCTGTAGCTGTTCTTGGTGTAGTTGTTGCCGCTGCTGCTGTTGCTGTTCGTGATATTGCTGCTGCTGCTGCTGTTGCTGTTGCTGTTGCTGTTCTTGCTGATGTTGCTGTGAGGGAAGCTGTTTGTCTGGTACAGTGCATTGTTGTTGTTGGAGTGTCGAAGCTTGTCTGGTTTGACCTTGCGTGTTTGGTAGTCCTTCTTCGTAGTCCATGTTGTCCTGCGAGAGAAATAAACAGCAAAGTGGCCCGTCAGAACGTGCACAGATATACAGGATTCAAACTGTAAGTCTACTGAAGCTTAACGTCCCTTGCACGCCCCCCCCCCCCCCCCCCCCCCCCCCCCCCCCCCCCCCACACGTGTCCATAATTTCCTGGGGTCACATTTTCAATAACAACTGTTCAAAGTATGATCACATTAAATTATGGGTCGTTTAAAATAAGTGGTTCCCAACATGCAATAAATAGAGATATGATTCATTTCAAAGGATGTTAAAATGATATAGAAGACTTCTATGAAGTTCACTAGAAGTAGTGCTGCAACAGTGTCAGGGTGACACAATGCATTAGGCCTGGATAACTTCATGCTCATGCCTATTTTCATAATGTTGTTTGTGTTTCTAAGCTAGAGTTTCAAAGGAAAACAAGCGCGAAATCGCAATAGTTTGTGGCACGCGGTCTAGTTTTACCACTCCAATCATGAGTTACCTCCCCTGGCTTTTCAATCATTTTAATCTGTAAACCAGAATGTTATCTCTGCACCATTTCGTAACTTTTTATATCTTTTGCAAAACATTTAAAACTATGTATCCTACTTATACTCATCGAAAGAAGCACCGCATACTCGTCGTGTCTGTTGCAGTGTCTGTATTACATATGTTTATTATTTTGTACGCTTTTAAAATACATCATTTTAAAGAGCGGCCAGAAGTGTAGCCTCGATTTGAAGTGCGACAATTTTGGACCGACAGACCAACAGACCGACAGACCGACCGACAAAGTGAGTTATAGGTTTGTGGCTTGAGCACAAACAAAAACAACTCTCCGTAAACAAAACAGAAACACGGACATAGCAGCCTACATGTTTGTCACAGCAAAAGTATCTATGGAATGCGGACAAAAGCCCACACGAAAATTGAATCAGCTTAAAGTGCTCTCTCTCTCTCAATGGACTTTCAAGCACACACGTTATGGTGACTGAAGCATCTCTTTTTTTTAGGTGAGATCGCAAAAAAACACAAAAAGTTATCATCTCCTTCAGGAAGACTACGGTTTTTCTCTCTCTGTTGCTTGTCTGTTTGTGTGTTTTTCGGTTTGTCTGGTTGTGGATCTGTATGCCAATTATGCCTACAGTTTTGCTAATACATTAGATGCCTGTTGATAATAAACATCTCGTACTCGAAGATTTTGTATTAAAATAATTTGATAACAATAACAATTTTGTATTTTAAAACATTTTCTTTGACGTCACCTTGACTAAGTGCTGTCCAAATCGGCACGAAATGTTGGACTACAACTTGTTCGTTGTTTGTTTATTCTTGTGATTGAGTGTGTGTGGTGTGTGTGTGTGTGTGTGTGTGTGTGTGTGTGTGTGTGGTGTGTGTGTGTGTGTGTGTGTGTATGTGTGTGTGTGTGTGTATGCGCGCGCGCGCGCGCGCGCGTGTGCGTGCGTGCGTGCGTGTGCGTGTGTGTTAAAATAATTTGATACAGAAAATGTAAAATGTTTTCTTAATCTGCCACAGTTTGGGTGATGTACAAGTAATGACATGATTTTGACTAAATGTTATGGGTGGTAAAGGTGTCAGTTTTAGATTGATCATAGCCATCATTTAAATGCAAACGATTTCCGTTTCGTTTGGATAAATTATCTCATATTATTTAAGGAGCAAAACGCCCAAAACTTGGCTTTCATGAAAAGTACGAACTAACCTAATAGCCTTGTAGCAAACTTGCAATAGCCCTATATGTCTCCTTGGTGGAGTGTTGCACACTGTAAATATTTTCTACTTTATTTTGTCAGTTTCGTTTGTGTCCCAGAAATACATAAACACTGATATGCATTGGAATCAGTAAACAAAAAACGCATGGCTATGCTATATTATATTGGCAAATTTAAGAAAAACATGATGGAAATGTATCTTTTCTTAAATTAAACATTCCCATCATCATATCATCATCATCATCCTCATCATCATCATCATAATCCTCATCATAATAATGATGA
>CM065694.1:38662898-38665398 GCA_017654935.2 Phymorhynchus buccinoides
TTTGACTGCCAGTGTGCATGCCAGCATGCTTATATGAAACTGCTTATGCGTATGTTCACATAAGTATAGTGAGGTTTTTGTTTGCGCTTGTGACTCTATCGCTGTTCCATTTGAAACCAACTCCATTTATGAAATGTTCTTTATAAGCAAATTACATGGAGACGACAACAAACCAGACTCTGGCGTGGAGTAACAGTTCTCAGTCTAACTTCACTGACCAGGATTACGGGAACCTGCCGACTTCAGAAACTGATACGGATCCAATAGAAATACTGTTTACTTATATCTACCCAGCCATAGCAGGGTTGGGAATTTGCGCCAATGTGGTCATTCTCGCTGAGTGGAGTGCATCGGAAACCAGCTTTAACCCAACCACGTTTTTCATGAAATGTCTGGCTGTTTCTGATACAATCCTTCTGGGCCTTAAACTGGGTATTCGGTACCTTCCAGCGGGGAGGACAATCATCCAAGACGTTGTGTGGTCATTGCATAACTTTTTTCAGATCGTCACGGTCCACACAACTCTGGAAATAGCCTTCGTTCGCTGGCTGGCGATCTACAAACCACTGAAAGTCAAGCAACTGCTAACGAAAAAGCGCACGGTCGCTGGTTACATAATCACCTCGCTATGGACGATCGTTGTCGGTCTTCCGTTCGTTCTTCTCTACGTGAGCGCCTTTCCGGGTATCTACGACAAAGGGACGATCAAGGATTCTCGTTCGATGCTTCTGGTCCATTTGACCGTTCGCGGTGTGTCTCTCGTTTTGCCGATAGTCGTGGCCGTGGCTCTGAACATCAGCATGGTGTTTATGATGCGCAAGTACAGAGCGAACCGCAGCCGGGAGTTGCAGTCATCGACCGGGGCTCAACAGTCTCGCAGATTCTACAGACTTGTGGTGGTGGCTATGTGCATTAGCGTCACCACTGTTCTCACCTACCCAGTCACCTTCGTGGGCGATGTGATCACTCTGTTCTTCGTTCGAGAACTGTGGCAGCTTTGCGGTAGCCGTTGCTACATTGTCGTTTACCTTCTGCCAGATTTGCTGGAACTGCTGAACTCCTCTGTGAACATCCTTTTCTTGCTGTTGTTTGCGTCAGAGTTTCGTCAGCTGTGTTGTAATCTACTGCGGCAATGCTTTCAGTGTGTGTTGCGTGGGTCTGCAGCCTAGATTAGCCCTTTCACCGCCACTGTCGCATCTTGTCACCACAATGATTTAACACCCATGTCACTGAAAGGCATCACATGAGGGTCTGGTATACAATAACAATATTGGGAGGTGAGGACAGGCCCTATTTTATGCATGTCACAGAGGAATTCCCAATATTGCAGACACAATCTTTTCTCTATCCAGGTAAATTTAATGGATTTTTTTTGCTAAAGAATGGCTGGCGTTGAAAGGGTTAAAGTGCCTGCAACATGTTTACTGTATGTAGCCTCTGTTTAGCAATCTGTCACATGTTCAAGTACAAGGTAGTCCTTAGAAATGTACCCATTTTTCTTTGGCCGTAGCTCAAAACACAAACGACTGTTTCTCTACCATCTTTGTTCCTGAGGTTCAACTGATATACTTTTTCTTTATAAGCCACTCTTAAGTCAGTAATGTTTTCCCGCTATTTTTTTTTCAAATGTTGATGATAAGCCTAAGCTCAGTCCAGGAATCCACGTTGCTGACAACGGTAACAACAAGGCAGTTGAAAATTACCACTGCTCAGTTCCGCATATCTGCTTGGATCCGCCTGATTTTGTTCTTGATATTTCCTAGCGCTTCCATTGACTGTGGATTATTATGGTACATCTTGTACATCAGATACCCCATTAAAAAAGCACAGTAGAGAGAATAGATTTGTGGACAATTTCATTGCTGCTGTTTTGCACTGTCCATGTATAACAGCACTAGAAATCAAGAGGGAAAATTACATAATACAGCGTTGTAATACTAACAAGCGTCAACATTGTTTTAGTAATCGAGCTGCTAACCTCTGGAATTTGCTAACACCTAACCTAAAAAGAGCACCAACACTAAACACCTTCAAAACTCTCATTGACAAGGATGAAAATTTTAGTCAGCTATTTTTTTTAATACGATGATTGAATTACAATCATAATTTTAAAAGGCATGCTTTAAGAGAACAAAACAGTGATCAATGAAGGGACGTTTATAAGCCGCGAGGCTTATGCTTGAGCCAGCCCCACACAATACTATAGTACTTTAAACTCACTGTCACACCATCAGGACAGTACTTTAAACTCACTGTCATATCACCAGGACAGTGCTTTAAACTCACTGTCATGCCATCAGGACAGTACTTTAAACTCACTGTCATACCACCAGGACAGTGCTTTAAACTCACTGTCATGCCATCAGGACAGTACTTTAAACTCACTGTCATACCATCAGGACAGTATTTTAAACTCACTGTCATACCATCAGGACAGTATTTTAAACTCACTGTCATACCATCAGGACAGTACTTTAAACTCAATGTCATACCATCAGGA
>CM065694.1:38675398-38700398 GCA_017654935.2 Phymorhynchus buccinoides
GGCGTGGTTCAGTCACCAAGGGAGCTGCCAAGTTCGAGGCCCACCGAATTGAGACAGCCCAGACACATCGAGAAGCGCTAAAAATCGCCTGAGCAGCAGCAATTCTCCAACTCTAACAGATCCCCTCAACTCTCTTTCCTGTCCCCACTGTCACAAAACCTTCAAGGCCCGCATCAGACTCATCAATTATCTTCGTACCCACCCCACATCCTGAACCCTTTGACATTGGAATTGTGGATGGATGGTCTTCATCCCTCGGGACGGACGAACAACAACTGATTTCAATCAGTTATCCTTTAACTTACAAGAAAATATAGATCAGCTAGTTGAATGGACAGAACTTAACTACATGACATTGAATGAACAAAAAACAAAATGTATTATTGCAACATCACGACAAAAACGACAAAACTTAGCCTTTACTATGCCTCCAATAGATATTCACAATAAACAAATTGAAGAAGTCAGCTCTCACATAGTTTTAGGAGTTACCGTAGACAATAATCTTTCTTGGTCTCCCCATACTAGTGGTTTAAATAAACGTGTCTCACAAAAAGTCTTCCTCCTCTCTAAATTTAAAAACGTTCTTAATCTCGATGCCCGTAAGCACTTCTTTTATGCATGTATTCAATCGCACACAGATTGCACCTCAACACTCTTCGATTCAAGTAGTGCCAACACATTAAACCCATTAATTAATTCATAAGCGAGCCCTTAAAGCAATCCTCCTAAAATCGTCTTCTCTAACTTTTCAAGATTGCATCACAATAATGGTTTTTTTACTTCTTACAGACAAACTTCAACACAACAAAGCTGTCATAGTGTTTAGATTATAATCAGTGGTTGTGCACCTCCCATATTAATTAAATGGTTTCCAGTCAACCAATCTAGATATACTAACAACAATTATTGTTATTCCAAAATCCAGAACTGATCTTTTCAAAACAAGCTTGACATACTCAGGTGGTACTCTTTGGAATTCCTTAACAACTAATCTTAAGCAGAAAAGCAGCATTACTTCATTCAAAACCGCGTATCAAAATATTCTATTTCAGAGACTAAAAGAAAACATGTCAACTGCATCCAGATAATCATTTTTTGTATACTTTACTTTAATGTTTAGCAGAAGATGTTGAAGAATATTAAATTATTTAAATGATGATATCTATGATTGTTGATTTTGATATAATATGTGATGGCATAATTGTTTGATATTTTTGTAAGATATAAATTGGTTTGTTTATTACTATCATAATATTACTGATAGTAATAATGCTGAGGAGTGTTATCCTTTGCTGATTTGATTATTGCATGATGTGAATTGTTTTCCTGTACATTAAAGTCCCAAATGTCCCCTCTATGCCCCTTCCCCCCTCCTCCACCTCTCCCTTTTCTTCTCATTTCTTCATGTAAATCATAGCTTTCTTGTTTGATTTACTTTATTTTCCCCCAGGGTTGGGTGGAACAAAGCATGTAACTTGCTTATCTCATGTTCCCTGGTTGAATATAATTTCGTTTTCGTTTTCGTTTTTTCGTTTTCTCTAAAACAAATAATAACGTGTTTGCTATCCAGAGTGGTAGATCTGCAAGTGGCTTGGCTAGACCTTGAAAAGGAGTCCAGTTCGCAAAGTTCAATCCCTCACAAATAATTTGGCACAGCCAAATCCGCCTTGTCCACATCGACCTTTGTATCAGGGTCTAGATATGCCGGCCTAATAGAAGATGGGATGACTCTGTGCAGCCCTGCCAACCAGTTGCGGATAGTGGTAGGCCTACAGGACAGGAGCAGCAGCAGCAGACACATGGTCAACAGGAGCAACGGCAACAGCAGCAGCAAGAGCAGCGACCGGCCTACACAGTCACCGACAAGAGCGAGTTGATCCAGCAGCAGTTGGTGCTGCTGTTGCATGCCCACAAGTGTCAGCAAAAGGATGCCGACAGTGGGGAGCAGACCTGCAGCTTGCACTACTGCAGGACAATGAAGAATGTGCTGTCACACATGACCACCTGCAACATGGGGAAACAATGCGAGGGTGACTATGACTTGTTTTGAGGTTTAAATCCTGTACCAATTTATGATTGTAGATCATGACAATGTTTGCCAAATGCTTCACTTTCGTAGGTTCATATTCATGATGTAAACAAAAGGTGTTATTGTGTTCTACTTGTTTTTGAGTCAGCCAAGAGGTTGCATGTTAGGCAATGTAGAGCACCAGTACATCTAAGTTGCATCCCAGTGAAAGCGTAAAGGTTGTGGCGGTCACACACACACACACACACACACACACACACACACACACACACACACACACACACACACACACACACACACACACACACACACACGCACGCACGCACGCACGCACGCACACAGAGAGAGAGAGAGAGAGAGAGAGAGAGAGAGAGAGAGAGAGAGAGAGAGAGAGAGAGAGAGAGGGGGGGGGGGATAGAGAGATATAGAGAGAGTTCATTTAGACAGACATTTCTATAACATTATCTAAGAATGTTTGATCTTATAATAATATATATTTTGATTCATACATAAGCCCTACTGAATTCCAAAAAGAATCGCGACTGAAACGCGAACATTTCAGACACTGTTTTCAGCGCTTAAAATACCATTCATAAACGTTATGATGGAATAATATTGTAGTCCTATGTCTGGAACTTATGCAATGTCAAAACGACTATCATGTAGGCCTACAATGAGCCGATGAGAGACCGTTTCAGACAGTTCGTGAAATTTGAGTGAAATGTTCAAATGCGATGCTTTTGAGCACCTTGCCGGGTACTTCTAAATACCGGAACGGGCCGGAACGGACTCAAGCTCATATAGTAAGGCTAAATCTTAGGATAGTAAGCTTTATTTTGAGCATTGATTTCTTCCAAATTTGGCCTGTATGTGTAATAATAATAATAATAATAATAATAATAAATAACACTTATATAGCGCAGTATCCTGACAACAGCTCAGAGCGCCTTACAGATGCAACGCATAATTATACAAAATACACATGAACATGATAATACAGTGGAACCTCCCTTACAAGACCTCCCATTATAAGACTCCTTGCCATAGAAGACCTACTTGGCATTGCTCCCAACCACAAAGATTGGGTTAGAAGCTCAGTTAAATAAATTACATGAATATTGCTTACAATAGGGATTACAAATAAATATTAATAAAACGAAGGTGGTGATTTTTACTAAATCAGTCCCTAAAACTGATTTTTTTCTTTTGTTGTGGGGACAATATAATTGAAACAACTGAGTAATACAAATATCTTGGGGTAATTTTTCACCAATGTGGAAAGTTTCATTTGGCACAAGCTCACTTATCGAAACAAAGTAACAAAGCTATTCATGCTATTAGAAAAGCAACACATGGGCAAGGCATGAAGCCTAATATAACATTACAATTGTTTGATAGAATGATACAACCAGTTTTAACTTATGGTGCTGAAGTATGGTTTCCAGTAACATTTAACTGGCAGGATAATTTGGATATAAATGAAGAGTTTACGAAGTGCTTATCAGGTTCTTTTACATTTGAAAATATGCATACAAAGTTCTGTAGACAGGTTATAGGTGTGTATAAAAAATCGATGATATTGCCTGCTTTAGGAGAACTAGGCAGATTCCCGATCATGTTTATGATAATACATCAGGTGATGACATTCTGGTTCCATATTATTAACCCAAATCATAATTGTTACATTAAATAACTTTACGATCATACTTATAACAAGAGGCAAAGTCCTCAAGGCTCACGTCTGATTTGTATTACTAAACACACACACACACACACACACACACACACACACACACACACACACACACACACACACACACACACACACACACACACACACACACACACACACACACACACACACAACCGAACATGTACGATACTATAGACTCACTTTGTTTTAAAAAACACGACGTGAGCCGAAAATGGTGATAAAGACAGATGGATAAGAACAGTTCAAAATAGTTTAAGACAATAGGCTTCAAACACATTTGGGACAATCAGAATACATTAAATAGCAAACGGTTATGTTATGCAATGCAAAATAAGTTGGAAGATCTATATATTCAGTTTTGGAATATAAAAAAACCCATGAGACATCTAAACTAATTTTTTATAATGCTGTAGCAAAAGATTATGGTATGGAATAATACTTAGTAAGCAATATAAACAAAAAACATCGAATTCATTTTAACAAAACTACGTACAAGTTCCCATGATCTTATGATTGAAAAAGGAAGATACCAAAACCTAACGAGGGAAAATACAAAATGCGTATCCTGCAATAAGATCGAAGATGAATTTAATTTTTTAAATGTGACGAATTAAAAAGACAGACTAGGTGAATACAATACACTAAACATGGGCAAATTTGACTGAAATGTGCTTTATTTCATGAGATAATTGGCATGGGCTTCTTACCCGCCCATGGGCATTTTACCCCGTCTTCTCCTACTTGTGTCGCTAACGTGGGACCAAACCGCCTTAGTGGACAGTCACGTGATTTCTGACAGGCATTGATGAAGCTGTGGATCTGTCTTCAAAGACCCGTGTTTGTGTGTTTTTCCAGACGATATATATATTTTTTATGTACTGTGCATGTCCTCCATGTTTTTGTAAATTACCCTATTGATCTTGTGATTGGGTCAGGTCACGTGATTAATTACACATTTGTCAAAAGAAAAATACTGAATGCGCGTTGGTCACGGTGGGAAGTCATAGGAGGAAAATAGCAATTAATGTATGGGAATAATTAGTGTTTTCAGACGAATGTGTTACTGCTCATGTGACCAGGTCGAAACAAAACGAATGGGGTAGTTTTCAAAAATATGGAAAATAAAACACGGTCTATTTTCTTGAAAGTATCATCGACCAAAAACATGAGCAAACATGTTGAGGGTATTTAGACAGATCCACACCTTCACGTGACTGTCCAATATGGCGGTTCAGTATGCATATTATGTCTGATAAAAATGCATTTTGTTCATGCTGTTACTAATACTGTAATAGAGGAGAGGAGAGGAGAGACAGGGGAGAGAGAGACACAGATTGAGAGGTGGGGGAGAGGAAAACACAGAGAGAGAGAGAGAGAGAGAGAGAGAGAGAGAGAGAGAGAGAGAGAGAGAGAGAGAGAGAGAGAGAGAGAGAGAGCGATGTAGAGGCAAAGAGAGAAACAGACAGACAGAGAACAAGAGAGAGAGCGAGAGAATGAAAGAAAGAGACATGCAAGCACAAAGACAGATAGAGAGAAAAAAACACAAAGACAGAGAGAGAGAGACAATGACAATAATAGAGAGGCAGTAAATTGAAAGTGTGTGAGTGTGCGTGCAGATGTGTGTGTGTGTGTGTGTGTGTGTGTGTGTGTGTGTGTGTGTGTGTGTGTGTGTGTGTGTGTGTGTGTGTGTGTGAGAGAGAGAGAGAGAGAGAGAGAGAGAGAGAGAGAGAGAGAGAGAGAGAGAGAGAGTATAAAAGAGAGAGACCTAAGCAGATACACATACTCTCTCTCTCTCTCTCTCTCTCTCTCTCTCTCTCTCTCTCTCTCTCTCTCTCTCTCTCTCTCTCTCTCTCTCTCTCTCTCTCTCTCTCTGTCTGTCTCTCTCTGTTTAGAAGAAGATGGCGTGTATGTGGGGTTTTTTTTCTCTCTCCAAACAATCATTAGTTTAACAGGTAAAAGACATGGAGAGACGATTATGTGCATGATTTCATCTTTGAAGCGGTTTTTTTAATTGTTATTATTATTATTATTATTCAACACTCAACAGTGGCCCATTGTGTGTCTTCGAGACAAATAATTACTCACTGGAAGAACTGCACAAGGACAGACTGCCCTGTTTGCCAACCGCTTATTAAACCCATTGACTACCGTAATAGTACAGGTGAGTGTGCCTTGTTTGATAGTTCAACGCTTTATAATTGTCGCAAATTGTCGCCATTTTCTTCTTTTTCAAGACGGGCACGCACCCAGCCGCCATCTTGGAATAAATATTGGTGTAATATCCAACTAGTTCACTACTTAGATTTATCCTAAGATGGCGGTTGTGTCAATCTATCAATCAATCAATATTTTATTGTCCAATTTACAGGAAATTCTTTTTGCAGCGATAAAATGAATCAACACAACAACAGACAAAGACATAATGTGTAGAAAAGCCAAAGATAAAATACGCGACTATTCTTTACATCGTGCACGCGCATATGCACACACACGCACGCGCGCGCACGCGCACACGCACACACGCACACACACGCACACACGCACACACGCACACACGCACACACAGACACACACACACACACACCATTTCAAAGGTTTTGAATAACCATCATTTATACTATTTTAAAATGAATTGAATAGTGTGTGGGTGTGTAGGTGGGTGGGTGGGTGGGTGTATGTGTGGGTGTTAGAGAGAGAGAGAGAGAGAGAGAGAGAGAGAGAGAGAGAGAGAGAGAGAGAGAGAGAGAGAGAGAGAGAGAGAGAGAGAGGTGCACATAAACACATTTTAACAAATGTAAAGTATGCAAGTACTCGGCTGTGTGGTTTTCAGATATTTTCAGTGACAAGACAGACTTTCTGAAGGCCATCCACCCGCAGTTTCTAGACGTGGTCCTCCCTGAAGAATGCTATGTGCTGGTGGACGAAATGAGAGCTCAGTCCTTCTTCACCAGCGATGACGAACAGCTAATCCGAAAAGAAGGCACACGCAGAGACAAAGCGCGCAGGGTATGGCAAACATTGCACCGAGTTAATGACGACGAGTTTCACTTGTGCTTCGAGGCCCTGCAGAAAAGATGTCCTTTGGCTCTTGGCGGTAAACGGTTTCTACGGAATGAACCGCAGCGTGACTCCAAGTTGTCCTGCATACGACACCAGATAATCCAAAAGGTGCCCCTCAGAAGATTTGCCGACAACTTTCCAGGGACTGGGAGTTGCACTAATGAGGAATATAGGTAGGTTTGTGTGTGTGTGTGTGTGTGTGTGTGTGTGTGTGTGTGTGTGTGTG
Source organism: Phymorhynchus buccinoides (assembly GCA_017654935.2). NCBI lineage: Eukaryota > Metazoa > Mollusca > Gastropoda > Neogastropoda > Raphitomidae > Phymorhynchus > Phymorhynchus buccinoides. Next base: position 38,682,431 of record CM065694.1, read on the forward strand.
TGTGTGTGTGTGTGTGTGTGTGTGTGTGTGCACGTGCGTGCGTGCGTGCGTGTGCGTGTGCGTGTGTGTGTGTGTGTGTGTGTGTGTAAGTGGGGCGAGGGGAGGGGGTGTCTGAGTTTGGATTTCTGGGTTTGTGTGTGTGTCTTTCATTTAACGTCTTTTCACTTCTCGTGATATTATTATTAAAGGATTATTATTAAATTGAATTGAATTGAACTATACTGTGTGGTTCTGTGTGTCTGCGTGTATACACGTGTGTGTGCATGCATGCTCTTGTGCAAGCAAGTTTTTTGTGTATATTTTTAATCCTTGTGCATTTTTATTGCGTTTATTTTCCCTGACAGAGTGAACTTTGACCATTTGTTAGCACTAGGTTCTTTAAGGCCCAATTAATGTGCAATATGCACACAGCATAAGGGACTTCAGATATTGTGAAATGTGAAAGTATTTTTGAAAGGATTATTTTCTGCTTTTCGGCATTGAATCGAGAGAAAAGACAATTTTACGGAGCCTGTGCATGTACTCCAGAGCCACCAAACTACTAACGTTATCAGAAATTTGGGCAAACTTGTACTTTAGTCACCCCGTCGTGTTTACGCCCCTCAAACTCAAAGTCTGCGTCTTTTAGTTTTATGACCATATCAAGGGCTGAGCCTAACCCTATCCATTTCCTCAACATGGTAGAATGTCTCAGTGAAAATGTTCAATGCAAACATTTGACAGGGGTGGAGGTGGGCTGACTGAGGATAGCCATTACCATAGCCGAAATTTGTTATGTTCAATGGTCAAACATGAACTACCTTTCAGGAAGATTACCAACGGGGATGACTTTGACGGGGAACTATGGACCCTGGCCTTCCAGTTGTGCTGCAGGAACAAGGACAAGGCCTTCGAATCCACCCTGATCTCCACCCTGCAGACCCATCACGTGCCCATCCCAGGAAACTTCAAAGACCAGCTTGCAAGAGGATTCCCTTGCACCTGTATTGAACGCCTGTCTAAAGCTAAGCCGCTGAAAAGGAAGGTAATCACTAATGGATGAATGGTGGTATACCCGCGCTTAGTACTTTCACTTCTTTTTTTAGTTTTGAGAAAACTTCCACAATTGATTCACAAACACAGACAACCAACACATAATGTCGTTCCGCAAACTCGTATATTTTTTTCTCTGAAATAACACAATTCTCTTTTTCTCCTTTTTCTCTTTTTCTGAAATAACACAATTCTCTTTTTCTTCTTTTTCTCTTTTTCAAAATAACACAATTCTGCATGCTAACTGACATAATTTCGTAATGGAACAGGTGCAAATAAAGTTATAATTATTGTACCATCGAGCTAGTCTAGGAACCCTGATCCATTTCTTCTCATCTACGTTAGGTTGTTTTTTTCTTTCATTTGCCCAAATCCTCTCAAACAGGCTTTAGAGAGAGTTTGAGAATGTTTCCAGATCGTTTTCTCTATACCCTACAAGTAAACTTGCCTTGGCCAAATTATATGCAGAGGTGTTGCTTTGGAAAGTTGGTGATAGGCATATGCTTTATAGATAACATTACCTACCCGTGATCTAATGTCAACTTTTTGCAGATACAGTGGAGCCTGCACCTTGTAAAATCAGCCCCAAAAGGTTCTTTATATGGAGGGGTCTTAATAGGGAGGTGGACACTCGGTAATCCATATATGAAGGGGGTGGGGGTCGGTGAAAATGTTTTGGGTTACCTATTAGAGAGAGTCTTTAATGGGGAAGGTTTTCATGCTCTCTGTTGACAATTCAGGTTTCATAGCAATAGATAATGGTAGTGATGACTATTGCAGATAAACGAGTGGGATGGTTTGTTTCTCGATCTTGGCGTCAACTTCTCAAGACTTTCTAGTAAATTTGTACTTTAAACCACCCTTACCCCATCATTTTTTTCATTCCACCCTTCTCAGAAAAGGGATAGGGTTAGGATCAGCCCTGGGTTATTGTCATGAAACAAAGAGTCAGATTTTGAGATTGAGAGTCGTGATTATGCATGGGGTAGAGTGCCTTTATTTACATATTCTATATTAAGGTAGGGTGCCTAAATTACAACTTCATTATTTGTTCAGTACGTTTTTGCTGAAACGATTTTAATTTTAATTTTAGCATTGGTTCTGCCACTTCCGGATCGTTTGCTAAGTTTCCCGCCGAATGGGCAGCATATAAGATTATTATTATTATTATTAATAGGATTTTCCCCTTTAGGGAGAATTTGCGTTTGTAAGAATTCTTCTTCTTTTTTTTCTTTTTCTTTTTCTTCCGCTTTGTTTGTCAGATTTCGCTGAAATTTTCAGGAAAGTTGCAGGACTATGTGTGTATTAGAACTTTAAAATATTAAATGATTTCGACGAAGTTTCGGCAAAATATGGCCGAAAAACCGCGACATTTCAATCTTGAAGATCTCAAAAACGGTTGAACGGAATTTGTTCATAATTTCAGTGTTCACTTAAAAATAGATTTACAACACTTCCAGTATAAAATTGAACCGGAAGTGCTCCAGCCAGGAACGTGTAGCTATCATTTGGCTATCAGAACAACCAAAACCGGAAGTAACGTCAAGAAACTAACTACTGGATGTTGTGCCCTTATGTTGGCCCAGGTCAGAAAGGAGTTTGGTGATGATATGTTAAATAGTTTGGATGTTATTAAAATTTATGTAAATTGGGTTGTGTCACTTTCACTTATTCCTATTTATGGAAGTTTTAAGTATTGATTCGATTTTGCTGAAATTTGCAGAAATATTGTAGGACACTATTCTTAAGCGAAATTGCCAATATTAAACCGATTGGCCAAGATTTGGCCGACATATGGCCCCAAATGGCCACATTTTAATCTTGAATAACCCAAGAACGGCTGCACGGAATACTTTCATATTTTCAGTATTTATTAAAGTGTAACATTGCAATACCTTCGTATGAGTCTGAACCGGAAGCGGGGACGAGAATGGCGAAATGTTAATTTTGAATAACTCGGAAACGGCTGTTTGACGGGAGAATCCTGTCATGTTTGCTGTCACACATAAGCCCTCTTGTTATATTTTATTAGATTTTCTGGCTCTCTCTTCCGACGCACACGAGTCCGCATGGCAAAAGCTTGTAGCTTTGTCTGGAGATGTAGTCCTACTGGCCACGTCTGTCCTTGATGAAGCTGTTAGATGAGTGCTGGGTTTCTGAGTAGTGGTGTTTTTGCCGGTGGGCTCTGCAGTCATGACAAACGGGCTGGTACACCCATGGGACACTTTCACAAGGGCTCCTGTGCGTCGCATCTAAATGGTCACCAAGTCGAGAGCAGGTATGTGCCTTGCATACTTAATGGAATGCCCTGTGCATGTCTACACCTACATATCATAGAACGGCGGGGTTTCCAAGTCTGTTGTAGGCCTGCTCTTGTGCTGGTAGGGCAGGTGGGACCAGTGCATCTCTGCACCTTCGGGTGCTTCTTTTTCATTAAATGTGTGGTTCTTGGTTTGGATCTCCATAGTAAACCTGGAAGAGTTGAACATGACACCATATTTTCTCATTCCTATTGTCAGACCAAAGCTCAGTTAGATTGTCATGATTAGTGCATGTAGGCCTATTCACTGAATGTACAAATGTCAGCAAATCAATTTCAAGCAACAGTCGGTTTCTTTTTTGTACAGCTGGTACTGAACAGTTCTTTACCTTTCCTGATGTGAATGCAAGCGTGGCAATCTTAAATGTATCGGACAGCAAAACTAAAGAATACATTTTCTAAGCTGTATGTATGTACGTGTGCCTGTTTGTCCTTTCCGATTAGGACTGTCATATATGTGTATAGCAAAGAGGGCATCTGCTATTCAGGTGGGCTGGGGATTTGAGGACAGCTGACACTGGAAAAGGTCCCTAAAGGCCAACCGGTCTTTTTGGCTGCAACACTAGATGATGAAAATGGTGTTTTACGTCCTCTCGGTCCGGAACAGACACATATGGGACATTTGTAGATACAAAGATGGTGGGAACAATACTGGAGTCAATGCCCGGAGGCAGTGCAACACCAGTAAAGTCCCGATTTTTGTAACAATAAGATAGGTGTAGCAGTAACCACGGCTCGGTTAAACCTCATCGATTATGGTACCGCCACAAGTTATTCCATTTGTAACTGCAACACTAGAGTCGATGCAGTGAGGCTTTATGCTACTCCTTGCCGCCACGAAAGGGCGATAATATTAGGCCCGATCTGCCTATGCCCCCTGGTGACGGGTCAGGAGCAGATACTTTTCTGTGGCTATGTACTACTAGTTCCTGACAGGCAAGGGCGATAATCTTAAGTAGGCGGTGTTTGCATCTCAGGTCAAGAGACAGGGGCAGAGAAATTTCAGTATAAAGCCTCATTGGAAATGATTTTTTCTCCGTGGCAGTAGAAACTTAAGATATCTGACAACATTAAAAGCGGTGGTCAGGTCAGCGAAGGTACTGCTTCATATACTGTTGGAAATGCAAGGTAGGAAAAAAAGTGTCTGTAGATGATTTCTTGACTTTACAGAATCTGCACTATCTCATGTAGAGGGAAACTAATTGCTTCAGTTGTTTGAACATGAATTTTTTGAGAAATTGCAAGTTAGGCCTATTGCCTGCAAAGGATCGGGGAAAATAGTTTCGTTGCTAATTGATACAACGTCAAGGAAAAATTACCTTAAACCTTGTTACATTTTGTGAGTGTTGAAAAGTATGTGGAGACTGCTGTTGTAGTGAATACATCAAACTCATACACACCAAATTGTTCTTTTATCGTGTAGATGTATCTGTAAATGTAGTAACTTTACATTTTTTTCTGATTCACCAGAGTAGAGTATCTCTAGAACTCCCTTCCAAAAGACCCTGCAGGCCAGACTCCTCCTGTGACTATCCTTCCAGTCAATCAAGCGATAGAGAGGGTTGCAGTTTATCTGTCTGTAGCAGCGAAATGAAGAAACAGGAGACAGCGCATGTGGAGGAAGTAGATGGTTCCTTGCAAGACAGCGATCAAAAAGGTGATGTTTCATTGTAAGATTTTACTTGAAAGTAGTTTGAAGTAATTATGTTAGTAGTCGTGTGTGTGTGTGTGTGTGTGTGTGTGTGTGTGTGTGTGTGTGTGCGTGCGTGTGCGTGCGTGCGTGTGCGTGCGCGTGCGCGTGCGCGCGCGTGTGCGTGTGTGTGTGTGTGTGTGTATGATATGCGCATGTGTTTTATATATACATGCGTGCATGTACGTATTTTTGCACATATGTGTGAGCATATGCGTGTATATGTATGCATTGATGTATGTGGGTGGTTTTTTTTAACAGAGCATTTGCTGCAAGAGATGGAACTGATTAACCAAGTCATCAACAAGGCCTCCGACATCAAAACCCTTTTCCGACAGGTGACAGGAATCAGTGAGGAACTGGCCATTTTAAAGGAAGTCACTACATCTGAGCCAAGCGCACGTCTCAATTTCAACACTGGAAAACGTCATCGTCTTCAAAACACATCGAACAAAATCCGTGACACGTTGAAGTCGGAATTCACCCAAATCTCAGAATGTAAGAAGAAAATTGGGGAGATGAGTCCTGCAGGAGAGCTGCCTTTTAGGTACAAGAAAGCTTTACTGACGAGGAAGCAGGTGATGGACAATGAACTGATAGAGGCCAGTGCTTTTTATAAACAGGCTAGCGCGATTTGCATCTCGATCTCACGCTCTGACAAACTGGAAAGGATCAAGGTTCGTAACCAGCATCTTCGTCTATTTTAGTTCTCCTACGAACGCCGCAGAGCTGCAGCTGCCCCCATCACCACTGGCATATCATGTCCTACCTGCAAGCGCATTTGTGCTTCTGAGTTTGGCCTCGGAAGCCACATGCGTGTCCACAGATGAATGGCACAGCGAGAAGTCTCCTGTGTGTGTGAGGGGGGGGGGGGGGGGTGCATGCCTGGGTGTGTGTGGGGGGAGGGGGAGTGCATGCTTGGGTGTGTGTGTGGGGGGAGGGGGAGTGCATGCTTGGGTGTGTGTGTGGGGGGGGGGGTGCATGCCTGGGTGTGTGTGTGGGGGGAGGGGGAGTGCATGCTTGGGTGTGTGCGTGCATGCGCGTGTGTGTGTCTTGGGGTGGTGGTCATCAAAGACGCACCCCTGACTCTTCGCATGTTCGGCATTGAGTCTGATGTGTTTGTGTCAAGTGCCAATAGGCCTGACATCACCACCTGATCATTGATCGCAATAGCCGTGAGTCTTGTTTTGTTATGATTGAAGTGGCTGTGCCTTTTGATGTCTTCATTGACAACTGCTACAATGCCAGATTTGACAAATACCTCCCACTGTGCATGGCGCTCCTTTAGCTTTTCATGTAGAATGTTGGTAGGCCTACTTGTCTATGGCAGTTTGGGCACTGTTCATGCACGCGTGTTGTCATGTTTGCATTTGATCGGCATTAAGTCGTACACTACACATTGGACGGCCAGGCGTGGTAAATTGGGGCAAAAGGGCCTCTCTTTTTTGCGTGGGAATGATTCTTTCAATTTTTAAACGGCTATGATATGTTGTAGTGTGATTCGGCCTCTATCGTTTGCACTTCATGCAACATGTCTGCAGGTTCTAAAAAAAAGAGAAAACAGATTTCTTGCTAAAGGAGGTGGTGGGTCGGCATTTTGCGCCATGTTACTATGCCTAACTATCAGTACATTAGGAATGATATTCATGGGCGAAGTTAACTACTAGTTAAGTGCTAACTAAGGCAAGTCACGTGGTCAACCCTCGGTTAACGGAAAAACTCAGTATTCATGAACCGTAGTTAGTGCTAACAAAGACTCGTAACGGGTGCCCACCGGTTCGCATAATGCGTTTCGCATAATCCTTTGATCAGAGCCGCGGGCGCAAGTCGAGTGTCTCTTTAAAAAAAAACCTGGCAGTTCGCATAAACGGGTTTGCCATTTCGCATATTATGCACTCTTGCAGGTTCTAATGCACTCTACGTGACTTTCTGTTACTTTCTTACTATCCGTAACCCTATCCCTAACCCTATCCCTAGCCTATCCTTAACCCTATTCCTAACCTATCCCCAACCCTATTCCTAACTTTCTGAGTTTTATGCGAAATGCCATGTTCACAGAGCTTTGTATGCGAAGCGGCAGTATGTGAATCGGCTTTATACGAAGCGGCAGTATGCGAAACGGCAATATGCGACCCGGGGTGCACCGCTCGTAACCACTAGTCAATGTAACGACGGGAAATCGGCTAGTTAACTCAACGTGTAACCACTAGTTAAAGACAGTGGCGTTTGTTTTGTTTCGTATCTCTGGGTTGTGCACTGAAAAGAAAAGGTTTTTTTCGAGATCGTTTCACACTTCTTTAGCAGATTAAAGTAAATTCAAAGTTGTAAAAAATAATTATTGTATAGTTTACACACATAAATTATGGCGTTTCTAGCCTAATTGAGGAGCTGAAAGAGGGATTACATAGCAAGATTGCCTGACTAAAAACGAAACACTTTTTCAAAGTACTTTTCATCATTTTTCAAAGCTGTGAGTGGCTATTTAAACCATTCATCCAACGACAACAAAGAAACATAGTTATGGCAGTGACTGAGTATTGCTGAAACTAGTGAAAATTGATATTTGTTTCCAACAAAGCCGTAGACTTAAAAGAAAAAAGTAAGAGATTGCAGCTATAATTCTATGTGTATGTTATATTATCATCAGTATTGTATGTGGATTTTTTTTAACTGTGTCGACTCTATACCGAATCACTTTGCTTAATAATATCTGGCAGTCATTGTCGGGAACGACTGACTAACAGTAACACACAATAATAGGTTAAGCCTAGTGCCCCCCCCCCCCCCCCCCCTTAAATTTACATTTTTAAGTAGTCCAGTGTGTGTGTGTATGCGTGCACGCGTGTGTGTGTGTGTGTGTGTGTGTGTGTGTGTGTGTGTGTGTGTGTGTGTGTGTGTGTGTGTGTGTGAAAGAGTTTGTGAATAGATTCTGCATTATATTTATAAAACAAATCAAGTTATATCAACTTGCAAGTAATGCTTTTATTTTCCCAAATCTTCAAACCTTGTAACTTTTTCACCTTTAAAAAAATTGTTCCTGTGTCGTAGCATGATTTTTTAATTTGGAATAGTCCAAGGAATGTTATTTTTTATAAGCATCACATTGTGTGTAGGAGTGGAGGTGGCAATGAGCTTTCTTTAAAGTCACTACATCAGTGTGTGTGCTTGTGTGTGTGTGTGTGTGTGTGTGTGTGTGTGTGTGTGTGTGTGTGTACACATAAAAAGTATATAGCTGTGTGATTTAATTAAAAGAGTGGAGTGAGGGAAAGAGAATACTGTAGTATTTTTTTTGTTTTAGACTAAGGGGATGTGCACATTACATGCAGAAATCTCATGTGCATATATGCAAATAAGTAAAATAGTGTAAGAAATAAGCGGATGGGATAAGCGCATGCAGAAAAACATCCGTTTATCCCATCCGCTTATTTCTTAAGGAAAAGAAAGTAAGAAAAAGGCGGATGGGATAAGCATGCGCGGAAACGTATGCTCTTAAGCGGATGGGATAAGCGCAAGGGGAAACACATGCACTTCTCCCATCCGATTATGTCTTACTTTCTTTTACTTTTGCTGAAGAGCGCATGAAGTTTACGCATGTAATGTGCACAGCCCCTAAAACCATCAAAGGCAGTGACTTGTACATATTTGCTCAGCTTCTTTTTCTGGATACTGAATGACTGAAAACACATAGTAAGTGTCTTGCTGATAGTTGATAGTGTGTGGTGCATTGTGGGTGAGCTAGCACATTATCTGTAAATACATGTACAGCAGTTGCATTATCATAGTTTAACTCATATAGTATAAATTGACACGAGACATATTTTCTTGTGTATGGATGTTTTTAAACCTTGTAACTTTTTCACCTTCAAAAAATTGTTCCTGTGTCGTAGCATGATTTTTAATTGGGAATAGTCCAAGGAATGTTATTTTTATAAGCATCACATTGTGTGTAGGAGTGGAGGTGGCAATGAGCTTTCTTTAAAGTCACTTCATCAGTGTGTGTGTTTGTGTGTGTGTATGTGTGTGTGTGCGTGCGTGCGTCCGTGAGTGCGTGCGTGCGTGTGTAAAAAAAAGTGTCTTGCTGTGTGATTTAATTAAAAGAGTGGAGTGAGGGAAAGAGAATAGTATTTTGTTTATTTGTTTTAGACTTAGGGGATGTGCACATTACATGCAGAAATCTCATGCGCATATCCCATCCGCTTATTTCTTATTTTCCTTTACTTTTGCTGATGAGCGCATGAAGTTTACGCATGTAATGTGCACAGCCCCTAAAAGCATCAAACGCAGTGACTTGTACATATTTGCTCAGCTTCTTTTTCTGGATACTGAATGACTGAAAACACATAGTAAGTGTCTTGCTGATAGTTGATAGTGTGTGGTGCATTGTGGGTGAGCTAGCACATTATCTGTAAATACTTGTACAGCAGTTGCATTATCATAGTTTAACTCATATATTATCAATTGACACGAGACATTTTTTTCTTGTGGATAGATGTTTATGTGTTAATATTTTTCACATGGACTAAGCTGATCACTGGAGTCATTTTTATGCATAGTTTTTGTACAGTGGAACCTCTCTTATAAGACCTTAAAAAATAATCCAAAATGAGGTGATTTTAATACTTACAAAGAAGGGTAATGTCTCAGAGAAGCAGGTCTTGTGTGTGTGTGGGGGGGGGGGGGGGGAGTCTTTTTAACTAAAAATATTGTGTATTTTCAGTCCCTTCAATTTTGACATAAGCGATTTTTACAATAATAATAATAATAATAATAATAATAATAATAATAATAATAATAATAATAATGAATATTCATATAGCACGGTATTCCATAGTGGGCTCATCGCGATTTTCAAAGGCATCACAACATTATTGACAAAAAACACCCATACACTAATTACTAGTTTGTGCACATACAAATTATACTTAACAGTAAAATATTACGTAAAAATGGTAGGTATAACAAACAAGGTACCTGTGAAAAGGAGAAACTTCAACGTTTCGTGCCCTAGGCACTTAGTCATGAAGTGAAGACAGCAAAGTTGGCAGTAAAATATTATATAAAAACACAGATTAAAAACATCAAATAAGACATGAACCTGTATAAAATAGCATATCACACCAAAGAATGAATTAAAAAAAAATTCACACACACACGCACACACACGCACACTCACGCACACGCACACACGCACACACACACACACACACACACACACACACACACACACACACACACACACACACACACACACACACACACACACACACACACACACACAAAGAAAGAGGGGGGGGAATAAGCGGACGCATAAATGTAGGACCATGTGCATTGGATTACATATAAGCATTTTGAGAACAATATAATTTTGTAGGTGATTTGTGATGCCAACATGATCTTCATTTGAAAAGTCTTTGAACACACACACACACACACAAAGAAAGAGGGGGGAAAATGCTTTGATGTTTAATCGGGATTAAAAGTGCTTATGTCGTACTTTGTTTTGGTGTAAGATAGGAGAGGGAGAGAGGGAGAGAGGGGGGGGGGGGGCAGAAAGGGTTAAGGGCGGGGGGGGGGGGGGGGGGGGTAAAATTGTATGCTTGCGTGCATGCATTTATATCAATTCAAATTCATTTCTTGACTATGTGTGTTTGCGTGCAAGCGTGCGTGCGTGCGTGTGTGTTGCGTGCGTGCGTGTGTGTGTGTGCATGCGTGCGTGTGTGTTGCGTACGTGTGTGCGTGTGCGTGTGCGTGTGTGTGTGTGTGTGTGTGATGGTTATTTTTTGCTCGGATAAACCGGACCTAATGACTTGAATTCGTGTGTGGCTTGCCCTATATTTGATACAATATTCTGTGAGCTTTCTACCTGTTGGATCAGGTGTTTGTACAGTGGACTGTTTTCCGCTGCGTGCCTTTTGTGACCAATTGTGATCACATCCCTAATATTGTCTAACATTTGTTAAATTTGCTGTTTTTTCAGATTGCTTCTCCTTGTGTCAAAGCATACGTGCTACATACAAGGTGTGGGAATTTTTTTATGTACATATTTACACTGGTTTGATTTTCTTTTTTGTTGTTGATATTGATTGTTATTGTTTTGTCTTTGGTATTCTGACCTTTCCTACGCGTTGTTCTAATTGCTACTTCCCTTTCTTACATATTGGTACAATTCTGTGCCAATAGTTTAGTTATAAATTATTTAAATTAGTTTGATTTATCTTTGTTGTTTTGGATTAATGCTTTGTTGAATGTATCCATTTTATTAACATGCCTTCTACATTAGATGTTTGGCCCTCTCAAAACGGTTTAATATCAATAGTGCTCGCAGTAAAACTGATGAAATTACATCAATTGTACATAATGTGGTAATAATTTTCATATTTTTTGCATTGCTGAATCAAGAGTAACTGATTTTATCCCAGACTCTGAGGTACTAATGCCAAACTACAATACCATTCGACTTGACCCTCATTCTCCTAAATCAACAGGGCTGCTTCTATACTGTGTCAATTCATTAAACTATAAAAGGCTTCATCATCTAGAAAGTCATAATGTGGAATCTGTAGTTTACCTTAAGCACAATAAACCTCCCATGATTGGATTCATTTATAGAAACCCTTCCGAAACTGCTAATTGGTATAATAATTTCAATTCTATGATGGATACAGTGATTCTTGATTCCAAAGAAGTAATTTTGTTTGGGGACTTCAACATAGATTTAACATTGTCAGGTACTCAATGGAGTCATTCTTATGCTACATATGGTCTGGAACAAGTAATCGATCGTCTGACACGTATTACAGATAAAACAGCTACTTTAATTGACCACATTTGTGTAAACACAAAATCTAATGTACTTGAATCATGTTCAGTACAAACTGGTTGTAGCGACCACTGCTCTATTTGTGTAACATGGAATAAAAAAACGTGTCAAAATTCCAAAGCCAGGGCACAAGGAATTTTTTTACAGATGCTTTACAAACTTCGATTAAACTACTTTTATAAGTGATCTATTAAATTCCGGACTAGATTATGTTTATCAAATAAGAGACCCTGATTATAGATTTTGCTAAAGCGTTTGATGAAATCAACCATTCACTTTTAATTAAAAAACTTACTCATTACAAAATATCTAGCAGTGCTTTGTGTTTCATTGCGTCGTTTCTTACTGATCGACAACAGTTCGTTGAAATCAATTCTGTAAGGTCAAAGCTGCTCCCGATAAAGTTTGGTGTTCCCCAGGGATCAGTCTTGGGGCCACTTCTATTTTCAATCTACATTAACGACTTGCCTTTGTACATTAAATGCTGTTGTGAAATGTTTGCTGATGACACTTCATTGCAATCTAACAGTACCAGTCCTTTTGAATTAGTAGACAATCTGCAGACCAATGTTAATAAGCTAACTGAGTGGACAGAATTAAACCATATGTCTCTTAATGCACAAAAAACAAAATGTATGTATATAGCCACACATCAAAAGCGAAAGAAGATGAACTCTGTGTTTCCTCCATTGTATGTTAAGGATAAAATAATTGAAGAAGTTTCCTCCCATGAAGTGTTAGGGGTTATCATTGATAAGGACTTATCGTGGGGTGATCACATTAATGACCTTGGTAAGCGTATCTCCAAAATAATTCACCAATTATCAAAAATAAAGAATGTCTTAGACCTTCATTCAAGAAAACTATTTTTCATGCACACATCTTACCTCTTATAAATTACGCATCCACTTTATGGGATAGTGCTAGTGAAAATAATCTAAAATACATAACTCGCTTACACAAAAGAGCTTTAAAGCTAGTCCTACTTAATTCTACTAGCTTGACAATATATGACTATAAACAACTAAACATCCTTCCGTTTAAAGAAAGACTTTTCTTAAACAAATGCCTATGTATGTACAACATCGTAAACGGAACAGCCCCAAATAAAATAATAAGTTCCTTTACATCAAATGAAAATCGACATACTCATAAGCTTTCATTTCCTAAACCCCATAATGATCTGTTCAAATCCAGCTTGACATACTCTGGGGGAAACACATGGAACAACTTGCCATCATTCTTGAAATCATGTCCATCTAAACCAGCTTTTAAAAAGGCTTTAAAGAAGCACCTGGTTGATAAATTGTAATCTGACATTATTAAGATGTATATATGCATTGCATGTTCACATGTCTGGACATTTTTAGTCCGTCACCAAGACGGACTATTGCGATGGGCTGGTTTGTATTTTTGTTTGTTTGTTGTTGGTTGGGTTTTTTTGGGTTTTTTTTCCCCTGTCTGTCCCAAGGATATCTCCCGAACCGCTTGACCGAATCGCGTCACATTTTGTGTGAAGGTGTGCCTCCTTAATAGGAAGAGATCGGCGCAAACCATTTTGCCGTCTTGACCTTGACGTACGACCTTGAAAACCGAAAATCTATTTTTAGCCATATCTCGGGCACCAATCAACATAGGATGTTGAAACTTGGTATGAAGGTGGTTTGGCTTATGCCCGTTCTGATGATGGCATACCGATCAAGGTCAAGGTCAAGGTCAAAAAGATCGCTGGAGCCTGAAAATCGGAGGGTCATTTTTTTCTCCTTCTGTCTGTCCCAAGGATATCTTTCGAACGGGTTGACAGAATCACGTCAAATTGTGTGTGCTGGTGTGTCACCATGAGAGGAAGGCATCCGCGCAAACCATATTGCCGTCGTGACCTTGACCTTGGCGTACGACCTTGAAAACCGAAAATCTTTCAGGGGCCATAACTCCCACACCGTTAGTGTTAGAGTCTTCAAATTTGGCATGAAGGTACTTTGGCTTATGCCCGTTCTGATGGTGGCATACCGATCAAGGTCAAGGTCACGGTCCGGGCGATCTGTAGGCCTTGAAAGTGGTAGGGGTCTACACATTGGGTTTTAAGCCATATTTTCCACATTGGTACTTGACAGAAGCGCTTCAGATTGTGTGTGGTACTGTATACCCTAGAGAAGAAAACATCCGAGCATAAATTATCACCATGCTGACCTTGACCTTGAAGTGTGACCTTGAAAACCGAAATTTCCTTCTTTGCGCTATATGTTTCTTCTTCAAGCTGTATCTCGTGAACTAGAAGACAGAATCCCTTCCAATTTTGTGTCAGGATGTGACACTCTACGGGGTGTCGCAAGTGCGTGGCATTGCTGGTGACGGACATGTCTGCCGCTCGGCGACGCCCTTGTATTTTCTTCCTTCTGTCTTCCCTTTCCTTATTTTTTGTTCTCCAATTGTGTGTGCAGATGTGTGTGCGTGTGCGTGCGCGTGTGTGTGTGTGTGTGCGTGTGTGAGTGTGTGTGAGTGTGTATGTGAGTGAGCGTGTGTGTGTGAGTAAGCGTATGTGTATGTGTGTGTGTGTGTGTTTCCTCCCCCGGCTACCCCTCTCTCTCCCTCCCTACCCCCTTCTCTCTCTCTCTCTTCTGTTTGGTTCTTTGGTGTTGGTTTTTCTTTCATTACACTGATCATAATGTTTTTAGTCCGTCACCAAAGGTGATCGGACTATTGCGATGGGCTGGTTTGTATGTTGTTGGTTTTTTGGGTTTTGTTTTTTCTGTCTGTCCCAAGGATATCTCCCGAACCGCTTGACCGAATCGCGTCAAATTTTGTGTGAAGGTGTGCCACCTTATAGGAAGAGATCCGCGCAAACTATTTTGCCGTCGTGACCTTGACCTTGACGTACGACCTTGAAAATCGAAAATCTATTTTTAGCCATATCTCGGGCACCGATCGACATAGGATGTTGAAACTTGGTATGAAGGTGGTTTGGCTTATGCCCGTTCTGAGGATGGCATACCGATCAAGGTCAAGGTCAAGGTAAAAAAGATCGCTGGAGCCTGAAAATCGGAGGGTCATTTTTTCTCCTTCTGTCTGTCCCAAGGATATCTTTCGAACGGGTTGACAGAATCACGTCAAATGTTGTGTGCTGGTGTGTCACCATGATAGGAAGGCATCCGCGCAAAATGTTTTGCCGTCGTCACCTTGACCTTGGCGTACGACCTTGAAAACCGAAAATCTGTCAGGGGGAATAACTCCCACACTGTTAGTGTTAGAGTCTTCAAATTTGGCATGTAGGTACTTTGGCTAGGGTAGGGTCTACAAATTGGGTTTTACGCCATATTTTCCACATTTGTACTTGACAGAAGCTCTTCAGATTGTGTGTGGTACTGTATACCCTAGAGAAGAACACATCCGAGCATAAATGATCACCATGCTGATCTTGACCTTGAAGTGTGACCTTGAAAACTCAAATTTCCTTCTTTGCGCTATATGTTTCTTCTTCAAGCTGTATCTCGTGAACTAGAAGACAACATCCCTTCCAATTTTGTGTCAGGGTGTGACTGCTACGGGGTGTCGCAAGTGCGTGGCATTGTTGGTGACGGACATGTCTGCCGCTCGGCGACGCCCTTGTCTATGTTTTGTGTTCCTGTAAATATGCTATTTTTTCATAGATTTTTGATTGATGTGTGGGGGGTTTTATGAAGGCAGGATGAAAAAAAGCTTTGTCAGCTTATTCTTTAACCCTCAATAAATATGATTTTGACTTGACTTCACTTGACTTGACTGCATGCACACTCACACAATCAGTCATGTAAGTTACATCGAATTGTTGTGGAGAATGGTTTGTCACTGTGTGCAATAGTGTTTTGTTTTCATTAACTCTGCTACTCTTAATAATGAGTGAACAATGAGTGATCAAGACAGAAAAACAGAATGAATGATGAATGAAAAATGGTGTTTTACGACCTCTCGGTCTGGAACAGACACATATGGGACATTTGTAAATACAAATATGGTGGGAACGATACTAGAGGCAATGCCCGGAGGCAGTGCTACACCAGTAAAGTCCCGAATTTTTAACAATGCAGATAAGTGTAGCAATAACCATGCCTCGGTTAAACTCATCGGCTATAGTACCGCCACATTGAAAACAAAATGAAAACAATGAATGAAGAATGAAAAATTGTGTTTTACGTCCTCTCGGTCTGGAACAGACACATATTACAAACTCTGCTACTCTTAATAATGAGTGAACAATGAGTGATCAAGACAGAAAAACAGAATGAATGATGAATGAAAAATGGTGTTTTACGACCTCTCGGTCTGGAACAGACACATATGGGACATTTGTAAATACAAAGATGGTGGGAACAATACTGGAGGCAATGCCCGGAGGCAGTGCAACGCCAGTAAATTCCCGATTGTTTTAACAATACAGATAGGTGTAGCAATAACCACGCCTCGGTTAAACCTCATCGGCTATGGTACCGCCACAAATATGATTAACGCTGTATATTAATGTATAATGAAAATAGACAAATTTATTGACATATTGGTGTAACATGTGTTATTAAATAACATGCAACACACCTAAAACATGTCCAAAACAATTAAATTCAGCCAGAAGTTGCATGTAAAAATGCCAATATGAGCTAAGTGACAGTGGAATATAATTATGTTCTTTTTTTTTTATTGATAAGTCTTTTTTTCATAATGGTGGTGGTGTGAATAACAACAAAGTTTGACTTTAAAGTTTTTGTTCTTTTTTTTGTTTTTGTTTTTTTGGGGTGGGGGTGGGGACTGTGTAATAAACTAGGTTACTTTTTTTTTAACCAGGTTTAGTTTAGTTTCCTTTATTTATAGTAGTGCTGGTGGAGTAATGTGCTTGGTGCTGTACCATCGCCTTTGCTATGATCTGTTGCTGGGACATTCCAGTGACACTGAGCTGCTGTGACTTGATGGAGGATCAACCACTGCTGTCTCCACTCGGTATATGGTTGAACCGATGATATCTCTAATGGCTGTTCCAAAAGCTCTTCAGTGACTATGTCCACAGCTGGCTTGATGGAGGACCAATTTGCACCAGCAGGCAACTCCATCTCTGAACAAAAGCATTGAAAATATGATAAACTTAATAATTTAATAAAATTCACTCATTTATTAAAATAAATACATTTCTCTGTGCGTGAGAAGCAAGACAACCTTTGTGAGTTACCGGGAAATTTACTTTTCGTCTGCTCCGCCAGAAACAATCTTCTTTACTTCACTGTCCGCCTTGAATCATCGATAACCGAGAATAAAAGAAATAAAAAAACGTTATCACAGATTGAAAAATTCAACAAACTATATCATATTGGAGGGTACCCCTAAGCCTGATCACCTCCCGGGCATCCCACAGCCAGAGCACAACGGCCTCAAGGCTTCGTCTGTCAGGATGAACCAAACTTTGTACTTTGCCTGTGAGAATTCCCAATCTGGGAAGAGGCGAACAGTTAAGAGATTATGATAACACGAATTTTAAAACAGTTTCACTCATCAAAAAATGTAGGCTCACCTCGGAGCTTTCGGGTGCGTCACGCTCCCGTCGTCTGCTGAGAGGCCACTGGCGGTTCAGTGCACACGATCGTGAGTACAGCTCAAGGCTGCACCCACGTCGCATGACTGAACCAGGGACGAATAAGCCGCGGGCAAGGTGTGTCTCCCACGGTCCCGGTTGAGTGTGGGCTTGGCGGCCGTGATGTAGATGGCCTCCTTCACCCCTCTCTGGAACCATCTGCTGTCTCGGTCGATCCAGCACAGAGATGTTGTCGGGTGAGAACCGGTGGTCGTAGTTGGCCATGTGGGACGCAACCGGTGACGAATCCCGTCTGTGCTCCGTGACTCTCTTCCTGAGGCTCCTTTCTGTCTCCCCAATGTAGACCCCCTTGTTACAGTCTCCGCAATCAATGCGGTAGCCGACTCCCGACTGGTCGAGCTTGTTGGTCTTGTCTTTGGGGGCAACTCTTGCTGCGGATGGAGTTGCAGGGCTTGCTGTGGACTGCGACCCCTCAGTCTTTCTGATCTTGCGGCTGAGGGCCTCTGTGATGCCACGGACATAAGGGATGGTAGCATGCCCGCGGCGAGGGGTCTG
>CM065694.1:38705398-38722898 GCA_017654935.2 Phymorhynchus buccinoides
TTTCTTGCAAAAACGTATCCGTCAGGGTGCCCCTTTAAACCGTCTAGCAGGGGGGGGGGGGGGGGGGGGGGGGGAATCCGCGATGGCTAACTTTCTCCTTTTATTTTATTTTTCGTCGATCGCTCTGGTTCCTGTCAAATGAGCGCAGATGCGTCATGCTGCAGTTATGCGCCTAATTAAGTCTTCGACTGGAGAAAATCTTTGTAAGATTAACGAAGAGAAAGGACCAGTAAAGCAGAAAGATAGTAGAAGACAGTAAGCAAAGGGAAAGGGAAGAGGCAAAGAGAGTGACGGATGAGAGGAAGCTACAAGAACAGAACTTCCAGAAGGTGGGGGGACTACTTTAAAATTTAAAAAAACGGTATCCCCATGGAGGGTGGCAAGGCTGCCTGCTGTCACCAACACTCTTCTTGATGGTCATTCATTGGATAATGAGAAGGACAACCGAGGACAACAACACTGGCATCCAGTGGACCTTCACCAACACTCTTCTTGATAGTCATTAATTGGATCATGAGAAGAACAACCGAGGACAACAACACTGGCATCGAGTGGACCTTCACCAACACTCTTCTTGATAGTCATTCATTGGATAATGAGAAGGACAACCGAGGACAACAACACTGGCATCGAGTGGACCTTCACCAACACTCTTCTTGATAGTCATTCATTGGATAATGAGAAGGACAACCGAGGACAACAACACTGGCATCCAGTGGACCTTCACCAACACTCTTCTTGATAGTCATTAATTGGATCATGAGAAGGACAACCAAGGGCAACAACACTGGCATCCAGTGGACCTTCACGAAACAGCTTGAAGACCTTGACTTTGCTGACGACGTCGGTCTCCTTTCTCACAGACAGCAACACGCTCAAGCCAAATTAACATGACTCTCCGAAGAGGCAGAGAAGACCGGCCTGAGGATGAACATAAAGAAACCGGAGGTGATGAGAGTCAACAGCAAGCAAGAACTCCCAATTCACCTGAACGGAGAGACTATTAAGGAGAGTGACTCTTTCACATCATCTTGGGAGCATTGTGAGCGAAGACGGCGGGGCAGACAGTGACACCAGAAGCCGGATCAACAAGGCCAGGCACGCATTCCGGATCAACAAGGCCAGGCACGCATTCCGGATCAACAAGGCCAGGCACGCATTCCGGATCAACAAGGCCAGGCACGCATTCCGGATCAACAAGGCCAGGCACGCATTCCGGATCAACAAGGCCAGGCACGCATTCCGGATCAACAAGGCCAGGCACGCATTCCGGATCAACAAGGCCAGGCACGCATTCCGGATCAACAAGGCCAGGCACGCATTCCGGATCAACAAGGCCAGGCACGCATTCCGGATCAACAAGGCCAGGCACGCATTCCGGATCAACAAGGCCAGGCACGCATTCCGGATCAACAAGGCCAGGCACGCATTCCGGATCAACAAGGCCAGGCACGCATTCCGGATCAACAAGGCCAGGTACACATTCCGGATCAACAAGGCCAGGCACGCATTCCGGATCAACAAGGCCAGGCACACATTCCGGATCAACAAGGCCAGGCACGCATTCCGGATCAACAAGGCCAGGCACACATTCCGGATCAACAAGACCAGGCACGCATTCCGGATCAACAAGGCCAGGCACGCATTCCGGATCAACAAGCCAGGCACGCATTCCGGATCAACAAGCCAGGCACGCATTCCGGATCAACAAGACCAGGCACGCATTCCGGATCAACAAGGCCAGGCACGCATTCCGGATCAACAAGCCAGGCACGCATTCCGGATCAACAAGGCCAGGCACGCATTCCGGATCAACAAGGCCAGGCACGCATTCAACACCTTGCGGCCCGTCTGGAACTCCAAAGCACTGTCCTTGCTGGACAAGACCAGAATCTTCAATACCAACGTGAAGGCAGTGCTCCTGTGTGGTTCTGAAACCTGTGGAGTCACCAACACCAACAAGCACCAGACGTCAACAAATGCCTACGCTACATCCTGAATGTCACTAGGTGGCCCGATACAATCCAGGTGTAGAGTGGCACAGAGGTAACGCGTTCGCCTTGTGTCAAGTAAACCCGAGTTCGAACCTGGGTATAGGGGATTTTTCCTCTCACTTTGCACTAGGCCTTACGGTCTGAACGTGGAGTCTTTCGAATGAGACGATGAACCGAGGTCCCGTGTGTCCATGCACTTAGCACACGTTAATCCCAGTGGCAACGAAAAAGTTCTCATTTGGTCAAATTTCACCCCCACCCCCACCCCTGCTTTCCTTCCTCATCAGTCACACAAAAGTCGCATGCAAAAAATACAAAATGCCTCTGGCTGCGACGCGCTCTCCAGGTGGGAGCAACCCGAATTTCACAGAGAAGCCTCTGTGACTATCTAATACCTAATACAATTTCCAACACCAGCCTTTGAGGGAAAAACCAGCCAGAACTCCATCAGCCAAGATGCGAAGAAGCGCAAGTGGGAGTTGGATAGGGCACACTACCCTACGTAAACCAGCGGACACCACCGCCAGGCAGGCACTGGACTGGAACCGGCAGGGGAAAAGAAAAGAGGGAAGGCCAAAGCAGACCTGGAGAAAGAAGCGAGGGATGCCGGACAGACGTGGGCCCAACTGAGGGGAGTTGCCCAGAACAGAGTCCGTTGGCGCGGTGTTGTTGCCGCCCTGTGCTCCTCAAGGAGCCTACAGGAATAAGGCCGTGTACACATTATCTGCGGAGATCCCGTGCGGAAACCCGTGCGCAATCCGTAAATAAGTCAGTAAGTCAGGGAGGGGGGAGGGGGGGTCAACTGATTTTCAGGGTTGCATCATTAACAGGCAGTGCGAAACCCCTGTGTGTGCTGTGAAATTAACATTACGACAATTTATATGTTTTCGCTTATAATTCAATCGCTTCTCTAGCACATGTGTTTTTTTGGTATATAATACTTAGCTGTGCACAACAAGTTCCGTGCGGAAACTCATGCGCAATCCACACAACATTAATCTGGATGTAAGAAATATGAAAGAGTGTGCATAATACACGCGGAAACCCGTCCAGAATCCCATCCGCTAATTTCTTATATAAGTGTAACGGGTTACGGAAACCAACAGTCTCATCAACCGTACAGAACTTGTGGATTGCGGATCTAATGCCTAATTTCAAAAAAATATAGGGTAAGACGGGGTAAAAAGCCCATGGGCGGGTAAGAAGCCCATGCCAATAATCTCATGAAATGAAGCAAACTTCAGTCAAATTTGCCCATGACACTGAGACGAACGCTAAACATTAACACTCGTCTCATTGGCAAAATGTGACTGAAATTTGCTTCATTTCATGAGATAACTGGCATGGGCTTCTTACCCGCCCATGGGCTTTTTACCCCGTCTTGCCCTATACTGTAACTATCGTAACCATGGGGAGAAGCAAAACAACAACAACAACAACAAGCTAGGATTTTGTGCAGCTTGCAAACAATCATCTACGTTTCAAAAACAAAAAGCAACTCACCCAAGGTATATTTTAGAATGATAGCATCCTTCTCGGACGGTAAAACGTAGTCGTACGCCTCAGACGGTAGGGTGAAGTTGAACGCATCCGACGGCGAAGAAGAGTTCACCCTGCAAGGGGCATAACTGTCGTTGGCGGTCTCGTTGTCGCACAAGATGTGGGCTGCCTTGCTGAGGGAGCCGTTGTTGGGCGCGGGGCTCAGGCCCAGGATGTGGCACATCAGGGGGTAGACGTCGGTGAGGTGGAAGGGGTCGGCGTAACGCAGGCCCTGCTTGAAGGCCGGGCCCTTGGCCATGAAGAACGGCCACATGTGGGAGCAGAACCGGGGATCCCAGCCATGGCCCCCTTCTGAAATGCAGAAAGTCAGGACAGACACAGACTTCTGTAAAAAACACACCTACAAACTAAAATGCTAATCTCTTAGTATGATGCTTGAAAGCATAGGTCTGTCCTTCGTCGTTCACATTAATACTTGTGTTAGTTTTTTAAAGTGGTGACAGCAGACTTGGGTGCGGTCTCGTCCCGTTAAGGGCCTGCTACATTACGTACGATTGACTGTCAATGCGATGCGATTGTGCCGATGCGAATCATGTTTCACGTGAAATTCATGTATTGGGTCTACTTGAGTATATGGAGCGAAAGTTGTAGAATTATTTTATAGACGGAAGTATTTCATGTGAATCACGACTCGCATCGTCACATTCGACAACGAATCGTATGTAGTGTAGCAGGCCGTTTATGGTGTAAAGACTTCAGGGCAGAAACGTTCCATTGAGGAGGGCTTCTTTTCTGATGACCCTCTATTGCGCAGCTCTCTGTAGAGTTTATCGTAGAGTTTCTCTACACATAGAGGTGAAAATGATGTTTTACGTCCTCTCGGTCATAGACACATAGGGGACATTTGTAAATACAAAGATGGTGAGAACGATACTGGGTGCAATGCCCGGAGGCAGTGCAACACCAGTAAAATCCCGAGTTTTTGACAATAGGTGTAGCGGTAACCACGCCTCGGTTAAACCTCATCGGCTATGCTCTACACATAGATCTGTACTTAGTCATATAAATAAGGATAGAAACTAACACAATGAAGCACACTCGCAACACAAACATAAAAAACGTAAATTGTCTCAGTCTCCCATCCCCCACCATCCCACAAAAAAGATATAGCCTACAAACTAGTGATGTTAACCACCTTGATAATAACAACCTTGAAATGGGGAACAGTCAGTCTTAAAGTACACGGTCAACAGAATTAAACCTCACCCAATCAGAATCACTCCCCATATTCTGACTCCTTTAAGTTTATCCCAGATGCAGCTATACTGTTCACAAAAAGTAGGGGACATTGAGTTTGCAATATCACCACGGGTTCAATAACCAGACCATAAATTTAATTTCATGTGAAACTGATAGTTCAGCCTTTCTTGGCTGTAAAATCGAAGACAAAAATCAATGTTAAAATGTCACGTGACTGTCGGAGGCGATAAACATCAGTGGGTGTGTTATTCCAAATCACAAAACACCTTTACACAGTCGACAGGCATTCAAGGCAATGCTTTATCATGCTCGGGAACAGTATCCTGAAGATTTTACGGAGGATCAATGTTTTTTCCCAGTGTCCCTAGATCCTCTTATGACTGTTACAAAGATGCAAGGTGAAATTGAAACGCCAGCGTTGGGCAGATTTTAACCTCCACAATGACAATTCGCGTGTCCACTGAGCCCATTTTGTGCAGGATCACCACAAAACGCAGATCATCGCATGGTGTACAAGTCCCCTAACCATTTTCAGTCAAATGCAGCTATGCCTTGCAGGAAACAGTGGCCCAACACGTTTGCAACTGTGTTATGATTATTTTGTGAGTTTTGGACATTGCACGTATTGATGTCCGTCTTCTGTAACAATCACGTGACGTTTCAAAATTAATTTTAGTCTTCGATTTTATGTTCAAAGAATATCATACTTTTGTTTTCAAATTGAATAGAACTTATAATTTCGTTATTGAACCCATCGTGATCTTACAAAACACATTATCCCCTACGTTTTGTGAGCAGTAATATATTTTGAAGCTTCAGAAAGACCAGGCCAAAGGTTTCTCTTTCACACAAGCAAGTAGCATATCTGCTAGCTTTGGTTAGGGCTAGAGAAAGGAATACAGATGCTATACCCGAACGATGGGCAGGAAGAAAACATTGCATTGTGTAATGCTGGGCGGTAAGTACTTCAAAAAAGATAGACTGTACGTAATGCACTGGCTACAAGTATTTAAATTAGAGCATGTGTTCATCAACTTACTCTTGTACAGCTTTTTCTTGTTGCCGATAATGGTCCATCCCGGCTCAGCGTAGATGATGATGGGGGCGATGCGGCGGCTGGAGGAGTAATGCATCTTGACCAGCTCCTCGCTGTCACTGCTGGTGGCTACATGCAGGTTACGGTGCTTCCCTTTCAGCCCATCCACTAGTTTCTGATAGTACCCTGCATGCCAAAAGCATTGGGAAAACATTATTTTGTACAGAAAAGTAGGCCTACACGAAATGCAGACTTTTTAAAAAAAGTATCAGGCAAACAGTAGGCCCCAACATCGGTTGTATATTATTAATGTTATTCTTTAAATAGAATACAACCGACATAGGGGCCTACTGTTTGCTTGATACTAAAAATGTATAATACTTGATTTTTCAAGCAATTTAGTTTGATATGACATAAACACGATGATGGTGACGACTGTGGTGTTGGTGGGGTCATGATGATGATGATGATGATGATGAGGAGGAGGAGGAGGAGGAGGAGGAGGAGGAGGAGGAGGAGGAGGAGGAGGAGGACTATCAACTACTATCCGGCAAACAACACATCAATTAAATTATTTCTGTGCTGAAAACCTTATCGGGATTATTTTCAACATTATCTTGTAAACTGGTTTTCACTTTCAGACAAGTGTTTGTCTGATACAAACAAAAATCATTAATGTTCAATACAATTTTTTTTAAATGATACACCACAATCACTTAGTAATGCAAGTGCCCATATAAATTCAATAGTATCCTGGGAACAAAAGACTTTTTTAATCAGCAAAACCACAAAACTTTCAATAAAGATATATGAATTTTTTTTTAATAACAACGTCCAATGCGTGCATATGTATGCCAATCTAAATTGTACAACTATGATTTCAGGATAACAAAGGAGACAGCTGCTATTCCAAATGGCTGAGCTAGAATTTTGTTGATACATGTCTTGGCCATGGTACATTCCCACTCTTTTGGTCAAGACTACTTTAAAACAGTTGGTGGGAGGGGGTGGGGGTCTCAAAAGGCCATCTAATCCCGCTGCTTGCAGCACAAAATGACAGGGGAAATGTCCCTTAGTTTGAGAGTCATAATTGTTCACTAAAGAAATATATTACCTGTAGCAAGAATTGTTTTTGCTGTAAAACATAATTGATTGTACAGTTCTCGCTTCATAACTGTTCCCTAATTCAGGCAATGGTCAACTTCTGATAAAAGCCATTTAAGTAGGCCTAAAGAGTCAAAACGTCGTAGCCCTCAAGTCAAAGAATTGCGGCAACAAACAGCATGGTATTCCATGAGAAGAACACATCTAATATATCAAACTAATAGTTTAGTCCGTGGTTGGGTGCATACAAAAACGATTATTAAAATTCGAAATATTTACGGTTTTAAATGGGCGTTCGGGTGTTTTCATTGTATCAAACTAATCATATATCAAACTAATGCAGTAGTTTACAAGAATACAGGAAACTGACCTTTCTTTGGCCATATATTGCTCATTGCTTTGTCTCCGAAATGCGGATAGGCTTCGTACCACGAGGGATCGACCAGCTCATCAATGTTGATCGTTGCTTCCTTATACAGTGGCAACTGTCCGTGGTCAGCAGTGATGATCACATTCAGCTCATCCTCCAGGCCCCTCTTCTTCATCTCTGACAACAAGTGGCTGACGATTTTATCACGAGAGCGAATGGAATCCAACACTTGCTGTGAGCCTGGTCCCCGTTTGTGAGAAATATCATCAGGCTCATTCATGTACACGGCAACAAAGTTGACTGGCTCAACACCTGTACCAGTCAGCCAGTCCAGAGCCAGGTCCACTCTGGCAATAGCACTGACCTCGTTCTCTTCGGTGCTCCATTCTCCCATGCGAGATTCCTCAGGCAATCTTCCCTTAATCCTGGCATCAGCGCATGGCCAGTAAATCGTGCCAGAGCGCCGGCCGTTGCCAGATTTGGAGTTGGTCACCCACACTGGTTCTGCTCCAACATCCGTCCACTGGGAATCTTCAGCTCTGAGTTTTCCAGCGTGAGGCATGGAGGCTTCTAATTTAGGGTCAAAAAAGTAGTTTTCAACTATGCCATGGCTCTCGGGGTACAGACCCGTCACTAGAGTCATGTGATTAGGGCGAGTCACAGAAGGGAACACATTCTCCACCCATCTGACATGTACCCCTTTGTCCATGAACTCTCCAAAGCCTGGCAGCTCAGAGCCAGGGAGTTTGTTCAAGAAGTTCCAGCCAAAACTATCGAAGGTTATAACTAATAGTTTTGGTACAGTGCTTCGGCCTGTTACTTTCGGAAGGAATAAGAGAACCAGGATGAACGATACCAGCAGAGTGATTGAAGACGTTAGATACAGCATAATAATGCAAGTTGGATGCAGCTTCTGGAAAAGAACAACCAATATAAATGAAAATATGCTAATCAGGATAAACATAACTGTCTTAACTGAGATAGTTTCGTATATGTTTTAATCGCAAGCCAATTTTGTGCTCAACATTAAGAATGTTTTACGTATACTTGTATTGTATGTGTACAACATGTTATTGCTGTTGGGTGCTCAATAATATTTTTTAGAGATTTGGGGTAGTCAATGTGATAGATTAACTGATCCTCCTCCATCTCTCTGTGTCTATCTCCGTCTTTATGTCTCTCTGTCCGTCCATCAGTATGTCCCTTTAATGTTGTTTTAGTATGTCCCTTTAATCAATGTTTGTCTGTCTGTCATTCTGCCTGTCTCTATTTCTCCCCTTTTTTTCAATGTGTGTGCATGTGCGCCTACGTATGTGGATTTGGAACTTCTTTGCTGGGTGATTACAAAATTCGTACGTATATGTATGTGCATGCATGCATTAACCTTTACCGGACTTCTGGGGTCGCCCACGACCCCCTGACACACAAAACATGTTATATCTCTAAAACTATTTAAGCAATCTTCATGAAGTTTCATGACTTTGTCAAAGACGTAAACCATCCGTACAGGGATAAACACATGGTGACTCATTGACAAGTAGGGGTCGTGGGAGACCCCCGCCATCCGGACAGGGATAAACACCTAGGAATTCGTTCTTTGCTGAGTAGGGGGTCGTGGAAGACCCCAGCCATCGTGTCCGTGTAGTCAAAAGCATGATCCGGTAAAGGTTAAACCAACTCTAGAAGGTTCAACAGACTGAAGTCGCGCTTTTCTTAAATAGTGACCATTACACGGACAACACCACGGATCTTTAAAGTAAAGGAACATGGTCCAAAATTGTGGATCGTGTGAAACTGACATGAACCGAATGAGAGACTTAGTGCGATTTTTTTCACGCCAGAGGGAATGACGCTCGTGTGGGGCTAATCCTCTCTATATTCTTAGTTGGGGATAAAGAAAATGAGAGAGAGAGTGAGTAGTCCTACCATCTCTCTCTCTCTCTCTCTCTCTCTCTCTCTCTCTCTCTCTCTCTCTCTCTCTCTCTCTCTCTCTCTCTCTCTCTCTCTCTCTCTCTCTCTCTCTCTTACTACGTCGAATGTGCCAGTACTTTGTGTATATGCGTGTCTATGTATGACTTTGGCCTTTCTAAGGGCCAGTGGCCTATAGATATTAAAAATATTGTTCTTGTTCATTGTTCTTGTTCTCTCACTAAGCCCAAGTAAGAAAATCGCGTGATAAGCCCCTAGTGCATTGACTGCCCTCTGATGTGACAAATATCGCCATAGGTCGACCATTGCTGTTAGGAAAAAGACCACAATACCAAACTTTGATGAACATTTCACAAACTGTCTCACAACGTCTAAAGAATAAAACTTGCATGATAACATGACTCGGTTCATTGAGCGACGTGCAATGCAGCCCTTAAGTAGGGGAAGACGGGGTAAAAAGCGCATGGGCGGGTAAGAAGCCCACCCCAATTATCTCATGAAATGAAGCAAATTTCAGTCTCATTTTGCCCATGAGACGAGCGTTAATGTCTAGCATTCGTCTCATGGGCAAATTTGACTGAAATTTTCTTTATTTCATGAGATAATTGGGGTGGGCTTCTTACCCGCCCATGCGCTTTTTACCCCGTCTTCCCCTAGGTGTAGGAGTCTTCTTCCACAGAGCTACAGTAGCCTAATAAACCCAACCAACCATGACAACACCATTCAACGCACGCTACAGCCAGTAAAAAGAAAATCAATACCTGTGTTGGAACTAAAAAAAGAAATCTGGGCATGCGTAAAATATGAATGAATAAGCCTAGGGGAAGACGGGGTAAAAAGCGCATGGGCGGGTAAGAAGCCCACCCCAATTATCTCATGAAATAAAGAAAATTTCAGTCAAATTTGCCCATGAGACGAATGCTAGACATTAACGCTCGTCTCACGGGCAAAATGAGACTGAAATTTGCTTCATTTCATGAGATAATTGGGGTGGGCTTCTTACCCGCCCATGCGCTTTTTACCCCGTCTTCCCCTATGTCAATTTGAAGACAGGACTATGAAAGCGAGCTGTTCTCATACCAAAAGCCTTGACAGCAACAGAGAGAAAAGATATAAAAATGAGAAGTAGTGTTTAAATCAAGAATTATTTAAGGCAGCTCTACCGTACCAGTCCCATTAACCCTTTCACCGCCAGTGTCGAATTTTAGCACCACAATGGTTTAACACCCATGTCACTAAAAGGCATCAAATCAGGGCCTGTTATCCCAAAACCCTGTTTTCTTAATTTTGGAAGGTAAAGGTAGGCCTAATATTATATATGTCACAGAGGAAATCGCAATATTGCAGATATTTTATTTTCTCTACCCAGTTAAGTTTAATGGTATTTATTGGCTGAAAAGTGGCTGGCGGCGAAAGGGTTAAAAAAAAAAAAATTAAGGTTCAGTTTTCTACCATGTCCATGTTCCAACACGTCTAGTAATTTGGAGCGGGCTGCGTGGAGCTGCAGTATTGGTTCCGTTCGGGTTTTGTTATAATAAGTATTTTGGTTTTCAGTTAAAATTAGGATTTGGGTCAGTGAAGCGTAAGTTGAATGGGTAGTAAATTAGACACGGTGGGATGAAGCACAATGTGTGACCTGACTGGCTGGGTCAGTCTAGTGATAGGTTTTGTGTGGGGTTTTTCCCGAAAGAGTTGCACTCACTAAGTTCTCCGCCCATTGGTGTTTTACGTCCTGAATAGGGCGTTTGCCACGAGTGTTCGTTCACTATACTAGACTACTAATTTGCCCGAGCTCGTTCTGCCCGAGTTGCGTTGACCTTTCTAATTCAACTCTCTAAATTCAACTCAGTGAAATTCAAGGTCACCGGCGCGTGGCAAATGCTCTATTGGACTCTGCCAGTCAAAATATCATTTTCAAGCGTGTGTGTGTGCGTGTGTGTGTGTGGGTGTGTGTGGGTGGGTGGGTGTGTGTGTGTGTGTGTGTGGGGGGGGGGGTGGCGTGCGTGTGTGTGGGGGTGGGGGTGGGGGTGGGGGTGCGTGTGTGTGTGTGTGTGTGTGTGTGTGTGTGTGTGCTTCAGCTGTGAAGCATAATAGGTCGCGTGAATAATAGGGATCCCTCAATTTAAAGAAAACTATGGCAGCTCACGTCAATGAGCAATTCACAGTTCACACAACAGTATTGTCTGTATCGAATCACAAAGAATATAAAACTGACTCAAAAAGAAAAGTCTATGTAGGCCTATATTATAAGTATAAAGTTACCTGTCAAAACAAGGCAGCCTCGACTGGCAGCAACTCCTCTGGCCGTGGCAGCGCACACCTGACAACCAATTGGAACAGTCCATACCTTTATATTATGCATTTCAATATTGTTGCTGCATGCCGTAAATAAGGGAAGACGGGGTAAAAAGCGCGTGGGCGGGTAAGAAGTCCACCCCAATTATCTCATTAAATAAAGAAAATTTCAGTCAAATTTGCCCATGAGACGAATGCTAGACATTAACGCTCGTCTCATGGGCAAAATGAGACTGAAATTTGCTTCATTTCATGAGATAATTGGGGTGGGCTTCTTACCCGCCCATGCGCTTTTTACCCCGTCTTCCCCCCTATCAAGGCAGCAAGTATGTCTGAAATAGGCCTACACTATGGCTTGTACCCACGTGTCGTCATATCCGGCCACAAGGAGCGTGCCATATTATGGGAGACCGCCATCTTAGTCAGTAACTTTGTTTGAAAAATGCCAGATCGATGCTGTTTACACACAAATCTGACTAAGATGGCGACACTTCCGTTGGAAGGGTCGAGATGCGCACGCAGGTGGGGGGGGGGAGCCATAGGGCCAACTCACTCCCCCACCCATCTACCTTGCCCCTGGCCTTTTCTTTGTCTATTCACTTATTATTGAATGGTGGCACAAACCTCAGTGAAGCATGCATGAGTGTGCACACACACAGTTAAAGGGTAGGTCCCGATTCGCCCTTCCCCATCTCGCCCTTTCTTTGATCTAGGGGAAACGGGGTAAAAAGCGCATGGGTGGGTAAGAAGCCCACCCCAATTATCTCATGAAAGGAAGCAAATTTCAGTCTCATTTTGCCCATGAGACGAGCGTTAATGTCTAGCATTCGTCTCATGGGCAAATTTGACTGAAATTGTCTTTATTTCATGAGATAATTGGGGTGGGCTTCTTACCCGCCCATGCGCTTTTTACCCCGTCTTCCCCTATGCTGCGGCCTGCTTCCTCGCGTTAGTTCCCTTTGGCGAGGAGTGCCATTAATCGCCCTTTCAAGGAGTTCTACACTTCGCCCCCTTTTTTTAAAACTCAAATTCATAACCTCTTGTTCTTGGGTGTATGGGAGGGGTAGAAGGCCCTATATGTATATTTTGTATGTGTGTGTGTGTGTGTGTGTGTGTGCGTGCGTGCGTGCGTGCGTGCGTGCGTGCGTGTGTGTGTGTGTGTGTGTGTGTTTTGATGTTTTGGTGTGTGTATGCAATAGCGCATGTTATTTGTCAGCGACCGACCCTCAGTCTCTGCTTTCAAAGCTAATCTCGAGACCCACCTGTTCCCCCGTCATTAAAGCTCCGCTCTCTTTTTCTTCTCTCTCTTGCTATTAGTCCTGTTTCTCCGGTATTCCATTAAGTTTATGTCATCCGTGTGTGTTCGCTTTGTATTGCGTTTGTGTTTGAAAGCGTAATGAACGCTAACGTGTGTGTGCCCTTTGATTTGATTTATATCAAGATGATTCAGCGCCGTATAAATATTGTATGTTGTTGGTGTGTGTGTGTGTGTGTGTGTGTGTGTGTGTGTGTGTGTGTGTGTGTGTGTGTGTGTGTGTGTGTGTGTGTGCGTGCGTGTGCGTGTGCGTGCGTGCGTGTGCGTGTGCGTGTGCGTGTGTGCGCGCGGTGTGTATGTGTGTGTGTATGTGTGTTTGTGCGTGTGTGTGTGTGTGTGTGTGTGTGTGTGTGTGTGTTTGTGCGTGTGCGTGTGCGAGTGCGTGCGCGCGCGTGTGTGCGTGTGTGTTGATGTTTTGGTGTGTGCATGCACTGTATGTGCGCGTGCGTGTCTTTGTGTTGCAACACAACAACAGAGAGAATGAGCGGGGAGGAATTGAATTGAATTGAATTGAATTGAATTAATTTTATTTATAGAGGGTAATAGATTAAGCAATAACATGCCTTTTTTTACATCCAGCCCTCTGGACAGAATACATATATAAAAGTAGAAAATGGAAAACGAAAATAAACACATACAAAGTAATATAAAGCATGCCACACAAAAAATATCCCTATATTGTAACACATCAATAACAAAATCAAACCTATTATTATTAACTATGCTCATTATTAACAAAGTAAGCGCATACACACGGGAAAATAAAACCCAAGAAAGAGCGGAGAGGAGAGAGAAAGAGAGCGTGTTTTTGCACAAGAAATGAAAGGGCGAAATGGCACTCCCATTTTGTTCTCCATTACAGAAAGGGCCAAATGGGAAAGGGCCAAATGGGAAAGGGCCAAATGGGAAAGGGCCAACTGGGAAAGGGCCAAATGGGAAAGGGCCAAATGGGAAAGGGCCAAATGGGAAAGGGCCAAATGGGACGTCCCCCCCATTTAAAATGCCCTGTGGGGGTGAATCAGGCTGGCTCGTCGATCTGGTTGTATTGGTTCTGTCAGCCAGTCTTCTGGAACTTTTTAGTGTACAGGATCAATTAATTGATCTCGGATCGGGTTGGGGTTTTTTCGGTTTTCGTTTTTTGTCTTTCTTTTTATTTTTTGCTCTGATTTTTTGGGGGGTTATTTTGCCCGAATATTTCTTGTAGGAAATCTTCTGAACTCATAGGGTGGGGGTGGGGTGGGGTGGGTGGGTATCTGCAAACCATGGCATCAGGCTACTACAACAACAACAACAACAACAAAATAGGCTACTACATGCCGTCATAAAGCAATCAGTGGATGCTCACAAGTTGTCGATGATATAAAATTTAAAAAAAAAAACCCACAAAACACCGATCGCTCTATGTTTACAAATTGTCGACAAATCCATGTGGTTTGAAGTCTTTAACTACCCCATATACCCCCCCCCCCACACCCACCCACCCACCCCTCTCTCTCTCTCTCTCTCTCTCTCTCTCTCTCTCTCTCTCTCTCTCTCTCTCTCTCTCTCTCTCTCAGAATCTCTCTCTCTCTCTCTCTCTCTCTCTCTCTCTCTCTCTCTCTCTCTCTCTCTCTCTCTCTCTCTCTCTCTCTCTCTCTCTTCCATTGATTTAAAATTATATTCTACTAGCGGTACATATCTTATGTTTCTACATGATTATGAACTGTATTCAGTCAAATTTGCCCATGAGACGAATGCTAGACATTAACGCTCGTCTCATGGGCAAAATGAGACTGAAATTTGCTTCATTTCATGAGATTATTGGGGTGGGCTTCTTACCCGCCCATGCGCTTTTTACCCCGTCTTCCCCTATGTCCAAATATGCCCGAGTCAGCGTCTTCAAGAAGCAAGTGTTGCGCTAAAATCAGAAGAAATTATAAGGTCTAAAAACCATACCTAACAGTGTGCATAAGACGGGGTAAGAAGCCCATGCCAATTAAGCTTATCTCATGAAATAAAGCAAATTTCAGTCAAATTTGCCCATGAGACGAATGCTAAACATTAACACTCGTGTCATGGGCAAAATGTGACTGAAATTTGCTTTATTTCATGAGATAATTGGCATGGGCTTCTTATCCGCCCATGCCTTTTACCGCGTCTTACCCGCTATATTAGCCTACTGCGCTATTAAGATATAGACG
Source organism: Phymorhynchus buccinoides (assembly GCA_017654935.2). Taxonomy (NCBI): domain Eukaryota; kingdom Metazoa; phylum Mollusca; class Gastropoda; order Neogastropoda; family Raphitomidae; genus Phymorhynchus; species Phymorhynchus buccinoides. Next base: position 38,720,382 of record CM065694.1, read on the forward strand.
AACACTGAAGAACCCCCCCCCCCCCCCCCCCCCCCCCTCCATTGACTCAAAATATTTACAAATAAAGATATTCAGCTATGTCCACTTGTTGTCGTCCTTTCTTATGTTCTTATGTTCTGTTAGGTAGGCCTAAGCTTAGGCCTATCTATTATCTCAATTTTATTTTTCAAGGTTCCGTTCAGGACACAACGATCCGTTGATAGGGGAAGACGGGGTTAAAAGCCCATGGGCGGGTAAGAAGCCCACCCCAATTATCTCATGAAATGAAGCAAATTTCAGTCTCATTTTGCCCATGAGACGAGTGTTAATGTTTAGCATTCGTCTCATGGGCAAATTTGACTGAAATTTTCTTTATTTCATGAGATAATTGGGGTGGGCTTCTTACCCGCCCATGCGCTTTTTACCCCGTCTTCCCCTACCTATATAATATAATAGGCCCTAACAAGTGTGCAAGGCAGCGAAACATTTGAACAGTGAAACGCTCCATTTTGTTTTTACTTTTCAGGTTCGTTATTTACTTTGAAGCCCAATCATGCAGATCGTAAACAACCAACAACGGTAAATCCCGATCATGAGTAGAAAATATAAATAGTATTACGTCATTTCCGTTATCAATGGATGAATCACCCTGCGGCAGAAATGTGTAAGTAAAGACCTTCGCCAATTAAATGAATCTGTATATTCTATGGTACTTAATACATGTTTGGGCAAAACTGAAATCTTAGCGCATGTTTTCAAGTGTTTGTATATGCTTTTATCTGTGCTCAAGCGTGACAGTTAGACGTCTACTGTCTATTCTACTACTGTCTAGTGCAGTCGCTTGTCTAGTAAAGTCAACCCAGGAAGAAAAAAAACATGTTCGCGACTTGCATCGAAATTATGAATATTCCTTCTATAATCCATGTAACAAAATCATCCCTAAGCTGGTCTAATCACTACTAGGGCAAGACGGGGTAAAAAGCGCATGGGCGGGTAAGAAGCCCACCCCAATTATCTCATGAAATGAAGCAAATTTCAGCCTCATTTTGCCCATGAGACGAGCGTTAATGACTGTCTAGCATTCGTCTCATGGGCAAATTTGACTGAAATTGTCTTTATTTCATGAGATAATTGGGGTGAGCTTCTTACCCGCCCATGCGCTTTTTACCCCGTCTTCCCCTAGGCCTATTCCTAACTCAAGCTATGCAGTGCATTAAAGTTGGCTAATGCAGTATGAGAGTGTTGGGGGAAGGGGGGGGGGGGGGGGGGGGGGGGGGGGGGGGGGGGGGGGGGAATACACTGTGCCAAAGAGACTTTAAATATTCTGTGACTGTAGCCGTAGGCCTACCTTCTTCACTAGATTAAAACATTTAATTACTGATATGAGTCTATCGACAGACATTTCAATGATAGTGTAGGCCTATGCATGTTACTAGTTCAATTATTGATAATATTACAAATGGCGGCGACATTAACTGCTGGCAGGGACAGCTGCCAGGGCCCATAACAAATCTAGAATTGTCTGAAAAAAATAACCTTTATGGGATTTCCAGGGTACTATTTTTGAGCTTCCTAGAAAATAAAATTCGGAAATATCCGTTAGTAGGAATACGGCTGTACTTCTGAATAGCAACAGGGGGGACAGGCCTAGGCCTACTTGCTGTATTCTGCTATTTTTTTGTAAGCTTATCCTCTTCCGCCTATCCTCTCCTTTTGCCCTCAGTCCTCAAAATGTGGAGAAAAAGGTGCATGGTTTTGGTTCTCGCTGTCTGCCTGTCTCTGCCTGCCTGCCTGCCTGCCTGCCTGCCTGCCTCTCTCTCTCTCTCTCTCTCTCTCTCTCTCTCTCTCTCTCTCTCTCTCTCTCTCTCTCTCTCTCTCTCTCTCTCTCTCTCTCTCTCTCTCTCTCTAAAACAACCCTTCAACAAAATGCACTGAGATCATAAAGGCTGGTGTACCCCAAGGATCAGTCTTAGGGCCTCTTCTATTCTGCCTATTCATTAATGATCTACCTTTATCAATATCGGCTGACTCTGTCTCGTGTGATCTCTTTGCTGATGACACCTCTCTCCATTCTAGTGCATCAAACCTGTCTTCGATTCAAACCTCTCTTCAGTCAGCTTTGCATGATGTTTCTGATTGGTGTTACCAAAACCTTATGGTCCTCAATCCTAAAAAACCCAAAAGCATGTTAATTACCTCAAGACAAAAACATCAAATAGAACCTCTAATTTTAAATGTTCATATTAATGACAATGCCATAGACCAAGTACGCGAGCACCGAGTCCTGGGAGTGATAATAGATGAACTAAAATGGCAACTCCATATTGAAAAGATGACACATAAACTTGCTCGCAGCTTATTCCTACTAAAAAAACTTACACCCTTCATAGATATAGACGCACGCACGATGTTTTTTCATGCCCACTGTCTCTCTCACATTAATTACGCATCTGTAGTCTGGGACTCTGCTGCTAATTGTCACCTATTAAAACTCAATTCTATGCACAAAAGGGGAGCTAAAATAATCCTTCCTGATCC
>CM065694.1:38732898-38800398 GCA_017654935.2 Phymorhynchus buccinoides
AGTGACACGCAGAGACAAAGCTAGGAGGGTGTGGCAAAGTTTGCACCGTGTTCCTGATGACAAGTTTCACCATTGTTACGAGGCCCTGAAGAAAAGATGTCCTTTGGCTCTTAGTTGCAAACGGCTTGTTCGGAATGAATCACGGTGTGAAGCCAAGTTGTCCTGCATACGCCATCAGGTCCCCCAAAGGGTGCCTCTCAGAAGATTTGCCGACATCTTTCCAGCCACTGGGAGTTGCACTATTGAGGAATACAGGTGTGTTTGGGGGTGGGGGTGGGGGTGGGGTGGATGCGTGGGTATGTGTAAGTACGCTCACATGAAAATGAGAGATACGTGGAACACAGATGCACATTACACAAAGATTTGCATTTCTGCTTACACACTGAGTATGATATCGTTGTTGTGTGGAAAGCCTACATGCGTTACGTTACATTTTAATATCAGCTGAAAACCAAGCTTCAAGTCCTTCAAAACAATGAAGCTACACAAACAGGGTGACATGAAGGTGGAACCAAAATCACTTGCAGCGTTTCTTTCCATTCTTGTGTGTGTTTAAGATCCCATTTATAGCCACTAGGTTGTTTTTACATGTAAAAATGTATGCAGCATATGGAACCTCAGAACTTGGGGGCAGATTGTATATGGAGATATATCTATTGTCATCGGGTAAATCTGCTGTGTTGGTACCAAAGCTCAAAGCTAGACACTGTTGTAGGCTTATTTGAAGTAAGGTCGTGTACCCCATAGTTTCTATACCAGATTATTATAATTTTCCTTTGGTTCATCGGTCATATAATCTTTCAGGAAGATCACCGAAGTTGATGACTTTGACGGGGAACTTTGGACCCTGGCCTTCCACTTGTGCGACAGGAACAAGGACAACAAGGCGTTCAAATCCCTCCTGACCTCCACCCTGCAGACCCATCACGTGCCCATCCCTGAAAACTTCAAAGACCAACTGGACAGAGGATTCCCCTGCATCTGTTTTAGACTCCCGCCGAAAGGAACGCCAAACAAAAAGAAGGTAATAGGTGTGTGGTGGGCCTGTGCTTATCATTATATTATTTCCTTTTTTAGGTAGCATTGTCTTTTCAAATGCGTAAATGAAAATGCACAGAAATCACATTACAAGTAGACATCCAAAAACAATGTCGTTCTGCAAACTCGTATTTTGACTTAAAATGAAAAACAAAATATAAACATTTAAGTGTCAAATCTAATATCATATCAGGATAGTCTTAAGAGCAGATAATCCAACCGCTATAAAACTATCAACAAGTTATTGTTGGTAGAGGGCTATAACTGTATACTATAATTAAATAGATAGCATATCTATTTAAGTTATCATAAGGTTTATACCTTTGGATTAATAGTAAGATCTTGGCCAGAGTAAGGACTGCAATATCCATAATTTACGTGGGCCCATCAATAATGTCATTACAATTGTAAAACAGCAACTGAGCAGTGGATTTACACGAAACTTTTACATTTCTGTAAACTATCCTTCCTTCCTAGTGCCGACAGCTAAGCAAAAAGATTTCCACATTATGTATGATCAGTGATTGCCTACTTGTCATGCAGAATATCAACGATGACAGGGTCAATTTAGTAACTCTAGATGTGTTTGTCTGATTCACCAGAGTACATTAACTGGAGAGCTTGCTGCCCAAACACCCTGCAGGCCAGCTTCCTCCTGTGGCTATCCGTCCAGCGTCACAAGCCATGCTGAGCGTTGCAGTGTGTCGATCTGCAGCAGCGAGGTAGGAAGACAGGAGGAGACAACGCAGGATGCAGAGGAAGATGTTCGCTTTCAAGACAGCGATCAGCAAGGTGACTGCTTTGTTTTCAGATTTCACCCAAAGGTAGTTTAAGTAAGTAGGATTCTCCCCTTTATGGAGAATACTATTGCATTTGTAAGAACTCCTCTTTTTTTCTTTTTCTTTCCCTTTGTTTTCTCTGAGGGGAAGTATTGTTTTTTTATTTTGATCTTGATGTTTTTTTGCTCCTTCTGTTGCCTGCTTTTTGCTCCTTTTGCTATATTTGCTGTTTGCTGTTTAATTGTTTGTCTGTGTCGATAAAGGCGCGTTCGCCGAAATATCCAGTAGTTTTGTTTTGTCTCGTGAATAAAATAACGTCACTTTGCACTTGTCGTGTAGTTGTTTGTTTGTTATATATAATAGCTAATGACGACACTGCATTGACGTAGGCCAAACTAATATTGCTATATATCCCCTTTCTCTATAAAGTTTTATAATAAGGGTATATCACAAGACTGCTTTCCATTGAACTGCAGCATATACTCATTTTTCACTTCACTTTGCTCGTGGCTCGTTGACGGCTGCTGGAGTAGGTGCTGGAGCTGAGGGAATTGTTTGAAGACGGTTTTGAAATGGGGACGAAAATGGCCAAACTTTAACCCTTTCATCGCCAATGTCGCATTCATGCACCATAATGGCTTAACACCCGTGTCTCTAAAAGGCATCAAACCAGGGCCTGTTATCTGAAGACTTTATTTTCGGAATTTCGGGAGGTAAGGATAGGCCTAATGTTATGCAAGTAACAGAGGAATTCCCAATATTGCAGATAATTTTATTTCTCTTCCCAGTTAAGCTTAATGGTATTTTGGGGCTAAAAAATGGCTGGCGGCGAAAGGGTTAATATTGAATAACTTGCAAACGGCGGTTCCAGGGGAGAATCTTGTCATGTTTGCTCTCAAAGGCAAACATAAGCTCTCTAGTTTTAGTCATCATCGTCAGTGTGTGTGTGTGTGTGCGCGCGTGTGCGTGCGCGCGCGTGTGCGTGCACGCGTGTGTGTGTGTGTGTGTGTGTGTGTGTGTGTGTGTGTGTGTGTGCGTGTGCGTGCATACGTGTACGTGGGTATACGAGCGTGCGTGTGAGCACAAACATGTTTTTGTGTGTTTTTGCTTTGCACTTGTACATGTGCCTGTGCATTTGATATGTATGCATTTGTTTCTTTTAACAGAAAGTTTGCTGGAGCAGATGGAAGGCATAAACCAAGTCATCAACAAGGCCTCCAACATCAAAACCCTCTTTCGAGAGATGACGGGAATAAGGGAAGAACTGGCCATTTTAAAGCAGACTACCAAATCCTGTCGCCCCTCAGATCTCAGTTGGTACTACTTTGGGAAAAAACACCGTCTTCAAAACGCAGTGAGCAGAATCCATGCTACGTTGAAGGCGGACTTTGCCTTCGTCACAGAATATCAGAAGAAAATTGGGGAGGGGAGCCATGTGGGAGAGCTACCTTTTAGGTACAACAAAGCCCTTCTGACGAGGAAGCAGGTGATGGACAATGAGGTGATAGAAGCCAGATCTTTTTATGAACTGGCTATTTCGAGTTGCAGCGATCTCTGTAGCACTGCGACCAGAGTTGGCCGGAAATGGTTGTGAGCTCTCTACGACTGAGGTTGGACTGCGTGATAAAATGAAGGTAACTAACGACAACAAATGTTCATTCTGTAGAGACACAGTAGATTTTATTGAGCATTTTTTTTATGAGTGCCCAAGGGTACGTAATTTTTGGACATTCATAGAGCAGAAAATCTTTACAGAAACTCAAATCAAGATGAATTTATCGGTAATGGATGTTTTATTTCGTGTTAAAGACCTCAAGCTTGATAAACGACATAACAAACTTATAAATAGCATGTTACTTGTTGGTAAGATATGTATCAGCATTTGTAAAAAAACACAATCGGCTTTCAGCCTTCAATCAATCTTTGAAAGGGAATACGATCTAAGAAATAATGTTTAAAATGTTGTTGTTTTTTAAAGAAGAAAAAACGAGAGAGAGAAAAGTGTTATCATGTGTTTTGTATAAGTAAAGAGAGAGATAACAGTGTTATCATGTGTTTTGTATAAGTAAAGAGAGAGATAACAGTGTTATCATGTGTTTTGTATAAGTAAAGAGAGATAGAACAGTGTTATCATGTGTTTTGTATAAGTAAAGAGAGAGAACAGTGTTATCATGTGTTTTGTATAAGTAAAGAGAGATAACAGTGTTATCATGTGTTTTGTATAAGTAAAGAGAGAGATAACAGTGTTATCATGTGTTTTGTATAAGTAAAGAGAGAGAAACAGTGTTATCATGTGTTTTGTATAAGTAAAGAGAGAGAGAACAGTGTTATCATGTGTTTTGTATAAGTAAAGAGAGAGAGAACAGTGTTATCATGTGTTTTGTATAAGTAAAGAGAGATAAACAGTGTTATCATGTGTTTTGTATAAGTAAAGAGAGAGATAACAGTGTTATCATGTGTTTTGTATAAGTAAAGAGAGAGATAACAGTGTTATCATGTGTTTTGTATAAGTAAAGAGAGAGATAACAGTGTTATCATGTGTTTTGTATAAGTAAAGAGAGAGATAACAGTGTTATCATGTGTTTTGTATAAGTAAAGAGAGAGATAACAGTGTTATCATGTGTTTTGTATAAGTACAGAGAGAGAAAAGTGAAAAGAAAAAAAATGAAGGGGGTGTGCCTTTGTACTAAGCCATATTAATTGGAGATTGAAATCTGTTTTGTTATTGGTTTTTGTTGTTGTATTTTTTGGTTTTCGTTGTATGTTTTTATGCTACTTGACACAAATATACCGTATATCTAGATGATGGGGGCAAAATCGATGAAAATTACGTTTTTTAATGTTCTTTAAATACTGATTTATTTTAAAAAGAAAGTTTAACTTCAGGAGAAGGAATGTTGCTCGTTGCATTTGTCACGTGAAGCCAGAATGCACTATCATAAAAGGAATAAGATCTTCTTCTTCTTCTTCTTCTGCGTTCCCAGGCCATATGGCCATAATGGGTAAGGTACGTATATGTCCTGTTTTCAGTTTTCACCGGTCTCCCTGCTGCATACAGCCGACACATTCCGATTTCGGAGGAGCTCAAAGGAGAGAAGTTATTTGGAAGATGTTTTTATAGAAAGGCAGGAGAATGGGCACATAAGTCAGAAAGATAGTAGATGATAGAAAGGGAAAAGGCAGAGTCAAAGAGAGTGGCAGATTAGACTAGGAAGTCACAAGTTCAGAACTTCCAAAAGGTGGGGGAACTATTTTTACGAAAGACCCCACCCCCACCGCCCACCCCCGGTATTCCCAAGGGGAGAGACTGGTGGAAGGGGGTGGGGTCGTCCAGCTCCGTATGGAGGCACGAGGCATCCATCCTCTGCCACCAAAAGGAATACGTTGAGGCTGGTAATACCTTCTGGTTTTCACAACGAATGTAGGGAGCATACGGGCATGTGCACATTAGAACCGCATTCCGCAAGTTCTGTACGGAAACCCCACTCATTTATATAAGAAATAAGCGGATGAGATTGCGGTTGAGTTTCTGTGTGTAAAATGCACACTCCTCCATGTTTCTTACTTCCAATTTCTTTTATTTTATTTTTGCAAATGAGTTTCCGTGCAGGAGAAGTTTTGGTAAATGTGCTCATGCCCTTATTCTTTTTCATGAGTTAATTTTTTGGGGGGAAGTTGGTTTCATAATTTATGTTCATGAGTTTACTGTGCGTGTCCTCGGAGTTGATTATATGCTTCCTTTTCTTCCGTAAATGTCAACATGGTGCTCATGTATTGAATGTTACAGTAACGGGCTTGGATAAGGTTAAAAGCGGTGTGTACGGCTATTTCTGAACAGGAGTGTGCTAGAGAGAGACAGAGAGAGAGACACAGAGAGAGAGAGAGAGAGAGAGAGAGAGAGAGAGAGAGAGAGAGAGAGAGAGAGAGAGAGAGAGAGAGAGAGAGAGAGAGAGAGAGAGAGAGAGAGAGAGAGAGAGAGAGAGAGAGAGAGAGAGAGAGAGAGAGAGAGAGAGGAAAAGGACGTTAGTGTACAGCATATATGGTATTATAGCCAATTAAGAGACCTTTGCACAAAGTATGTTAGGTTTTTTATATATTATTGTTTGTGTAAGTATTGGAATGATTTGTTGATTGTTACAGTTTGGCTTATTGTTTGTGTGAATAGGTTTTGGAATGATTCATTGAATGTCATAATTTGACTCCGTTGATTTTGTTTTAATTTTTTAATTTTCATACTTATTTTTCAATTTCTTCTTTGGGACCAAGGAACTTATTTTGCTTTAATGTGTGTGTACATGTGTGGGGGGGGCAGCCCATCCGCATGTCCCAATCCCATCCCCAATCCCCAAAAAAGGGGTAAGAAATGTGAAGACATGTACACACGCATGTGCAAACCCATCGCATATCCCATCCACATAATTATTTCTTATTTCGAGATTTTGTTTTGTTTTGCGGATTGTGGATGGGATGGGCGGATGGTTTTCCGTGAATGAACACGCCCAAAGTGTTTGCGTCCACTATGTTCATACTGATCTCAAGTTTATCTCTTTTTTTTCTTCTTCTTTTTTAAAAATAAATAAAATGAATTTGAACTATATAAAAAAAAGTAATAGACCACCAGAGAAGGCTTCAGAAAAGGCCTAGAACTGAAGAGAAATTGTTGAAAGGCCACCTCTCCAACTCAAGCATCCTATGTCTGAAGTGGTAGAAGGGGGTAGGCACTTGCCAACGATCGAAAAATGGTGTTTTACGTCCTCTCGGTCTGGAACAGACACATATTGGACATTTGTAGATCAAGATACAAAGATGGTGGGAACAATACTGGAGGCAATGCCCGGAGGCAGTGCAACCCCAGTAAAGTTCCGATTTTTTAGCAATACAGATAGGTGTAGCAGTAACCACGCCTCGGTTAAACCTCATCGGCTATGGTACCGCCACAAGTATAATATTATTTAGTAGAGTATATGATTACTGTGTAGGCACTTGGATGGAAGTTCAGTTTAACGTCGCGTATCGGCTTTCGCCATGTACGACGGGCTGAACAAACCAACCAGGGTATAAAGAAAAATATGTTCCTGAATCACTGTCTTAGCCAAAAGGCCGAGTAGCGATCAGGAAGGTTTTTTTTAAGGTTAAGGCACTTGCCATTTTTAAGAGGTAAACTAGCAGATACTTGAGCATTTGAAAACCAGAGGGGGTCAAAGGTCATGAAATTGCTTTGTCATGCTTATTTCTTTTAATAACAACAAAACTAAACATTGTAACACTAATACCTTAGAAATGCAAAGAAAAACATATTCTTAATCTGATTTGCTTTAACAATGTGATATATTTCAAATGCAAACATGTGAAATAATTGTATGAAAATAAAATAATCCAAGGGAGATCATTTGTACTTCGTATATAGGCAAAATCATGCATCTCTCTAATATAACACAGAAAACCAAGAAAAATCTTCAAAATAAACAATCAAAACAAAAAAAAGATTTGTTTTAAATTACAAGCAGTTGACCCCCAAGGGGACACAGGGGGGTCTTTCGTACAAATAGTTCCCCCACCTTCTGGAAGTTCTGTGCTTGTTATCTCCTCTAGATTAATCTGTCATTCTCCTTGACTCTGCTTTATTCGTTACTATCACTTACTGTCTTTCTGCCTTTACCATTCTCTTGATTTGTTCAAGATATTCTTATAAAGATTTTCTCTAGCCGAAGACAGACATGCTAGGCCTAACTATCTCTTAGTTACGCGCATAACGGCAGCATAACGCATCTGCGCTCATATGACAGGAAACTGGGCGATCCACAAACAAGTACAAAATTAAAAAAATACACCAAGCAGTTCCATTAAACAATCACATTATAACATTACATGGTGTCAAATGTTATAGCATATTTTTTGTTCTAAAAACATTAACAATAGGATGTTCATGTCCTTCACTTTTAGTGCTTAACTTGGCACATGGATATGGCTGGTACCCACGTGTCGTCATATCCGGCCACAAGGAGCGCCATATTATGGGAGACCGCCATCTTAGTCCTTACCTTTTTTTGAAAAATGCCAGATCGATGCTGCGTATTTGGCTGTTCCAATTCGAAACTTATCTAAACTGTATTTATAACATCTGGATGTTTTCTTTACACATTTAGATAACATTTTCACTTTGTTTACACACAAATAAGGACTAAGGTGGCGACACTTCCGTTGGAATGGTCGAGATGCGCACGCAGGTGGGTTGGAGCCATACCAAAATAATGCAAATTTTCCTGTGATGTTAATATAAATCTGATTAGAAATACACAAAAAAGAATAATGAAATAAATAAACAAATAATAAAATAAATAATTAAAATATCTCTATACATATACGAAATAATCCTACCTAAAACAAACACACACAAAAATTAAAAGGAAAAAAAAGCACATGTTTATCTTTTCAATCCCTTGTAGCATAGACTTTTTGGCTCACTCGTGTCAACGACACGAAGTGAGTCTATGTTATCATGCTTCTTCGGTTCTCTCTCTCTCTCTCTCTCTCTCTCTCTCTCTCTCTCTCTCTCTCTCTCTCTCTCTCTCTCTCTCTCTCTCTCTCTCTCTCTCTCTCTCTCTCTCTGTCCGTGGTAACCTTCACATTGGCTTTTTCTCGGGAACTGTGACAAGGCGTACATTGTTCAAACTTTGCATGCACATAGATGTTTATGCGAGCATTCATGATTTGTATTATTAAGATTAACCATGCAATAACCTTGACCTTCAATATTTAATTTTTGTCTTGGCCATACCGTTCAGTTTCGCAAAGTCCCCAAATTTGGCATGGCGGTGCATTAGTCTAGGTAATTATAATATGGTATCTAAGGTGACTTTTACTCTCTTGACCTTAACCTTGACCTTTGACCTTGAACATCGTCAATTATTTGTTTGGGCCATATATTTTATATCCTGGCAGATACAGTCCCCAAATTTGGCAAGCAGATAGACTAGCTTAAGATAAAATGGAATGCAAAGTGTTGTCGACCTCAGTGACCTTGACCTTTGACCTTGAATTTTTGTCTATCACAATATCACATGAACCGCTGCACGGATTCGCTTAAAATTTTGTAGGGTGATATATTACATCAAGCTGATGAGTCCAGCAACATTTTGGTATGGCGTTTATTTGAAATTAAACGATTTGACATTTAGATGTATCTCTGGCATTTAGACCTATCTAAAAAAAAAAAACAGCGAGTGAGCCTTGAAGGCTTTGCCTCTTGTTTAACCCTTTCGCCGCCAGCCATTTTTCAGCCAAAAATGTCCATTAAACTTACCTTGGTAGAGAAAACAAATGGTCTGCAATAGTGGGGATTCTTCTATGGCATGCATAGCGTAAGGCCTATCCTTACCACCCAAAATTATTTTTAAAAAATAGGCTCTTTGGATAGCAGACCCTGGTTTGAGGCCTTTTCGTGACATGGGTGTTAAATCATTGTGGTGCATAAATGCGACATTGGCGGTGAAAGGGTTAATGTGGGTTGCATGATGTGTGGATTAGTGAGCAAGATAGCGGAGGGCAGATGAATGATTGGCTAATACTGATTTTTATGTCAATGTATTTTATCTTATTTCACATGGTGGAAGACAATTTTCCATAAGTATGCACTTGTACAATGGGCAATAAAGAAAAACCTATGACTTATGACTTACCTTGCCACACTTCTGTCTACTTATACTATTGTCAGGCCTCCATCCTCCACCCCCCCCCCCCCCCCCCCCCCCCCCCCCACCCCCCACATTTCTTTCCTTTTCCTTTTAAATGTTTCACCTTTTTTACACACTTTTCCCCCGCAGGCTTTTTGGTGTTTTTTTGTTGTTTACAAATACCATAACAAAGCTTCATTAAATAGGGGAAGACGGGGTAAAAAGCGCATGGGCGGGTAAGAAGCCCACCCCAATTATCTCATGAAATGAAGCAAATTTCAGTCTCATTTTGCCCATGAGACGAGCGTTAGTGTCTAGCATTCGTCTCATGGGCAAATTTGACTGAAATTTTCTTTATTTCATGAGATAATTGGGGTGGGCTTCTTACCCGCCCATGCGCTTTTTACCCCGTCTTCCCCTACTATTGCAGTACACTTAGGCCTTGTTCATTCCTTTTCTTTTACAGTATTTATTAAAGATCAGTCAATTTAGCAAATTGGTGCACTTGGAAAATCAAGTCTTCTTTTTGGAGGGCAAAACATTACGTCATGAAAACAGTGTTTTATTAGGTGGATTATCAAAATAAATTGGAAGAAATGTGATTTAAAGTCTACTTTGTGTAAATAAATAAATGTGTAAATGAAATAAATAAACACACAAACTCGTGTTTAAGAGGCTCTATCTTCATTGTCACTGTCTTTTCTACAGCCTTTTTGTTTAGTTTTGCCATTTCTTGTATATTTTGTTGTTTTCGATTGAAGCTTTCCTCTTTTATATCTTCTTCTTCTGCGTTCCCATGCCATAAGGCCACAACGGGTGTGTCCGTTTTATAGTTTTCACTGCTCTCCTCGCTGCATTCAGCCGACACATTCCAATTTCGGAGGAGCTCAAAGGAGAAAACTATATGGAAGATTGTTTTGGAAAAAAAGGCAGGAGAATGGGCCAAAAAGTCAGAAAGATAGTAGATGATACACATAGCAAGTTGAAAAAGGGAGACTCAATAGAGAGACAGATTAGAGGAAGTTACAAGCAGATAACTTCGTATCAGGGAGGGAGTACTGTGCTTTTAACTTTGTGTTACCAAATAATTATCTCGCCCCCCCCCCCCCCCCCCTCTCTTTGTAGTGTGTGCGTGCGTGCGTGTGTGTGTGTGTGTGTGTGTGTGTGCGCGCGCGTGTGTGTAGGCTTATGTGTGTGTGTGTGTGTGTGTGTGTGTGAGAGAGAGAGAGAGAGAGAGAGAGAGAGAGAGAGAGAGAGAGAGAGAGAGAGAGAGAGAGAGAGAGAGAGAGAGAGAGAGAGAGAGAGAGAGAGAGAGAGAGAGAGAGAGAGAGAGAGAGAGAGAGAGAGAGAGAGAGAGAGTACAAGCACTGTGTGCGACGGCGGTGTATCTTGTTCGTTTTTTGCTAGTCTGTATCTAGACCTACTGAAAAAAATCTAAGAAATACAAAGACCTCAGTACACAAAACTTGTTGATAACATTCTAATCTTTGAAAATACATTTTGATCGTCACAAATTTCGGCAACTAGGTCCTACATTGCTGTAGTTGCGCTGATGTGGTTAATTCCCACCAGCGTATCCGAAATTGCAGGAGCCGGCTTTTTTCGCCCGACTTTTGTACTTCATTGGGTATTATGGATAGGGTTAGAATCAGTTTAGGATTATTTTCATGCCACGGAAAGTTTGATTTTTTTTTAAAAGGTAAAGGTCAAGATGTGCCACCCCCCCTACCTATCTCGGTTAATTGTATTTTTCCGTTATTGCCTTTCTTACCATACATAAAGCTGTATTTTAGGAACATTTTTAGCTAATAACCTTTTTGGAATACTAACCCTAACCCTAACCCTAGCCCAAACCCTAACCCTACCCCCCACCGTATAAGACGGAAAAACGCAACGAACCACAACTGTGACAAATCGCGGTGTACTGCAGTACATAGTGGGGGGTAGGGTTAGGTTTAGGGGTAGGGTTAGGGCTAGGGTTAGTATTCCAAAAAGGTAATTAGCTAAAAATGTTCCTAAAATACAGCTTTATGTATGATAAGAAAGGCAAAAACGGAAATATAGAACTAACCGAGAAATGCATGGGGGTGGCACATCTTTACCTTAATGGCGACCGTTCAATGTAGGCGCTTCAAGCAGTTTTCCTTTCCATATGCGACCACAGTCACTTTTGACAGCACTATTCTGTCGCTGTTACTTTAGGGGGATCTACGGAAATGCGTACGGAGGTACTAGGGGAAGACGGGGTAAAAAGCGCATGTGCGGGTAAGAAGCCCACCCCAATTATCTCATGACATAAAGAACATTTCAGTCAAATTTGCCCATGAGACGAATGCTATACATTAACGCTCGTCTCATGGGCAAAATGAGACTGAAATTTGCTTCATTTCATGAGATAATTGGGGTGGGCTTCTTACCCGCCCATGCGCTTTTTACCCCGTCTTCCCCTACTGAGAAGAAGGAAGTTGACTGAATAAGAAGAAGACAGAAAGCCTGGCCCAGCCAGCTAGGTTCCGCTGATCGGCCACCAACGTGATGCCGCGCCAAGCGAGAGAATGAGGTCCCCGCTAGGCCTAATCGGGCCCCAACGTGATGCTGCGCCATTGGGGAAAAAAAAAAGAGGTGGGGTGGGGCGAGTTATTGTGATTTGGAGACCCAGGACACGGAAGGTGCCCAAGGTCCCCGCCTCAACAGCCTGCTCCGGGAGATTGTTCCATGCCTTGATGGTACGTGGCCAGAAATAGGTGAAGACGGGGTAAGAAGCGCATGGGCGGGTAGTAGTAGTAGTAGTAGTAGGGGAAGACGGGGTAAAAAGCGCATGGGCGGGTAAGAAGCCCACCCCAATTATCTCATGAAATAAAGAAAATTTCAGTCAAGTTTGCCCATGAGACGAATGCTAGACATTAACGCTCGTCTCATGGGCAAAATGAGACTGAAATTTGCTTCATTTCATGAGATAATTGGGGTGGGCTTCTTACCCGCCCATGCGCTTTTTACCCCGTCTTCCCCTAGTAGTAGTAGAGGGACTGGCTTCTGCCTAAGCCTCGCGGCTTATAATATGTCCCATCCAGAATATTTTCTCTAATAAGGTTGCATTTGCATGCGAAAACAATCAAACTATGATTGCAATATCAATCATCATAATTATAAAACATTTCACTAAAATTTTCATTTTTGTCAAGTAGATTTTTGAAGGCGTTAGTAGATGGTGCATTTTTTAGTTCAGGTGGCAGTGAGTTCCAGGAGTTAGCAACTCTGTTACTAAAACAATGCTTTCGTTTGTTAGTATTAAACCGTTGAACTTGTACTTTCCCCTCTTGGTTTCTAGTTGTGTCAGACAAGGATGGTGAGAAGAGAGATTTAAAACTGATATCAACTAAGTTGTGAAAAATGTTGTACATTTGAATGAGGTCACCTCTTATCCGCCTACCCTTTAGTGAATGTAAGTTCAACAGCTTTAATCTATCACTGTAGGTTAAATCTTTACAACATTTTACTAATTTTGTTGCTCTCCTTTGAACTTTCTCAATTGATAATGATTGTCTCTTAAGATATGGGTACCAGATAACGTTACCATATTCTAAGTGAGGGCGAACCATAGACTTATATAATAACAAAAAAGTGTCCTTATCTATTTTCGTAAATGTTCTTTTAATTATACCCAACATCTGGTTTGCTTTGCTAACTGCTTTTTGAATATGGATATCAAATAATAATAAAATATCAAATGTGACTCCGAGATCTTTTTCTTCTTTACATGGCTCTATCTTTTGTACATCATTTTCAAGTTTCATAAAATAATCATACTCAGGGTTATTTTTGCCAATATGCATTACCTTGCATTTTGACACGTTAAAGTACAGATTCCAATCCTCTGACCAATCCTCTGACTTTCCGTCATTTATCTAGGTCACTTTGTATGACACTATGTTCTGTTATAACGTTATAGATTTTCGTGTCATCAGCAAATATTTTACATGTACTTTGGACAAAATCAGGTAAGTCATTTATAAAAATGGTAAATAAAACAGGGCCAAGGATACTGCCTTGTGGGATTCCACTTAAAACATCAGTATTTATGGAGCATGATGAGCCCACACGAACCCTTTGCTTCCTTCCACATAAAAATGTTCTTATTCATTTTAGTAGGTCATCACAGATACCATATGCCTTTAATTTCAATAATAACCTTTCATGTGGTACAGAATCAAAAGCCTTTTTGAAATCTAAGTAAATAACATCAAGAGCACAACTATCATCTAAAATACTTGTAAAATCTTCCATGACTTCAAGAAGTTGTGTCACACAAGACCTTTTAGTTCTGAAACCATGTTGACATTTAGAGTACAAACTATTATCTATTGGGGTGGGTAAGAAGCCCACCCCAATTATCTCATGAAATGAAGCAAATTTCAGTCTCATTTTGCCCATGAGACGAGCGGTAACGTCTAGCATTCGTCTCATGGGCAAATTATACTGAAATTTCTCTTTGGCCTTTCGGCCATGTGGGGCTATGGTACGTGGCAGGAAACTGGCCTGTCTATATTGCGTGCGGCAGTAGGGGAAGACGGGGTAAAAAGCGCATGGGCGGGTAAGAAGCCCACCCCAATTATCTCATGAAAGAAAGAAAAGTTCAGTCAAATTTGCCCATGAGACGAATGCTAGACATAAACGCTCGTCTCATGGGCAAATTGAGACTGAAATTTGCTTCATTTCATGAGATAATTGGGGTGGGCTTCTTACCCGCCCATGCGCTTTTTACCCCGTCTTCCCCTAGGCCCCTAGCCTATATCTGGGCCAGCTGCTTGGCATGGGCTCGACGCTGCATCGCGTTGTGGTGCCGGGGGTCAGTTTGTCTTTCATGGTCTTCTATGCATGATAACGAGTTCGTGATGGAGTTAATTACGTCATGACGACTCTTGCCGTTTCTCTTTGTTGTAGTGAGGGCCGATTCAGTTGCTCGAGCATAGATAACACGCTTGATGTGTTTCTGAAGTCAGTTGTTTAATTTGTAAATCTTTCATTCTGACGAAAATCATAATCCTAAGCTGATTCTACCCCCCCCCCCCCCCCCCCCCCCCAACCCCCCTTACCCCTTGAAGTGGGCAGGAGCTTGCGGGCGCGAGCTGACTGGGTCACAAAACCCGAACACCCCTATGTCAATGCAGCAGCTTGGGCCCAGTATCAGATGGAGCCGACCCCCCTTTTTTCAGTCTTTTTTTCCTTTTTCCTAAGGGTGCCAGAATGATCAATTTAATGATCGTGGGCCCCAAAGAGAAGAAGAAGTAGTAGTAGTAGTAGGGGTAGGGACTAAATAAGCCGTCAAGCTTTTTGGCAGTCCCATCGAATCATCAATTTTTATTTTGTATCTTTGATCAAGGTGTAATCGGTTGAATTTTCCTATCATACAATTTTAATCAATGCTTCTAAATATATTTATAAATTTTGGATGATTATCTAGACGATTTTTGAATGTATTAGTATTGGGTGCACATTTTAGGTCCACTGGTAAATCATTCCATAGGTTAGCAATTCTGTTAGTAAAACAATATTTTTTAATGTTAGTGTTATATCGCTTAATGAAAACCTTACCATATGAATTCCTTGTTATATCATATTGTACAGATGTAAAGAAATCATCCCATGACAAATCAACATGACCATTAAATATTTTATATGCTTGAGTCTCCCCTTTAAGGGAATAGAGATTAAGATAAAGAAGAAGTCAAAAAGTTGGGCGAAAAAAGCTCCTGCAATTTCGGACACGCTGGTGGGAATTAACCATAAATTATTTTTTAAATAGTTGACTTATTTCTCACATGGAATAGTGACCGTTCTAGTGTGCATACGCAAGGGTATTTATTTTACGGGAGCACATATTTCTCATGACACCGGAAGTGAGGGGGGAAATACCCAAAGTTCTATTTAGGCCTACCTACCTATTTCCCACTGTCGTCCTTCCGTCCATAATTCATTGATTGACCACAGTTTGACGAGGTTCTGTCATCACCAGCATCACTATCATGGAGGAAACCCCGAAGCAAGAATGTGTAAGTACATTGCTATGGATTTATTTTATATTTCATGATACGTGTTTACTAGGCATTATTGAATATTGATCGAAATCTTCTGACAAGTCAAGTGCCAGTCTTGAGTCTATAGTATAAATATTATTTAAAATAATCGACTAGATCTGCACAGTCATGTCATCTCCAAACAAAGAAATTAACATGCCACATGGAACACATTTCACTCAATAGACCTTAACTGGCTTAAAGTGACTTAGGGTTTGTGTTATGGCTTATGCATACTTAACTTTATTTTGCTTTTGATAAAACTTTTTGTGTCCAGTGTTTGTACTTTGTAGTAACTTGTACTTCAAGTTGTAGCATGTTTTATTATTTTCTTCTTTTCAGAACTCAAAGCAAATCATGATAAAGTTAATGATAACTGAGTTTGTTTCTGAGGTTGGAACACAGACGTTTATTTCGCAATACCCAAGCTAGACCAATCCGCCAAATCCGGCAAGTCCGGGGTACAATAATCCAAGTAAAGCATATGAAATTACTCATGGCTCATCTAAGCATGTTTTAGATACTTGTACAGAGGAGAAGGACCTAGGGGTTATATTTGATTCAAAACTCAAATTTGATAAGCACATCACAACAGCGATAAATAAAGCCAGTAGGATGCTGGGCTTGATCAGAAGGAGTTTTAAAAACTTAAATAAAGAGGTGTTCATAAATCTTTACAAATGTTTAATACGGCCTCATCTTGAGTATGGCAATATAATTTGGAATCCCTTTCTTAAACGACAGTCCAGTGCAATTGAGAAGGTACAGAGGAGAGCAACCAAACTGATAAAATCCATGAAAAATTTGGATTATGAGGACAGGCTAAGTAAATTAGACTTGCCATCTTTAAAATACAGAAGACTAAGGGGAGATTTGATAAATGTTTACAAGATTCTTCAAGGCACTGACAATACTAACAAAGGCTTGTTTCACTTGTCTAATGAAATAAGAACCCGTAATAGTGAACTTAAGATCCTAACCAGGTACAGCAGAACTAACATTAGAAAAAACTTTTTTTCTAACAGTCACCCAATATTGGAACAACCTCCCTGCACATACTAAACTGGCCTCAGATACTAACAAATTCAAAAACCTCCTAGACAGTGATCCAAAAATTGCCCTGTTAAAGTACATCCATGATTAGTGCATCAAAATGGATGCTAAAAACCGCCACAGCAATTGCCAAACTAACCAAAAGGAAGGACGCATTGAGAGGCTGCAAGGCCTGGTCGTCCAAATACCTGACCTGACCTGACCTGAAGTGAAGCGCTCCCTGGGGACGGACCCTGACCGGCATAGATCCTGCTCTTCATTTACCCTTAACCTAGGCTGCGTAAGCAACATGCTGACAGAACTGAACCTCCCTCCTATGGAAGAATGTTGCAGGCGGCAGCAGCATCTCAGCCTTTTCTACAGGATAGCTGAGGGCCACATTCCAGCACTCCCACCAGCGGAAAACATTCTCGCTCTGGACAGCAAATTACCAAATACAAAGCAGTCCTGATCAAACCCACCAAATATGAAGGCTTCCAGTCCACAAACATCCTTAAACAACAGGTCAACAACCACTCTCGTGGATTTCATGTCCAAGAATGTAGAACAGAGCAATATCAATTATCATAGCTCTTTCTGCGGACTGCTTCAGAGTGTCCAGAACAAGTTAAGCGAGGCCACCGTCAACGCAGGCTCTATAGTCTATCAGCACATTTACATCAGCGCTGACCTAGATCTCCATCTAACTTCTAAGCCTGCCCCAACTGACCACAAAACCCTCTCCTCCCTATCCCCCATTCCTTCCCCCCCCCCCCCCCCCCCTTGTTGCTGGAAGTGGGGCCTGTTCCTTTCCGGCTGAACTGGGGGGGGGGGGGGTACTTTAATGGTCTTAACCCAGTGGCCAGTGCAAGCTTTATTTTTTTCTTTCTATATGTTCAGTAGGTACATCATGCAGCCTCCTAGTTCTGTCACGACTGTTGCCAGTATCTGAGTATTGGCACCTGCGACATATTGATCCTGATCCTAAATGACCTGATCCTGACCTTGATCTGTGGACCACTAAGTTACTACTGAAAGGCCTAACCCTATCTTGTATTTTAAAATGACATGTTGTTGAGCTCCATCTTGATGAATACCAAGGAGGGAATCTCATCTGCTGTGGCTGGAACTGGAAGGGAGTTTCATACAGGGATGGTCCTGGGGGAAAAATGAATTTAACTTAAGTTGTGATCTACACATAGCAACACAGCCCAATATCGGCTTTCACTGTTCTTTTGTCCCAAATTATGTTTTATGTTTATCCACAAAAACGACTGAAGCCATTAAGGCTAACAATCATGTACAGAGGATCGAAAAGTGACACTGACAGGACAAACTGTCCTGGTTTATGCTGAGACAAGACAAATCAATATGACAATGTCCTGGCTCTTGCAGAAATCAATAAGATGAAACGTGCTAGTGTTAAAAATTTAATCAGGCCTTTGTCCTGATAGGGGAGAGCATGATACCTTTTTTTGATAGGACATTTTCTATTTTAATAGGTCTGTGGCCTCGGGACATCACCGGGCTAATCCCAACTGTATACCTATTCCAATCAATGCAAAATGGTGCATTCCATTGATAACCTTCACCATGCTTCCTTGGTATTCTAGTACCCAGAGACACATAAAAACTGTTATATTTTAAAAAGTATTTAAGCAATCATGAAATTTCATGAGTTTATCAAAAACGTTAATCAATGGCTTTATGTGTCTTAAATTTCATTAATGTGTATAAAATACAAATGATGTAATATAATGCGTCATGTGAACATGCTTGTCACTGATTGCGCGGGTATCCTACAACCCATACTTTAAAGAGCAGAAATATGCCACTGCAGTGCATTGAGTATGGGTAGTGAGACACCCGCGGCATCTGGATAAGGATAAACACATGGTGACTCTTTGACGAGTATGGGTCCTGGAGAACCCGCATCATCTGGAATAGGGATAAACACTGTTAAAATGCATGTCCCTTTCCTTTTTAACACCCGCCCCATCGTGACTGTGTAGTTGAACAGGGGATCCGGTGAAGGATAATATTAAACTTAAAGTGGATGGGGGGAGGGGGAGTGAATCATGCTTAACGCTTGTTCTTTGCTAGGGAAAAAATCAACATAATCATTAAGACATTATATATACTAATGATAATCTAACAATAATGTATGAATTTAGTGTATCTGTATGAATTTAATAGTTCAATGATTAGTAAGAGAAAGTGGGATTCATGACTGTGTGCAGCCGAGCCAGCCAGGTGCAGCTGATGCCAGTGATGGCGCAGGGCAGCAGCAACAACAACAGCAGCAGCAGCAGCAACTGGCTTCCACAGATCCAGGCAAGAGCGAGTTGATCCAGCAGCAGTTGGTGCTGCTGTTGCATGCCCACAAGTGTCAGCGAAAGGATGCCGACAGTGGGGAGCAGACCTGCAGCTTGCCCTACTGCAGGCCCATGAGGAATGTGCTGTTACACATGGCCACCTGCAGCAAGGGGAAACAATGCGAGGGTGACTATGACTTGTTTTGTTCAGTGGAATCTTCCAGAACTTTATAAGACCTCCCATTATGAGACTCCTTCCCACATAAGACCTACAAGTTTTTTCTGAGACATTGCCCTTCTTTGTAAGTATTCAAATAATTACCTCCCTTCAAAAATAATCCCAAATGAGGGCAGATCAGTTAGTTAGTAGTCAAGGACTGAGGAGAGGAGGGTTGGAATGGCTGAGGAGAATTTTAATGTAAAAAATGCAATGAAAGCCTCTCCTAGTAGAATAGGCTAAGACGCTCGCATGGAATTACATGATGTCATGGGTTTCTCCTTGTCTTTATGTTATTTTATTTTACTTGGGGGGGGGGGGGGGGGGGGGTCTGGAACCCCTCTCCTCCCCTAAATCCGCCTCTGTGATTGTAGATCATATGTTTGCCATTGCCTTGCTTACGTTGATATTTATTAAGTAACAAAAATTGTTTTCTCATTGTAGTTCTTTTGAGTTTGGGTTTGGTCAAGATATTAAATTTATTTTTAACAAAATACTTTTGTTGTTGTTGCTATCCCATCTTCTGGGCCGTACAGTGGCATTGCTCCCACACCGCTCATTCCAAATGCCAACTCGCAGCTACACCCCAGCTTGTTCAGGTCGCAGAATCCGAGACCAGCAGTCCAAGGGGAGCGAATCTATGTTAGGCCGCCAGTAGGCAACCAACCGAGGAGACACTGCACTGCTTGTCAGTCGCTTCGGTGGAATTCAGCGGAGCCTGCTCAGGACACCACCTACTAAGCCCCCTACTGACGACACTATTCTCTTAGTCGGAGTCAGGCCCGAGAACTACAGACACCTGCAATGTTGGTCTTTAAATTAGAGCAACACTCTCAGAATCGCATCCGTTAAGCGGATGAACAGCTCGACTGTGTGGTTTCAGTCTTCCTATTGAGCTCATAGCCACTCACTTTGGGTAGGAGTCGGCCCAGGACCGAAACAACCCTCGCCTCTGTTTGGATTCGAACCCGTGACCTCCCAGTCAGTAGTCCACGACGCTAACCACTACGCCAAACTTTATTAAATTTGTTAAATGTTGCTATTTACAAATATTAAGGCAATGTACAGCATCAGTGCATCTAAATTGCATCCCATTTAGTGATTTACAGAGCTTCAGATTGTTTTCAAGGTTGATGGGTCGTAATTATGACCCCTGATTACAGATCTAAATTGCATCCCATTTAGTGATTTACAGAGCTTCAGATTGTTTTCAAGCTTCATGGGTCGTAATTATGACCCCTGATTACAGATCTAAATTACATTCCATTTAGTGATTTACAGAGCTTCAGATTGTTTTCAAGCTTCATGGGTCGTAATTATGACCCCTGATTACAGATCTAAATGACATCCCATTTAGTGATTTACAGAGCTTCAGATTGTTTTCAGGCTTCATGGGTCATAATTATGACCCCTGATTACAGATCTAAATGACATCCCATTTAGTGATTTACAGAGCTGATTGTTTTCAGGCTTCATGGGTCGTAATTATGACCCCTGATTACAGACAGTGATGGGTCAATTTTCAAAGTAACTAGCGCAACGCCTAGTACTGGCAATGCACCGTACTGGTAACGCCATGTACTGGTAACGCTGAGTACTGGTTTCGCCGGGTCCGCGAAATATTATTACTTTTGTCTCTCTCCCTCCTTCCATCTTCTTCACTCATCCCATTCTACTAGTACTACCCCCCGCACCTTACTGAGTACAGCAAATTTGAAGCGCTTCGGTTAAGAAACGGCAGAGTTATAAGGCTCCGTTTCCCGTTGGCGCTGCTCTGAGAGTGATGCGCTCTCCCTAGTAACGGTAACGCCTAGTAACGGTAACGCCAAGTACTGGTAACGCTGAGTACAGCAAATTTGAAGCGATTCGGTTAAGAAACAGCGGAGTTATAAGGCCCCGTTTCCCGTTGGCGCTGCTCTGAGAGTGACGCGCTCTCCCGATTCTCTTCAAATTTGCTGCCAGGCTTTGCCAGGGCCATAGCAAGACTGACAGCAAATTTGAAGCGATGCGGTTAAGAAATGGTGGAGTTATTCATGAAAAGGTAAAGCGGCGTATAGCGCGCGCGTTTCTGAATCGCTTAGATTCCGGTTTGGCACACCGATAGTCACCGTCACCGGTCATCTACTTGCCAAATTTGAAGGCATGCCGGATATACGGGCGCCGAGAGTCCGGCTGATACGCGTTTCGCGCATTTGCCAAACCGCACAAATGACACGGCCGCCTCGGTTGCCGTTGCCATCGCCCCGTTAGGGCTCACAGCAAATTTGAAGCGATTCGGTCAAAAAACGGCGGAGTTATAAGGCCCGTTTTGTGTTTCAGACAGACAGACACACACACATACGGACACTTGGCTTTTTACTATATGATGATGGGCCAGTAGATTGTGTCACTGTAGCATTACACTTACATTTTGTTACAAACTTCATGGGTGACCCCTGGCTGCACAAAATGAGGGGTCAAATCACCGTCAATACGGGTCAATGGCCCAGGCCCGCCAACAATCTGAAGCTCTGCATTTATGTATAAAAGTTGTGGCAGTTAGGAACACACACACACAGAGTGACACACACACACACACACACACACACACACACACACACACACACACACACACACACACACACACACACACACACACACACACACACACACGCAGAGTTCATTTAGATATTATACATTTGTATGCGATGACAAATGTTTGATTTTTAAAATTAGGATTTAAGATAAAACTGTTTATTGTCCAATGGTACTAACTATGCATGGAAAATTGATTTTCACACATGTATAAACAAAAGCATTAAAAACAAAAACGCCTAAGAATAAGATGCTTAAACAACAACAAAATAAAATTACAAACCAGACCACTTATGTAAGAAATCTGTTATGCTTTACGTGCATCCCAAGCAATGATTTTCTTTGTAAATCAAAGACAAATGAATAAACTTGTGAACTTTTGAACTTGCAAGGAGGCTGGTTGGTGGTTTTATTATTATTATTATTATTATTATTACTACAGTAGAACCTGCCTTTTAAGACCTCCCATTACAGTGGAACCTCCTTCAAAAATCATCCAAAAAGAGGAGAGGGTCGTAAGGGAGGTAATTTTAATACTTACAAAGAAGAGCAATGTCTCTGAGAGTGAGAAGTAGGTCTTATGTGGGAGTCTTATAACAGGAGGTCTTATAAGGGATGTTCCACTGTGTAAGACTCCCTCCCACATAAGTCCTACTTCTTTGAGACATTGCCCTTCTTTGGAGGTATTAAATTTGCCTCCGGCTCCCTTATAAGACCCCTTCCTTATAAGACCTCATTTTGGATGATTTTTGAAGGTCTTTTAAGGGAGGTTTCACTGTATAAACAATTATCAATCTAAAGTTCTGTGTAAAAGACTTGGACATGGAGAGATGATCATGTGCATGACTTCATCTGATCTCTGAACATTTATTCAACAGTGGTCCATTGTGCATCATCGAGACAAATACTCACTCACTGGAAACACTGCATTCGCGTGGACTGCACTATTTGCCGCCCTCTGAGAAGTGGCACACCAGGTGAGTGTGCCTTATTTGATAATTGAACAGGGGTCGCGCTAACGCATGTTTCTTGCGTATTTGACGCATTTTAAAAATCGCTGACGCATTTTTACGGGGTTTACGCGTAATCCGTACGCAAAATGACGTCCGCTCAAAATCGCATCTGAGTCTAGATGGTGAATCAGACTTTAGAAGTCCTACGATCCCTACACGTATAGTGGTTCTGCTACACCAAACATTGGAACAGACTATAGAAAAGTGCCACTGCTTTCAGAGGAGGTAAGTAGGCTATCCCATCCTTTCTCTTTCATTAGTTATCCAGATTCCGTCCAGTACTGCTGTGACATAAGTGCAGTGTGGAGGGAAAATCACTGTAAGCGCATTGGGGTTCGTGTCGACTTTGAGGATCGCTGTGATCGCCGAAAATGACTGGTTAGTGAATAAATATACATGTTTTTGTTACTGGTCTTGTTTTCATTGTTTTTAGCTTAGATTTATAATTTTGTTCTTTGACGCAATTTTTTTCTTCTCTTACACACTTTTTTGCCGACGTCGCATAAGCAAAAAATTTGTTTTCAAAATCACTGGCGCGACCCTTGTTGAAGTACTGGCTAATGTTAAGATCAACTCCGCTGTTCCAGGGTGAAGTTGGCCCACCATTCATTACCTTTTTCGTTAAGCTGAGACACACAGGAACAGCTGGAGAGAGCTGATCTTGGGTAAAGGTAAAGATGTGAACATAAAGGCAAGACGGAACAAACGCAATGAACCAGGACTGTGACAAATGCTCCGTGGCTGTTGTGTGTACTGCACTACATGGAGGGGGTCCTGACTGCGATTAATTATTCAACAAAGATAATTAGCTCCAAAAGTTGATCAGATACAGCTTAATGTTTGGTAAGAAAGACAGGTGTGAAAATGTGGGGAGAGCTGAGAAATGTAAGAGGGGGTGGTGGGGGCACATCTTCACCTTTACCATGTCTAAGTGTCTGTAGTCTGTATGGATTTTCTCAAAAACTAGTGGACGGATTGTAATCAAATTTGGAAGAGATGTTAACACTTGCATAGGAAGCTTCCTTTCAATGTTCATGATCTTACTGATGTTGATTTTTTAATGATTTTTTTTCTCCAAAATCCAGATGGCTCCAATTTTCACAAAAACTACTTGGTGGATTTTAATCAAATTTGGTAGACACATAGACATCACATGATATCAATTAGCAAGATATATCAATTTTAAGTTTTTGTTGATTTTTTATTATTTATTTTTACGTATTCCCCTGTGGTATAGGAAAATCCTGCTTTAGTCAGTGTTTTCTTTTTTCAGACTCACTGTGTGGGCCAGTCACTTACTGAACAGTGAGACAGGGCAGGGCTCCCCATTTTGTTTACCATAGAGGGTATTTTCACCCCCAGGAAGCAGCTATAGAAGGTCTCTTCACCCCCAGGGTGAACTTATGGAGGGTGAAATATCAAAACAAAATAAGCATAAAGACATGTGGGTACTGTCAAAAAAATGTAAAGTATTGTATGCACAGGCACTGAGGCAGTATGAAGCATTACATGCCTGGCTTTTCCGACACACAAATGTTACCAACACAGTCACACACAGCCACACTCACACACATCATTCAAGAATCAAGAACTTTAATCCTTTGCCCTCTTTTGAGGCATTGAGGATGAAACAACAAAATTATAAAATTTCAAGCAAGGCATGACAATTTATGTTGAACATTCAATAGCACACACACACACACACACACACACACACACACACACACACACACACACACACACACACACACACACACTTTAATTATCTCTCTCTCTCTCTCTCTCTGTCTTTCGCTGGGATGTGTCAAAGGTCATTGAACTTGTAACCAGTCTAGAATGATCAAGTACTATCATGACCTGACCTTCACCTTGTGCTAATGCCTCTGAATTGCTTCAACAAGTGATGGGGGTGGTTTTTTTCTAACCCAATGCTTGTCCTGTCTATTTATGGAAGACGGGACTGGGGTTATGTGAGCGAATGGAGGGTGGAGGGGGGGGGGGGGGTAGAGAGAGAGAGAGAGAAAAGATAGAGAGAGAGCGCCATTCAGATAAGGCTGACATTGACAAGAGCAGTCACCCAAAGGAAGCAAGGAAGAAAGAAAGGGAGGAAATTGAGAAGGGTCTTTATCTTCTAACCTAAACAGACAGCAGTGGTGCCAGACATGCCTAATTGGTCTCATAGGTCTGCAGTACAAGCGCTCGCCAGATTTATAGTGCGCCAGATTTATAGTGCGTCTCATAACCCTCGAGTAGTAATTATAGTGCGAGTAGTAATTATAGTACGTCGTTTCACCCCCAGTAGGAAGATTTAATGCGTTTGTCACGCACATTTGACGCACAGACGCACAGAATGGGGAGCCCTGTAGGGAAAGATGGAGTAGTGTACATTTAGGGAAAAGGGGAAGTGGGTGAGGAAGAGAAGTTTTGCCAGAATTATTCCGGGAATTTGCAAAAATTCTGGGTAAAATAGTAAATTCCGCGTGAACGCTGAAAATCCCGGGATTTCGAAAAATCGTCTATTATTTGTTTCTGTTTGTATGAAAAGACACAAGGGTTGACCAAAACTTTGGAGTTCTGATACGCGATTTTTCATTGGTCCCTGGACCCCCCTCAACCAATGATAGTATTTCCTGTTGGCAGAGATTGTAGTTATGCGCCAAACATGTCGTCAGGCAAGTCAACCGCAGGCGGCAAGCGCCAGAAATCATCGACAAACGAAAGCAGTGATAGGGTGGAACGGCCAAAAGTGAAGCAGAAGTTTTCTCAAAAGTATTTGAAAGTGCCAGGAATAACAAGTTCGCGTTTAGGAGACGAGCATGCACACTGCAAGTACTGCAACATGGACTTCAAAATTTCGCATGGCAGCATACCTTTTAAATCAGTGTTTTATCGCGAGTCGCGTACCGATGTGAATTCTTTTTTCTTCTTCTCAAAGTCCGGGTTTTTCTGTGGCAAATTCCAGGTTGTTCATTATAAAGGTAAACAGGTCTGCACACTTGTCGGTCAGTGTGTTTGTTATGTGCTGGGCTGGTCGGATTTGCACTGTCTCATTGCATTTCTATTTTTCTTTTACAGCTGCGAGCTTTCACTATTGATACTTCAGAATAAGACATTGCTTTTGTATCAAATCACTGGTGGACCTTTGCCAGGTTGTGTTACCGTATTTTACGGACTATAAGACGATACTTTATTTCCCAGACTGAGACCCCTGCACCTTGTAATGTGACTGATAATATAGTAAGAAACTATAATACATTGGTTACTTGTGGCGGTACCATAGCCGATGAGGTTTAACTGAGGCGTGGTTACTTACTGCTACACATATGTTTTGGGTTTTTTAAAATCGGGACTTTACTGGTGTTGCACTGCCTCCGGGCATTGCCTCCAGTATTGTTCCCACCATCTTTGTATTTAAAAATGCCCCACATGGTCAAAAGACCGCAGAGGGCGTAAAATCCTATTTCGTTATTTCGCTAGAAAGAAACTATAATAACATAATCTGAATTTTGTGTAAAATATGGGGGGGGGGGTGCGCCTTATTACCAGGTGTGCCCTGTAGTCCGTAAGATACGGTACTTTTTGTTTAGTTTTACAGCTGTCACTATTGATGCTTCATAACGACGCATTGCTTTTCTACCGAGTCACTTTGGTGGACCTTTGTGTTGCTGATTTCCTTTTACAGCTGTCCAGTAACTTGTGCCATAAAGTAATACAGACAAACCCCTATTTTACGACCCTCTGTTAAGCAACCACCTCTCATTTGAGACCGGATTTGTTGGCACGGATGCATTTTACTATGTAAACGACCTCTCTTAAACGACTTCTTCTAAAACGCGACTTACGACCGCCAATTTGTTGGTTTTTACGACCGTTGTTGTCGTCGGCATAGACTTCGAGCAAAGGGAAGCAACCACGGTCAAGGGCCTGAAAGCGGAGTCGCTTCCCTTGTTGTAGAAAAGATGGCGGAAAGCGTAGGAAAAGCACGAAAACCACTGACTTTGAAAAAGAAAACTACTGACTTTGGACGAGAGTGGAGGTGATTAACAGAAGTCGGCGAAGTGAAACTGTAATACATCGATTGCACAATCCTATGGAGTTGGAAAGACCCAAATCCAGTTTTAATATGTTATTGTATGTGTGCATGAAGAAGAGAGTATGAACTGTGCTGAACTTTTTCTTTCTATGGCTGCCAGTGAAAACCTCCGTCATACGACCCCTCCAATTTACGACCGATTTTTCAGGACATTTTGGAAGTCTTAAAATAGAGGTTTGTCTGTAAACATATTTGGCAGACCTGTTTACCACCCCGTTTTTGCCGTAGTTTTTACAGGAAAAAAAGTAATTACAGCTACGAAAACAAAACAAAAAAGGGGGAAAAATATCCTAAATATAAAAAACTACCTACTACAGTTGCGAAGCTTTTGAAACGATGCGGTGAAAAGTCATTTTGCGCCATTTCCTTTTCTGTTTCAAAATGGCGTCCAAGCGAGTGCATTCCGAAGCTTCTGTATCTTCTGGTCGAAAATCAAAAGAAAAGACGTCAAAAGTGGTACAGAAATTCCGGGAAAGTTACCTCAAAATTCCAGGAATACATCGTTCAGCACTAGGTGACGAGCATGTGACGCGTTGGATTACAGTTTTTTTCTTCTTCAAAATTACAGGGGGTTTTTGGTCCAGAAATTACAACTTTGCAAAATAGGGGTAAACAGGTCTGTGGTTTGGGGATGTCCCTTTGGCAATGCACATTTGATATCTTCACCACCCAGCCTAGCTAGCTATCCAGAGTAACACCAAAGATACTGTATAGGGGAAGATAAGCATCTGGTCTCTTTTCCCTATATGAGTAGTGAGGATAGAAACACTGGTTATGTCCCTTTTAAACAGGACACATTTTACACATCGATAGGCCAGTCGAATTCTCCGTTCAAGTTCCAGTCTGAGTTTTTGGATAGCCTCCACTGTGAAATTGTACTGTCCTCACTAACGATAACTCTATCAGCCCGGTTCGCCGAGTTCTTAAGTAGTCCATCTTACCCTTTTAGAATATCTTTGGTACAGACAAACCTCTATTTTAAGACTTCCAAAATGTCCTGAAAAATCGGTCGTAAATTGGAGGGGTCGTATGACGGAGGTTTTCACTGGCAGCCGTAGAAAGAAAAAGTTCAGCACAGTTCATACTCTCTTCTTCATGCACACATACAATGACATATTAAAACTGGATTTGGGTCTTTCCAACTCCATAGGATTGTGCAATCGATGTATTACAGTTTCACTTCGCCGAGTTGTGTTAATCACCTCCACTCTCGTCCAAAGTCAGTGGTTTTCTTTTTCAAAGTCAGTGGTTTACGTGCTTTTCCTACGCTTTCCGCCATCTTTTCTACAACAAGGGAAGCGACTCCGCTTTCAGGCCCTTGACCGTGGTTGTTTCCCTTTGCTCGAAGTCTATGCAGACGACAACAATGGTCGTAAAAACCAACAAAATGGCGGTCGTAAGTCGCGTTTTAGAGGAAGTCGTTTAAGAGAGGTTGTTTACATAGTAAAATGCATCCGTGCCAACAAATCCGGTCTCAAATGAGAGGTGGTCGCTTAACAGAGGGTCGTAAAATAGGGGTTTGTCTGTAACACTAACAATTGTTTTCATTACAGTCTTCTTCTTTTTTTCTTCTTCTTCGTCATCTTCTTCTTCAGTAGTTGATTCCACTGGCAAAGTGTCAGGCTTTCAAACTAGTTTCCAGGGTGAAGTTTGCTGTTTTCTCCAGGTCGTGGTGACTGCCCCAGAACCCCACCTGTAGCTCCACTCCCCCATCATAGAGCATCATTGGCAGAACAGTATAGAAGTTCCAGACCTGTTTTCCCCACGGATTTGTCCGTAACTATTACGTTTTGAGACCTCGGATTACGCTATTACGATCAGCAACAAAAAAATCTGCATTTCTGCTGAACGAGTGCGGGGAAAAAAAGAAGAAATCAAAGGAAGGCATGGCGTTTGAGCCGTACTCGCTACTCAGAAGAATGCACAGGTGCAACTTTTCCTGGTATACAAGGATTTCCTGTTTTTGAATAATACCACAAAAGGAAGTTCCTGTTTTTTCAATTTATCAAACAAGATCTTTGTGCGTCTACTGTATGCTTCAAACCCTTTAAAATAAGCATTTGTATAAATTGTGGAAAAAGCAAACTAAAATGCCTTCATAAATCGATTTTTTTCTTCAGCTGCAGGGGGACATTACCCCTAGACCCCGGCCTTTCAGGTTTTTTCATTTTGTGTAGTTGCACCCATGAGATGGTGGTCTGGGGTCCTGACCCACCCGGACATTCGTGTTGCAGGCGATTTTGAGTCATTTGAGCTGGCCCAGTAATCTACAGTGGACAGTCCTCTGCCGGAAGAGGGTTGTTTGCTGGTGTCTTTGAAGCTGTTGGATTGCATTGGAGGAGTGTTGGAGATTTTTGTCGTATCGCATGGATGAAACCACATGGCAGGAATCAGGATTTTGGCTTTGTTCTTTTTCCTGAAATCAGGAATTTGCAATACTTTATTGAAGAATCATTACACTGGAATGAGGTGAAAACCTTGTTTTATTGTTTAAAAATGAAAGCTGGCTCTAAATGCTCTTAGTGTATTAATAACAATGTACCCCAAAAAACCTTCAGCAGTGGGGGCTCCCTACAAACGACTCCGCCCCGTGACCCCACCAAGGCAGCCGGCCGGAACCTAGGCCTTCCTGCTTTTCATTTGATCCAGGTTTCACCCTTGGTATCGCCTTTCTAGTAAGCTTTCACTACCCGGTAGTTCTCAGTGTTTTCTGTTCTTTTAATATCTCTGTCCAGATTTTGGCAGAAAGTTGTTTTTTGTTAAGGTTATTGCTCTTCTATTCCAGGAATGGCGAAGACAGATGTGACTGAGAATGACTCATCTAATTCAGAAAGCACAGTACCTGAAGGTAATTACACTCTGCATCTTTAAAGACACCCCCCACGTCACGTGTCACATTCCCTCTTATGCTTAGAAGATTTCTTATGATTTCTTATCAGCTATAAGAGGGAAAACATGTGAAAACCGTGATTTTGATACGTGACGTGGTGGGTCTTTAATTTTGTATTTGACCCCTCTTCCATCTGGCAGTCATTGTCAGAAAAGACAGACTGGCACAGGCCTACGTACAAGATAACCTGACCTTTCTCTTGAATGTTGTCATCATTTAATGTATGTGTGTGGGTTGTTGTTTTTTTATCTCCAATTACGATACAGTGGAACCTCCCTTATAAGACCTTCAAAAATCATCCAACATGTCTTATAAGGGAGGAGTCTTATAAGGGAGGTAATTTTAATACAAAGAAGGGCAATGCCTTAGAGAAGTAGGTCTTATATGGGAGGGAGTCTTATAATGGGAAGTCTTATAAGGGAGGTTCCATTGTATTACAGTCAGCAACAATAAATTCTGCAATTCCGGTGATCGAATGTTGCAAACGAACGATACGAGCAATACGATCCTGGCGTGAGAACATTAAAACCCTGAGTCCGTTTTCAACCATTTCGGCCGCCATTACTATTGCCACTGATGAGACTAGGCTCCCTAATCAGGAGCCCTTGTTTTCTACACCAGACACTTCAGTGATGATTGAGATCCCTTCAATTTTTCTGACAATGATTGAGAGAGAGAGAGTGGGCCGTGTGTTGGTGCATTCCTTCCTGCTGCTTGTTGACATTTTCATTAGTTTCTGCGAGGGTGAGGTGTTATCAGAGAGTGACAGTGCTGGTGAATGAGGGTGGATGTCTTTGTGAGTGAGAATCATGTTATTTCTGTTACTTTATTTCCTTGCACTGGAATGTTGGTAGTATGACTATCTTGTTGATTTTAATGCATGTTTTTAATGTTGCTACTGTAAAGCGCATCGAGCATGCTACTGTATGGATTTTAGCGCTATATGAAAAAAAATTATTATTAAAACTTATTATCAATGAGGTCATGCAGAACATCAAAATTGGGGAGCATCTTCATTTGGGCAGAGGTTGTGGGCAGCAGGTTTTCGTTTCTGTGGTACAGAATTTTGGGCAGGTGTTTCTAGCTAGACCCATTGCGATCTGAAAGTTGATAGTTGGAGATTTTTGTGTTACTGCCTGTCTAGTTAGCTTTCATTAGTTCTGTGTGTTTTCTGTGGGTTTTTTAAATTTCTTGGCACCCCTATGTTTTGTTTGTTTGTTGTTGTGATATTTTAAGTTCGTTGTTTTTCTATTCCAGAAATGGCAGAGACAAATGTGACTGAGAATGCATCATCTCATTCACAGAACACAGGACCACAAGGTAATTACATTCCGCATCTTTAATTTTCTATTTGCCCCCTCTTCGATCTGGCAGTCATTGTCAGAAAAGACAGACTGGCACAGGCCTACGTACAAGATAACCAGACCTTTCTCTTGAATGTTGTCATCATTAATTACTGTATGTGTGGGGGTTTTGTTGTTGTTGTTTTTTAGACCTCCAATTACGATATTACAGTCAGCAACAATAAATTCTGCAATTCCGGTGATCGAACGATGCAAACGAACGATACGAGCAATACGATCCTGGCGTGAGAACATTAAAACCCTAAGTCCGTTTTCAACCATTTCGGCCGCCATTACTATTGACACTGATGAGAGCAGGCTCCCTAATCAGGAGCCCTTGTTTTCTACACCAGACACTTCAGTGATGATTGAGATCCCTTCAATTTTTCTGACAATGATTGAGAGAGAGAGAGTGGGCCGTGTGTTGGTGCATTCCTTCCTGCTGCTTGTTGACATTTTCATTAGTTTCTGCGAGGGTGAGGTGTTATCAGAGAGTGACAGTGTGGGTGGATGTCTTTGTGAGTGAGAATCATGTTATTTCTGTTACTTTATTTCCTTGCACTGGAATGTTGGTAGTATGACTTTCTTGCTGATTTTAATGCATGTTTTTAATGTTGCTACTGTAAAGAGCATCAAGCATGCTACTGTATGGATTTTAGCGCTATATGAAATAAAATTATTATTAAAAGTTATTATCAATGAGGTCATACAGAACCTCAAAATTGGGGAGCATCTTCATTTGGGCAGAGGTTGTGGGCACCAGGTTTTCGTTTCTAGGGTACAGAATTTTGGGCAGGTGTTTCTAGCTAGACCCATTGTGATCTGAAAGTTGATAGTTGGAGATTTTTGTGTTACTGCCTGTCTAGTTAGCTTTCATTAGTTCTGTGTGTTTTTCTGGTTTAAAAAAAAAAAATCTTGGCAACCCAATTTTTGTATTTGTTGTTGTTGATATTTTTGTTAACCCTTTCAACGCCAGCCATTTTTTCAGCTAAGAGTTTCATTAAACTTTCCTGTTTAGAGAAAAGATTCTGTCTGCAATATTGGGTGATTCCTCTGTGACATGCATAAAATAGGGCCTATCGTTACCTTCCAAAATTAAGAACATAAGGTAATTAGATACCAGATCCTCATTTGATGCCTTTTAGGGACATGGGTATTAAATCATTGTGGTGCCAAGAAGCGACAGTGGTGATGAAAGGGTTAAGTTCATTGTTTTTCTATTCCAGAAATGGCAGAGACAAATGTGACTGAGAATGCATCATCTCATTCACAGAACACAGGACCACAAGGTAAATACATTCCGCATCTTTAATTTTCTATTTGCCCCCTCTTCCATCTGGCAGTCATTGTCAGAAAAGACAGACTGGCACAGGCCTACGTACAAGATAAGATAACCAGACCTTTCTCTTGAATGTTGTCATCATTTACTGTATGTGTGGGGGTTTTGTTGTTGTTTTTTAGACCTCCAATTACGATATTACAGTCAGCAACAATAAATTCTGCAATTCCGGTGATCGAACGATGCAAACGAACGATACGAGCAATACGATCCTGGCGTGAGAACATTAAAACCCTGAGCCCTTTTTCAACCGTTTCGGCCGCCATTACTATTGACACTGATGAGAGCAGGCTCCCTAATCAGGAGCCCTTGTTTTCTACACCAGACACTTCAGTGATGATTGAGATCCCTTCAATTTTTCTGACAATGATTGAGAGAGAGAGAGAGTGGGCCGTGTGTATGCATGTATTGGTGCATTCCTTCCAGCTGCTTGTTGACATTTTCATTAGTTTCTGCGAGGGTGAGGTGTTATCAGAGAGTGACAGTGTTGGTGGATGTCTTTGTGAGTGAGAATCATGTTATTTCTGTTACTTTATTTCCTTGCACTGGGATGTTGGTAGTATGACTTTCTTGCTGATTTTAATGCATGTTTTTAATGTTGCTACTGTAAAGCGCATCGAGCATGCTACTGTATGGATTTTAGCGCTATATGAAATAAAATTATTATTAAAAATTATTATCAATGAGGTCATGCAGAACCTCAAAATCGGGGAGCATCTTCATTTGGGCAGAGGTTGTGGGCACCAGGTTTTCGTTTCTGTGGTACAGAATTTTGGGCAGGTGTTTCTAGCTAGACCCATTGTGATCTGAAAGTTGATAGTTGGAGATTTTTGTGTTACTGCCTGTCTAGTTAGCTTTCATTAGTTCTGGGTGTTTTTCTGGGTTTTTTTTTTAACCCTTTCACCGCCAGCCATACTTCAGCCAAAGATTTCCATTAAATTTACCTGGGTAGAGAACAAAATCCATCTGCAGTATTGGGGATTCTTCTGTGACAGATATAAAATAAGGTCTATCCTTACTTCCCAAAACTAAGACAACAGGGTCTTTGGATAATAGACCCCAATTTGATGCCTTTTAGTGACATAGGTGTTAAATCACTGTGGTGCTAAAATGCGACATTGGCGGTGAAAGGGTTAATATCTTGGCAACCCAATGTTTTTATTTTTTGTTGTTGATATTTTTGTTAACCCTTTCAACGCCAGCCATTTTTTCAGCTAAGACTTTCATTAAACTTTCCTGTTTAGAGAAAAGATTCTGTCTACAATATTGGGTGATTTCTCTGTGACATGCATAAAATAGGGCCTATCGTTACCTTCCAAAATTATGAACATAAGGTAATTAGATACCAGATCCTCATTTGATGCCTTTTAGGGACATGGGTATTAAATGATTGTGATGCCAAGAGGCGACAGTGGCGATGAAAGGGTTAAGTTCATTGTTTTTCTATTCCAGAAATGGCAGAGACAAATGTGACTGAGAATGCATCATCTCATTCACAGAACACAGGACCACAAGGTAATTACATTCTGCATCTTTAATTTTCTATTTGCCCCCTCTTCCATCTGGCAGTCATTGTCAGAAAAGACAGACTGGCACAGGCCTACGTACAAGATAACCAGACCTTTCTCTTGAATGTTATCATGAATTACTGTATGTGTGGGGGTTTTTTTAGGTTTTTTTTTAGACCTCCAATTACGATATTACAGTCAGCAACAATAAATTCTGCAATTCCGGTGATCGAACGATGCAAACGAACGATACGAGCAATACGATCCTGGCGTGAGAAAATGAAAACCCTGAGCCCGTTTTCAACCGTTTCGCCGCCATTACTATTGACACTGATGAGAGCAGGCTCCCTAATCAGGAGCCCTTCTTTTCTATACCAGACACTTCAGTGATGATTGAGATCCCTTCAATTTTTCTGACAATGATTGAGAGACAGAGAGAGAGAGAGTGGGCCGTGTGTATGCATGTATTGGTGCATTCCTTCCTGCTGCTTGTTGACATTTTCATTAGTGTCTGCGAGGGTGAGGTGTTATCAAGAGAGTGACAGTGCTGGTGAATGTGGGTGGATGTCTTTGTGAGTGAGAATCATGTTCTTTTTGTTACTTTATTTCCTTGCACTGGAATGTTGGTAGTATGACTATCTTGTTGATTTTAATGCATGTTTTTAATGTTGCTACTGTAAAGCGCATCGAGCATGCTACTGTATGGATTTTAGCGCTATATGAAATAAAATTATTATTAAAACTTATTATCAATGAGGTCATGCAGAACCTCAAAATTGGGGAGTATCTTCATTTGGGCAGAGGTTGTGGGCAGCAGGTTTTCGATTCTGGTACAGAATTTTGGGCAGGTGTTTCTAGCTAGACCCATTGCGATCTGAAAGTTGATAGTTGGAGATTTTTGTGTTACTGCCTGTCTAGTTAGCTTTCATTAGTTCTGTGGGTTTTCTGTGGGTTTTTTAAAATATCTTTGCACCCCAATGTTTTGTTTGTTTGTTGTTGTGATATTTTTGTTAATTTCGTTGTTTTTCTATTCCAGAAATGGCAGAGACAAATGTGACTGAGAATGCATCATCTCATTCACAGAACACAGGACCACAAGGTAATTACATTCTGCATCTTTAATTTTCAATTTGCCCCCTCTTCCATCTGGCAGTCATTGTCAGAAAAGACGGACTGGCACAGGCCTACGTACAAGATAACCAGACCTTTCTCTTGAATGTTGTCATCATTAATTACTGTATGTGTGGGGGTTTTGTTGTTGTTGTTTTTTAGACCTCCAATTACGATATTACAGTCAGCAACAATAAATTCTGCAATTCCGGTGATCGAACGATGCAAACGAACGATACGAGCAATACGATCCTGGCGTGAGAAAATGAAAACCCTGAGTCCATTTTCAACCATTTCGGCCGCCATTACTATTGACACTGATGAGACTAGGCTCCCTAATCAGGAGCCCTTCTTTTCTCTGCCAGACACTTCAGTGATGATTGAGATCCCTTCAATTTTTCTGACAATGATTGAGAGAGAGAGAGTGGGCCGTGTGTTGGTGCATTCCTTCCTGCTGCTTGTTGACATTTTCATTAGTTTCTGCGAGGGTGAGGTGTTATCAGAGAGTGACAGTGCTGGTGAATGAGGGTGGATGTCTTTGTGAGTGAGAACCATGTTATTTTTGTTACTTTATTTCCTTGCACTGGAATGTTGGTAGTATGACTATCTTGTTGATTTTAATGCATGTTTTTAATGTTGCTACTGTAAAGCGCATCGAGCATGCTACTGTATGGATTTTAGCGCTATATGAAATAAAATTATTATTAAAAGTTATTATCAATGAGGTCATGCAGAACCTCAAAATTGGGGAGTATCTTCATTTGGGCAGAGGTTGTGGGCAGCAGGTTTTCGATTCTGGGACAGAATTTTGGGCAGGTGTTTCTAGCTAGACCCATTGCGATCTGAAAGTTGATAGTTGGAGATTTTTGTGTTACTGCCTGTCTAGTTAGCTTTCATTAGTTCTGTGTGTTTTCTGTGGGTTTTTTAAAATATCTTGGCACCCCAATGTTTTGTTTGTTTGTTGTTGTGATATTTTTGTTAATTTCGTTGTTTTTCTATTCCAGAAATGGCAGAGACAAATGTGACTGAGAATGCATCATCTCATTCACAGAACACAGGACCACAAGGTAATTACATTCTGCATCTTTAATTTTCAATTTGCCCCCTCTTCCATCTGGCAGTCATTGTCAGAAAAGACAGACTGGCACAGGCCTACATACAAGATAACCAGACCTTTCTCTTGAATGTTGTCATCATTAATTACTGTATGTGTGGGATTTTTTTAGTTGGTTTTTTTTAGACCTCCAATTACGATATTACAGTCAGCAACAATAAATTCCTTGCACTGGAATGTTGGTAGTATGACTATCTTGTTGATTTTAATGCATGTTTTTAATGTTGCTACTGTAAAGAGCATCGAGCATGCTACTGTATGGATTTTAGCGCTATATGAAATAAAATTATTATTAAAAATTATTATCAATGAGGTCATGCAGAACCTCAAAATTGAGGAGCATCTTCATTTGGGCAGAGGTTGTGGGCAGCAGGTTTTCGTTTCTGTGGTACAGAATTTTGGGCAGGTGTTTCTAGCTAGACCCATTGTGATCTGAAAGTTGATAGTTGGAGATTTTTGTGTTACTGCCTGTCTAGTTAGCTTTCATTAATTCTGTGTGTTTTCTGGGGTTTTTTTTAATATCTTGGCAACCCAATTTTTGTTGTTGATATTTTTGTTAACCCTTTCAATGCCAGCCATTTTTTTAGCTAAGACTTTCATTAAATTTTCCTGTTTAGAGAAAAGATTCTGTCTGCAATATTGGGTGATTCCTCTGTGACATGCATAAAATAGGGCCTATCCTTACCTTCCAAAATTAAGAACATAAGGTAATTAGATACCAGATCCTCATTTGATGCCTTTTAGGGACATGGGTATTAAATCATTGTGATGCCAAGAGGCGACAGTGGTGATGAAAGGGTTAAGTTCATTGTTTTTCTATTCCAGAAATGGCAGAGACAAATGTGACTGCGAATGCATCATCTCATTCACAGAACACAGGACCACAAGGTAATTACATTCCGCATCTTTAATTTTCTATTTGCCCCCTCTTCCATCAGGCAGTCATTGTCAGAAAAGACAGACTGGCACAGGCCTATGTACAAGATAAACCAGACCTTTCTCTTGAATGTTGTCATCATTTAATGTATATGTGTGTGTGTGAGTATGGACATCATTCCATGAATGATATATATGTGTCGGAGAGGCAGAGGAGAGAACGAGGAAGGGTGATAGTTTACTTTAATACTGCTGTTATAACAATTATGATTATTATTTTTATTATTATTGAAATGCTTACATACAATGATACATGTATATATTTTTTAAGGGTCCTGGCATAGTTAAAACCAGAAAATGTTTTTCTTATTTTTATGTCATGTAATTCTTCAGTCACAGACTTTAAATTTTGCAAGAATGTGCTAAGCGCATGTGGCGTTCTAGAAACAATGATGATTTGTATCAGTGGGACATAGTATTGATGTAATTATAATTTCTTTAAAATTAATATTTTAAAAATTCTTCAGAAATTATGCATTCTTTTTGCATGTCTCTCTCCTTCAGTTTTTACATGTTCGATCTGATCATTCAACATAATGTACAAATAAATGATAATAAGCTTTTGCTGTATAAGTTTTTTGATAACTGTTCTGGTACAATTTTAATGCATTATCGGTATTGTTCACTATTTTTCTCTTTATTTTCATGATTGTTAATGCAATAACTTCATAGCTATTAAATATTTCTAAATTTTGATACGACAAAAGCTAGATCTTTTAACCTTTACCGGATCATGCTTTTGACTACACTGACACGATGGCGAGGTGTTTTTATCCCTGTCCGGATGGGGGGGGGTCTCCCACAACCCCTACTTGTCAAAGAGGCACCATGTGTTTATCCCTGTCCGGATGGCGGGGGTCTACCACGACCCCTACTCAATGCACTGCAGTGCTCTTTAAAGTAGGGGTCGTGGGAGACCCCTGTCATCCGGACAGGTATATCAAAATTACGCGTCATATTACGTCATTTATATTTTATACACATTAATAAAATTTAACACACTTAAAGCCATTTACGTTTTTGACAAAGTCATGAAATTTCATGAAGATTGCTTAAAATTTTTAGATATATAACATGTTTTGTGTGTCAAGGGGTCGTGGGCGACCCCAGAAGTCTGGTAAAGGTTAATTGTGAAGAAGTCTGCTAAATGTCCAAATGTGTCCCTATTTGTAAAAGTTCTGGTTGCGAAATGAGCAGAAACAGTAAAAGTTGACAAAGCGTCAGACACCGAAAATCAACTCTGAGTTTCAACCCCTATGACTGTTGTTGTTGTTGTTGTCGTTCCCT
This sequence comes from Phymorhynchus buccinoides, assembly GCA_017654935.2. Classification (NCBI taxonomy): domain Eukaryota; kingdom Metazoa; phylum Mollusca; class Gastropoda; order Neogastropoda; family Raphitomidae; genus Phymorhynchus; species Phymorhynchus buccinoides. The sequence continues at coordinate 38,771,234 of CM065694.1, forward strand.
GGCTTTAAAAAACCCTCCAGGGATCATCCCAACAGCCGAAGCAATTGAACACTTTGGTACAAATGCACCAGCTAGGGATGAGAACATTACTCGTGTGACTGTTTCTGATTACCCCGCCACGTGCGTATGACTTTGGACTGGTGATGTTATGCTAGGAGCTGGCCATGGCTAAATACAATCCCCGCATAACTATGCAGAACATAACAACATTTTGATGTAGCTTTGGTGTTCTAACTTTTGTCAATTGGTCTGACACAGGGTTATGCCAAGACGATCTATAACTGTTAAGGGTACTGGTCTTCTAATACATATGCACAAACGTATGACTCTATCCTGTTTCTTGCTTATGTACATGGAGTCTTTCTCTTCTTGTGGACTTTCAGTCTTTCTTTGATGCTAATTTGCTTGGGTAATAGTGAAAACAAAAGCACTATTAGTATGTCAACCTTTGAGCTTTTTCTTCTTTTTTTTCTGCTCAATTACCCCCCCCCCCCCCCCCCCCCCCCCCCCCCCCCCCCCCCCCCCCCCCCCCCCCCCCCCTTAACACTGGATTTTATTAAAACTGCTGCTTTATTGTAAAAATCCTTTTACAGTGTGATGCAACAGTGATTCATCTACAGAATTTATAAACACATTTTTTATTATAAACTTTTCAAAACATATAATCTCTTAATTAACCCCTTCACTGCCAGAAGAAAAATGAGAAAATATTGATTTTTTGATTATAAAGTTTGAACCAAATCTCTTACACTCAATCTGAGAAAATGGTCTGGAGATATATACCTTTCCTGACTTATCTAAACCAAGAACCATCATTCTAGGTCTATGACATAAAAAGTTATGACATCATTAATGACATCATCAACTACGAGCGGCACTCATAGCAAGCAGTGAAGGGTTAAGTCCTAAAAGGTGGTTGCATCCCCCATGAGTCTTTCTTCACTAGTGATCTCCCTTACTAGTCTTTTTCACATAGTCTATTTCCCGTAGAGAAATAGTGTGTGTCCTCACACACACACAAAACATCCTCTAGGCCATGCGAGAATGACAAGAGTCTTGTTGGAGTATCTAAATTTTGGGTAAAGGTAAAGATGTGCCCCCCCCCCCCCCCCCCCTCCTCCATTTCTCAGTTCTTTCCACTTTTTCAGTCTTGCCTTTCTTACTGCAGATTGAGTTCTTCATCCTCTATCGCTTGCTATATTTAACACTAATTTTCATCCATTTACATAATTAAACACATGCATTCAATAATAGTAGAAGATAAAGGCAAGACGGAAAAACGCAATGAACCAGGACTGTGACAAATGCTCCGCGGCTGTTGTGTGTACTGCACTACATAGGGGGGGGGGGGGGGGGGGGGGGTCCTATTAGATAATGGCCTTTATCATGACTGCGATTAATTATTCAACAAAGGTAATTAGCTGAAAAGGTTAATAAAATACAGCTTAATGTTTGGTCAGAAAAGCAAGTATGAAAATGCTGGCAGCACTAAGAAATGTAGAGGGGGGGGGGGGGGGGGGGGGGGGGGGGGACACTTGAGGGGGGGGGGGGGGGGGGGGTAGGGGGGGGGGGGGTAGGGGGGGGGTAGGGGGGGGGGGGGGGGGGGGGGGGGGGAGCACTTCTTGACCTTTACCAAATTTTGGTGGGGGGCACTTTTTGACCTTTACCAAATTTTGGATGCTGTACAGCAGTCACCACTTATCCAGACAAATGCAAGATGCTCCAGGAGAAGCTGGAGTTGCTTTTGCATGCGGAAGAGTGTCAGGAAAATGGTGCCAGCAACGGGGAGCAGACCTGTGGGTTGCCCGACTGCAAAACCATGAAGACCGTCCTCTCGCACATGGCCACCTGCGACAAGGGAAGAGCCTGCAATGGTGACTATGACTTTCTTTGTTTTAGTTTAAATCTTGTGTCATTGTATGAATGTATACAGTGGAACCTCCCTTACAAGACCTTAAAAAATCATCCAAAATGAGGTCTTATAAGGGAGGGGTCTTATAAGGGAGGTCATTTTAATACTTACAAAGAAGGGCAATGTGTGGCGTAGGAGCAACGCCACTGTACGACCCAGAAGATGGGACAGCAAAAAAACACAAAAAACAAGAAGGGCAATGTATCACTATCAGAGAAGCAGGTCTTATGTGGGAGGGAGTCTTATAATGGGAGGTCTTATAAGGGAGGTTCCACTGTATCATCATGTTTGCCATTGCCTTAGGTTTATATTCGTGATTTTAAAAAAAGGTGGGGGGTTTTTCTCCATGTACTGATGATGTAGTACTTTTTAGTTTGGCCAATAGATTGAATTTTACTGTGGCTATTTTATTAAGGCAATGTAGAGCATCAAAGCATCTTAGTTGCATCCCATTTATGTATAAAAGTTGTGACAGACACTCACAGACATGCGCACGCACACGCACACACAGAGTTCGTATAAGATGACGAATGTTTGATTTTATATATCTGGATTTAAGACATAAGACTGTATTGTACACAGTCCATTACACAGAGTATGCATGGAAAATTGGTTTCCACTGCGTAAACAAAAAGTGAAATCACGAAGAGGAAACCAATCACGAAATCAGCATAAGATTTATAATGCATGCATTCACACAATTCCACACTACATTATTAAAAAAAATGCATAATTTATTTTGAAAATGCTTTTGTTTGAGCTATTAGTAGACTGAGTTTGTGTGTGTAGTAGTAGTAGTGGTGGTGATGGTGGTAGTAACAGTAATAGTAAAAACTAGGAGTAGTAATGGTAGTAGGAGAAGTAAATTGTAGTGAAAGAGGTGTTTTCCATTTATTTGTTTGTTTATTCGGTTGGTTAGTTTTCTGTTCTGTTTCTTTTTATTGCTGATGTTGATGCTCTGCCTACCATGTCGTGGCTATATTACTGTTAATCGTTGTTGTTTTTGTTGGCGATGTTCCTGTGTCTCAATGTTCATTTATAGTGTTAGTTATGTATTGCATGCTTAGAACCAAGGACAGAATGGAAGACTAGACTAGGCCCAGCCAAAAGCCATGGAGAGACGACTGTGCTCAATTTTATTTTATCTTTGAATCTTTTTGATTCAACAGTGCCGCATTGTGCGTCATCGAGACACATACTCACTCACTGGAAGCTCTGCACGCGGATAGACTGCACTGTTTGCCTACCGGTGAAAGACGCCCGTAAAACATGTGAGTTTGGTTTGTTTGATAAATGAGGTATTTGATGCTTGTAATTTGCAATCCATCACTACTGATACTTCATAGCAACGTGGGTGCAAATTGTCCTGGGCCTGTATTCACATTGAGATAGCATGAGACTTAGCATGATGCTAACTTAGAAGCTCTTCCAAAAGTCCTATTAAATCCTATAGGACATTGGAAGAGCTTCTAAGTTAGCATCATGCTAAGTCTCATGCTATCTCAACGTGAATACCGCCCCAGGTATACAACTTGTATAAAAATTCAAAAACAAAAACTCAAATTCAAAAACAGGAAATCCTTGTATTACAAGGATTTCCTGTTTTTGAATTCGACCAGAAAAGGAAGTTTTTTTTTTAATTTGTCAAGCAAGATCTTTGTGTGTCTACTGTGTTTTTTTTATATATAGTTTTTCTATATCGTGGAAAATGCAAACTACAAAACCTTCATAAATCCATTTTGGCTTCAGGTGCAGGGGGGATATTACCCCTTTCAGTTTTTTTCATTTTGTGTAGTTGCACCCATGTAACTAGACCAGACATGCCTACTGTCCCTGTACATCCAGGATTTGTCCCGGAAAGTTGATTTTAGAAGCGACTGTCCCGGAAATCCCGGATTTGCAATACAAGGTAAAAAAGGAGTTTCGTTTGCATTCTGCCCAGACGTGTGTATGCGATTTCTCGGTGAAATCTGGCGGAAGAGATGACTGTAGGCATCACATTAAGTCGGATAAGCATGCTCGGGATGCTATCTTGACCTGTCCTGTCCCTGATTTCACTGATTTGTCCCTGATTTCTTTCTTTATTGTCCCTGAAAGCAAAGTTTGTGGTAGGCATGTCTGCTAGAGGTTGATTTTCTACTGAATCACTTTGTTGGACCTTTGTGTTGCAGTGTTCTTTTACATCTATCACTGTTGATACTTCGTAACAAGACATTGCTTTTCTACTGAATCACTTTGTTGGACCTTTGTGTTGCTGTGTTCTTTTACAGCTGTCACTGTTGATACTTCGTAACAAGACATTGCTTTTCTACTGAATCACTTTGTTGGACCTTTGCGTCACTGACTTTCTTTTACAGCTGTTACCTCTGATACTTCATAACAAGACATTGCTTTTCTACTGAATCACTTTGTTGGACCTTTGCGTTACTGACTTTCTTTTACAGCTGTCACCTCTGATACTTCGTAACAAGACATTTCTTTTCTACTGAATCACTTTGTTGGACCTTTGCGTTACTGACTTTCTTTTACAGCTGTCACCTCTGATACTTCGTAACAAGACATTTCTTTTCTACTGAATCACTTGGATGAACCTTTGTGTTTGCTGATTTTCTTTTACATCTGTCCAATATCTTGTGCCATAAACACTTGGGGATGTCCCTTGGGCAGTGCACGTTTGATATATATACACTGTCCTGCCTAGCTATCCAGGATAACAGTTGTTTCAATATTGATAACTGGATTTTGCCTTTTTGCTTTTCTACTTACTTTCATTAGTTCTTAGTGTTTTCTGTTCTTTCTTTGTCCCTGTCAAAAAGTTAGTTTTGTGTGGTTTTACTATTAGCTTATACTAGACAATTCACGCTAATAAATCTGCTTAAATTGTTTAGTGTTTAAGTTTTGAGCTATGAATCATTCCATTAAACTTTGGAGTTAATCTGGATTTTCACGCCCACCCACCTGTCCACACACACGTGCCATTCATGCGCGCACACGCACGCACACACACGCGCACGCACACACACACACACACACACACACACACACACAACCTAAAGAATACTATCTTATTTTTGTTCATTACTGTTCTATTCCAGAAATGGCAGAGACAGATATGACTGAGAATGCATCATCTGATTCAAAGAACACAGAACCAGAAGGTAATTACATTCTGCATCTTTATTTTCCTATTTGTCCCCTCTTCCATCTGGCAATCATAGTCGGGAAAAGACAGACTGGCACAGGCCTAAAATATCCAGACCTTTCTCTTGAATGTGTGTGTGTGTTTGTGCTTGCACGCATTTGTGTGGATGTGTATATCGTCACTGTCCGACGCTAACAGAGTATCTACAAAATCAGTGATTTTACAGGAGCATCAAAAAACATGTTGTCATCTGCTACAATGTCATTCCCCATTTGATATATATATATGCTTGACTCTTCTTCTTTACCGATGAGTAAACACTTAAAATTTTCATGATAATTCAGTTACACGCTTAGCGCCGGAGTTGCAAAGAATGGGAGATCAACAGCTTCAATCTCTGTACCGGCAGTTAGTGCCAGTTACATTACACAGTTAGCGTGTCAGGACCGTAGGATTTCCAGTAGATCATGTGACAAATTTGAACATTTCCATTGGTCACAGACACAAGATATTTATAGAAAACCTGTGTGAGGTCATTAGAAGAGGATTCAGTGAGAAATCTATTTTTGTCAAATTTTGCAGATACACGGTTAGCGTCGGACAGCGACGATATGCATACATGTGTGAGTGCGTGTTTGCATGTTTAGATAGTTGTCAGTCCCTGAACAAACAGGCATGGGAATTGTCAGTCTTTTGACTGATTTCAGCTTTTTTGATGGTCCTCTTCAGTCTTTTTTTTTGCAAGTTTCAGCTTTTTTGATGGTCCAAGAGGACATTTATGAGATAAAAAAAGAGAAGCCCAATGAGTAAAACTGAAGTTATTGGTTATAAATGAATGCAAAATGAACTAAATATATTAGTCCTATCTCTAACACTGTTTTTAAGGCTTAGAATATTAACAGCTTCATTTTCTGGGGGCTGTATCCCAACACATGATTTTCAGTGGGGGGGTTTTTAATTCTTTGTTTCTACTTTGTTCCTATGCCTGCTTCCAGACCCCAATTTTCAGTCTTTTTTGTCTTCTCTAATTCCCATGCCTGACAAAGCTGGGGGACTGTTGTTTCTGTCTTTGTCCATGCGGCGTGTGTGGTGCCTCTGACGTCACATGCTGCCACCCCTATTAATGGTATCACCTAAGGAATGGTATCACCTGGAGACTTTGTGTGGGGACTTTACTGCCGCTCTGCATAAAAATAATAATGCATAGCATTTCTCCAAATGAATTAGACTCAAGGCACTTGCATTCACTGAATCACCTACATGAACCATTCTCCCACATGCATGCAACCATGTCTGAAATCACTGAAGAAAAGCTTTCTGAAAGAGATGGGTCTTGAGCTGGGTTTTGAAACTGACAAGGGTTGGTTGGTGATGGAGATGGACAGGGAGAGAATTTCAAAGTAGTGTTGGGTACCTTTAAGAGCATGGCATTGGAAGATCGGAGTGAGCGAGAAGGAGTGTATGTGTGGAGAGCATTAGACTAGAGAGGTCAGAACAAAGGACACACAGAAATATAAAACAAGACACGAAAGAACAATTCAAAATAGAACCATAACATCATAAAAATTGGAGAGGGAGAGAGAGACAGAGAGAGGACGAAGGGGTGGGTGGGTGGGCAGGGTTAACTCCGGACACACAGACATATATACAGGCTTGTTATCACATAATCCCTCATTCCAAATGCAAAATTGGCTTACATCTCTACACAAAATAAAGTAACTTTTTTTTAATAAATAAGATTAAAAGTAATTTTTAAAAAAACCACTTTAGATTTCAAATGGTAGCACATGAAGTCCCTCAATCTCGACAGTAAAAAGTCTGGTAAAAGTTTAATACAGTAATTGGCTGATGCTTTCTACCAATATCGCAGATTCTACCAAACTGCCATTTCTACCGGCTGGGTGGTAGGAATCACGATCAGAGTTTCTACTAGCAGAAACCAGATAGTAGTCTCTACCAGCTAATTCATGGTAGAAACGATGATCAGGGTTTCTACTGACAGAAACGTAGTTCTTCCAAATTGCAGTCTCCAGGGCCTGTATTCACGTTGAGATAGCATGAGACTTAGCATGATGCTAACTTAGAAGCTCTTCCAATGTCCTATAGGAAACACATAGGACTTTTGGAAGAGCTTCTAAGTTAGCATGATGCTAAGTGTCATGCTGTCTCAACGTGAATACAGGCCCAGAGCTTCAGATTGTTGGCACGCCTGCACCAATGACGCATATTTTTCATTAAAAATGCACATCAAAATGCGCATCCAGTTCGGCAGCCATTTAATTAATGAAACCATTGCTCCGCTTAAGTGGCCCATTTTGATTATTGACCCCTCATTTTGAGCAGCTATGGGTCATATGACCCATGAAGTCTGAAAACAATCTGAAGCTCTGACATATATTTAAATATGTGTATATTGTTGTGTTTTTTGACAGAGCATTTACTGAATTAATTGGAAAAGACTAACTTGACGGAACAAGGCCTCCAACATCAGAACCCTCTTTCGACAGATGACAGGAATCAGCGAGGAGCTGGCCATTTTAAAACAAAGAAACCCAGTTCCATCCTCCCAAAAATCTCAGTTTGCACCAATCTGGAAAACGTCACAATCTTCAAAGCGCACTGAGCAGAGTCCCATAGCTGCCAATCCTCAGGAGTTTTTCAGGGATGTCCAGAATTCTGCATTCTGTCAGGAAAACCCAGAAAATGATATGATTTTCCTGAATTTGATATTTCTGAGTATAGGTGTTTAGAAGAAGGATGGGGTTCAGAGGGATTTTTAATGCATTTTTTGTGTGTGTTTGGAAGGATGGGGTTCAGAGGGATTTTTAATGCATTTTTTGTGTGTTTAGAAGGATGGGGTTCAGAGGGATTTTTAATGCGTTTTTTTGTGTTTGGAAGGATGGGGTCCAGAGGGATTTTTATGCATTTTTTTGTGTTTGGAAGGATGGGGTTCAGAGGGATTTTTAATGCGTTTTTGTGTTTGGAAGGATGGGGTTCAGAGGGATTTTTAATGCGTTTTTGTGTGTTTGGAAGGATGGGGTTCAGAGGGATTTTTAATGCATTTTTTTAGTTTAGTTTTTTAATTTCTGCAAGTTGAACTTTAAAAGTAGTTTTTTTTTTACAAATTTCTTTTACACACTTTTTGTTATAGAAAATATTGACACAAAATCCAATCAGATTTATTTATTAAAGTGTAAGTTTCAAATACATGAAAAGTCCATTTTTGTAGTTTATTTTTTGTCGCTCCCTGACCCCCCAGCATGGGAAATGTCCCTGGATCTCAGCAGGGGCCTTCACGTTTTGTCAGGAATTCTATTTTGTCCAAGGTTGACAGCAATGTGACACGTTGAAGGCAGATGTTTTGCCTGCATCACTGAATGTGAAAAGAAATTTGGGGAGATGAATCCTTTGGGAGAGCTGCCTTACACTAGTTTCAGATACAAGAAAGCCCTACTGTTGTTGTTGTTGTCTTACCAGGGATCATCCCAACAGCCAAAGCACTTGAACACTATGGTACAAATGGACCAGCTAGGGATGAGAACATTACTTGTGTGACCGTTTTTGATTACCTCGACTTCGGAGGATAGAAAGCCCTACTGACGAGGGAGCAGGTGATGGACAGTGAAAGAGACCAGTGCTTTTTACGAACAAGCCTGTGCCATATGCATTTCTTATCTGAAGTAGCAATATGCCATGGTGCATGGGAAAAACCTACATAAGTCGCTCAGAATGTTTTTAGCAAAAGCCAAAAATAGTCAACAACCCCCAAAATATCAATTTTCTATTTAGAGCATATTTATGTCTATTTTTATGTGTTCTACCAGTATCCACAACATGAAAGAAAATTTTGAATGATTTCTTTGTTTATTTGATCGTTTTCTAAATCAAGTCAATAGAAACAAAGAGCGAAAGTTGCATCTATGCCCAATTTCTGCAAATGATGTATTTCAAATGCCAAACTTCAAATAATTATAAAATAAAAACTAGACAAGATAACTGAATTCGGTTTTCTGTGTACTAACAAGGAATCTTTGCTCCAACATGACAAATTAAAATCTCAATTCATGCCAAAATTCCATTATGTCTGTTTTTCCCATGCACTGTCACCTATATTTGATGCCATAGGAAACATTTTTTTTATGCCATAAAGATATTATGTCAGAGGCCAAATATGAACCCGGTGATACTTTGCCTACCTCAGATGACATGATAGATGAGAGAGAGAGAGAGATTAGTAGTGGTGATGATGTTGGTGGTGGTTAAATTAGTAAAAGTAATAGTAGTAGTTGCAGAAGTACAGTAATTGGTGGTGGTAGTAGTGTTTATTGTAATAGCTGATTATTGATATGATGGGGTGGTAAGGGTAAGGATTGGAGGAGTTGATGAGGGATAAGGATTGGAGGGTGTTGATGAGCACACACCATGCAGACCAGGAACATATAGGCGGAAACCAGACAGTTGTTTAGCTTTTGTTTATTTGGGTACTAGGAAAGATAGCTAGGAAAAGAACTAGGGAAGACAGTGCAGCAATGACATCAGCTAGGAGCAGGGATCAGTGCTCAAACATTGTAGGCTCTTGACCACACAGTCAGGCACATCATGCAGAGCGAGTGGCTACTCTGCTTTTGTCAACTGACGCACACTGGCTAGCCGTTTGAAAGAAGGCGCGTGACCTGTTCGATTTGAATTTGAACTAAAAGGAGACACGCAATTATGTCTGCTGACACGGTAAAAATAGATGTCAAAACTACTAGAGTAATTGCAATTGAGCCATCTGTCGACATAGCAACAGTAGCGATGTCTAAAATTAGCGCAATTGAACCGTCCGCCCTGAACAACTTGTGACGAGCAGACCAGGCTCCAAAACATTGGTGACGAGTAGACTAAGTTCACTCGGTCACATCTCCCTCATGATCACCCTCATTTCCTTATCAACTTCTCCTTATTCCAAACCATACCCTTACCACCCCATTACATTGATGCTCTTGTTTTTTACTTATACTTATTTTTTTGTACTCTGCAAGTTTGCATGTGTGTGTGTGCCTGTGTATCCACCTCTTAAACTCATGATCCTTTTTGCAATGTGTGCCTATCGTGTTGAAAGACTCTGTTTTACTTTATTGCAGTTTTAATGTGTATCTTCCATGGACCCATGTAATCCTTGAATATGTACTTTATGCTCAATGCATGCTGAGTGTCAATGTATTTGATATCTTTATGCATAGGCCTATAATTATGTATTAGTATTACTCATGTAACTTTTTTTTTATTGTACTTTGTTTTTCTTCTTTCGTCTCTCTCTCTCTCTCTCTCTCTCTCTCTCTCTCTCTCTCTCTCTCTCTCTCTCTCACGTGTGCACTAAGCGCACACGCTCTCTCTCTCTCTCTCTCTCTCTCACTGTGCACTAAGCGCACACGCTCTCTCTCTCTCTCTCTCTCTCTCTCTCTCTCTCTCTCTCTCTCTCTCTAACTAACTAATCTCTCTCTCTCTCTCTCTCTCTCTCTCTCTCTCTCTCTCTCTCTCTCTCTCTCTCTCTCTTCTTTTTTTTTTCTTATTATTTTTTAGGTATCTTATTCTATGCCTGTGCATTGTTCAGGAAAATGTGAGTGTGTATGTTAGAAAAGATGTGGACGGGGTGATCTTTTGTTTTTTGCTTTAATTTTTTCTTCTTTTATTTTACTTCTTCTTATTTCTTTTTTTTCCCAATGCATTTTTCATAGAATGTGAAGGTCTAAGGTCGGGGAGGGGCTGACATGTGTTTTTGCTTTTTTAATTATTTTTAAATTGTGTTTTTATGCTTTTTAATATTATTCATTTATACGTCTTAATGTTTTTTTGTTTTTTTTCCAAATTTGTAAAGCGTGCTCTGAGGATGACATTTTCCCCCATTGAAGAGCGCTTTATAAGCTTTATTTTTATTATTATTGTGGTCATGCATGCTAATTGTCAATGTCTCTGTTTTTTAACTGGAACTTGGGTGTCATTTTTTCACAAGAGATAATAAAACAATTTTGAGTTTTTAATTTGAAATGTTTATTTGAATTTTGTAGTTTGCATGCATGTATGTGTGCGTGCGTTGTGATTCTACTTTCTAGTCACACTTACTGTATACCTAGTCTTTATTTTCCTTTTGTTCTTTATTTTCCTTTTGTTCTGCTTCTTATCTCTCTCTCTCTCTCTCTCTCTCTCTCTGTGTAATGTTGTTTGCTTGTCATATATATGTATGTCTCTCTCTCTGTGTTCAATTTTGATAGGGGCTTTTGGCCTCATCTTGTTGGTGTCTCTCTCTCTCTCTCTCTCTCTCTCTCTCTCTCTCTGTAAAGTTGTTTGCTTGTCATATATATGTATGTTGATTGCTTATTGATTTTGTTTGATTATATATCATTCATGTGTTCAATTTTGATAGGGGCTTTTGGTCTATGTCATTAAAAGTCTTGTTGGTGTCTCTCTCTCTCTCTCTCTCTCTCTCTCTCTCTCTCTCTCTCTCTCTCTCTCTCTCTCTCTCTCTCTCTCTCTCTCTCTCTCTCTCTCTCTCTCTCTCTCTCTCTCTCTCTCTCTCTCTCTCTCTCTCTCTCTCTCTCTCTCTCTCTCTCTCTCTCTGTGTGTAAAGTTGTTTGCTTGTCATATATATGTATGTTGATTGCTTATTGATTTTGTTTGATTATATATCATTCATGTGTTCAATTTTGATAGGGGCTTTTGGTCTATGTCATTAAAAGTCTTGTTGGTGTCTCTCTCTCTCTCTCTCTCTCTCTCTCTCTCTCTCTCTCTCTCTCTCTCTCTCTCTCGTGTGTGTAATGTTGTTTGCTTTTCATACACTTATGTCGATTGCTAAATTGGTATATAATTCATGTGTTCAATTGTGATAGGGGCTGTGGGCCTATGTCATTAAAAGTCTTGTCAGTGTCTATCTCTCTCTCATGTCCTCTTTTTTTTTCTTCTTCTTTTTTTTCTTTCCTTTTTTTCTTTTTTACTACCTTCGTACCGTGGTGTAGACTATCAGTATTCTAGACTGCAACCTTTTGCCTTCATTATTATGCATGTCAAGGACAGATGAGAAGAATAGGCTTTGCCTAAAATATTTATTTATATAAAGTGTTTCAGTGTTCAATGTTCATTGTGCTCTGCTCACAAGTACACAATCATGCACACACAATCAAGCACACACACACACATATACTCCTCACAAAAAAGTCAAACAACAAAATCAAATTGGTGTTTAGTCAGCCTTTTGAAAATGCACGGGCGTCAGCGACAGCGAGTATGAAGACGGCCTGGGGAGAGATTTGTGGCCTTTGCTGTTGCTGAACATGACCGTTATAGAGGTGGCAGTCTGATGGTCTGGGTGGCATTTGGGCAGCAAGTATGAAGGCCTTTGCTGTTGCTGAACATGACCGTTATAGAGGTGGCAGTATGATGGTCTGGGTGGCATTTGGGCAGCAAGTATGAAGGCCTTTGCTGTTGCTGAACATGACCGTTATAGAGGTGGCAGTATGATGGTCTGGGTGGCATTTGGGCAGCAAGTATGAAGGCCTTTGCTGTTGCTGAACATGACCGCTATAGAGGTGGCAGTCTGATGGTCTGGGTGGCATTTGGGCAGCAAGTATGAAGGCCTTTGCTGTTGCTGAACATGACCGTTATAGAGGTGGCAGTCTGATGGTCTGGGTGGCATTTGGGCAGCAAGTATGAAGGCCTTTGCTGTTGCTGAACATGTCCGTTATAGAGGTGGCAGTCTGATGGTCTGGGTGGCATTTGGGCAGCAAGTATGAAGGCCTTTGCTGTTGCTGAACATGTCCGTTATAGAGGTGGCAGTCTGATGGTCTGGGTGGCATTTGGGCAGCAAGTATGAAGGCCTTTGCTGTTGCTGAACATGACCGTTATAGAGGTGGCAGTCTGATGGTCTGGGTGGCATCAAGTATGAAGGCCTTTGTTGCTGAACATGTCCGTTATAGAGGTGGCAGTCTGATGGTCTGGGTGGCATTTGGGCAGCAAGTATGAAGGCCTTTGCTGTTGCTGAACATGACCGTTATAGAGGTGGCAGTCTGATGGTCTGGGTGGCATTTGGGCAGCAAGTATGAAGGCCTTTGCTGTTGCTGAACATGACCGTTATAGAGGTGGCAGTCTGATGGTCTGGGTGGCATTTGGGCAGCAAGTATGAAGACAGCCTGGGGAGAGATTTGTGGCCTTTGCTGTTGCTGAACATGACCGTTATAGAGGTGGCAGTATGATGGTCTGGGTGGCATTTGGACTGGAGTGTTGGTACCTAGGGGCCTTCCGGAGGGGCACTGTCAACACTATATGCTGCTATCAGACCTCGGTTGATCCCCCTGATAAAATAGCATGGTGCTGGCTTCGTTTTTGTGGACGACAATGCGCCATGCCACAGGGCACATGTCATCAGCAATGAGTTGAACACCCACATCGCCCATCTTGACTGGCCACCCCAATTCCCTGACCTCAACCCGATTGAACAGGCATGGGACTTGCTTAGGTGAGCTGATTACGGCATGCCCGCCAGTCCCCAGGCACAGGATGCCTTGGAAACAGACCTGGTTAGGAAATGGAGAGCCATCCCACATATCCAGCTGGATGGACACATTGCCGCAATGCAACTCTGCTTCTAAGCCTGTATTCATTTCATGCCTACGGAGGTCACACTGAACTGTTTGCACACTGTTATCTTTGAAATTGGCAGTTGGCTTTCTTTCACACCTGTTTTTGACACACATTTCTTTTGTTGCTCAGTATCCTGAGATTGAGATGAATCTGCTCTGTGATTTACTGAGTTTCACTTCATGAAATGTTGAAGATGACATCACAACAGTAAACATTTACCTACGATTTATGATCAAAGTGCATTTGCAGTGAGAAGTTTTGTTGTTTGTAAAATTTCATTATGATTGGTTCCATATGTCTTTAGCAATTATTGCCTCACGTGCACACAATCTAGCACTCACACAAGTGTGCATGCATGCACATACACACATACATGGAGCGATGGAGCGGACAAATCAACAAGCCCCTCTTATTCCCATCACAAATGTGCCCCCGTTATCCTAAAACTGGGAGCATGAAAAAACTTCTTTTTTTTAGCATTAAACAAAATTTTGAACGAAAAAAGAAGAAGAAAAAAAAAGATGGCAACTGGCCAATCACGTACGAGGCCCACACGCACTGCCAGTTTAGCAATAATTAAAAGACCAAATAAAAACTCAAAATAACTGAAGGCATGTTTAGATGGTTTGCACTTGGGGGTAATAAGAAAACCAGTGTTGCAGACATTGTTATCGAGAATCCGAGACATTTCTGCCTGTTTGTAATCATAATCAATTCAGTAAGGGACATTAAGTGCCAAAATGACCATTCTAAAAAAATGGCACAGTTGGAAACTTCAGGCAATTCTCTATCTAATGATATAAAAATATAAAAAAATTGTAATTAGGGGAAGCAAATTTCAGTCTCATTTTGCCCATGAGACGAGCGTTTTAATGTCTAGCATTCGTCTCATGGGCAAATTTGACTGAAATTTTCTTTATTTCATGAGATAATTGGGGTGGGCTTCTTACCCGCCCATGCGCTTTTTACCCCGTCTTCCTAAGAGAGTTCTTTCCCCTTATTCATTTCACTATTTTTGTAGCCCTTTTTTGTTGCAGAGTTATGAGCATTTAACTTTGGTAATGTGGCTGTCAGCGATAGTTGAAAAGTCAGTCTAAAGTCTAGCCTATCCTAAGAAAACGTATCTAGCCTATCCAAAGAAAATGTGCCTTACCTACTAATTTTAAAGCATTAAAAAAAATATTTGTATACAATAATCCTTTATGGACATGAACGATGAGATGTTAGAGAGCACGAAAATACCCATAACTCAAAATTGATTTAAAAAAAAAAGTTTTTTGGCTTTTGCAAGCCTTTTGTGAGAAACTAGCCCAGCGACTTAATGTCCCTTTCGAGGTGCTAGGTGTATTTATTATATTAACAAATCTTTTCCATTTAGAATATTCATTAGTTGCCATTCTGGTGAACTGATCTTACGGGCCTCATACTTAGCTTTTCAAGAACAACTTTTACAAAGTTTTATTGTCATCAGTCATCTTTGACAAAAATTCATTAATAAGAAAAATCAGATCAACTGGGAGTACATGTATATGGTTTACTGTTTGGTGGAACAGTACCTCAACGTAACAGGCATGAGCGTCATATAGGTATTCATGCAGTATCCCTTTGCCAAGTTTTCCTATGATGAGTTCAGTAGTTTAGGTACAATGACTTCTTCTTTCGTTGAACAACCTTAATATTTTGGATGGTTCTGTACGTTGCTATACACATGGGGGACTTCAGTGAGGCAGAAAAACGATGTGACTGAAAGTGGAAACGTCAACACAGAGACACATGCAAGAACACACACACACACACACACTCACACACACACACACACACACATACACTACTAACTACTAGTACTACTACTACTACTACTACTACTACTACTAGACTACTACCGACACACACAGCGAGGGGGGAGGGGCGTACAAACACGACTTGACGACTGTTTGCATTTGGTCACTAGAGCCAAAGCCTAAAGGGGAAGTACTCTCATTGACCGGAGTGTACTCCAGCCCACACCCCAATCCGACACGAAAAAGGTGAGGTATTTTCGTTTGTTACCTGTTCAGTTTAATGTTGCAACAGCGGCGAAAATTGCAGTTTACGGTAGTTGCTTCCCAATGTTTAGGGAAACATTCTTTTGGATGATCTCTCTCTCTCTCTCTCTCTCTCTCTCTCTCTCTCTCTCTCTCTCTCTCTCTCTCTCTCTCTCTCTCTCTCTCTCTCTCTCTCTCTCTCTCTCTCTCTCTCTCTCTCTCTCTCTCTCTCTCTCTCTCTCTCTCTCTCTCTCTCTCTCTCTCTCTCTCTCAATCAATTCAATTCAATGCTCTCTCTCTCTCTCTCTCTCTCTCTCTCTCTCTCTCTCTCTCTCTCTCTCTCTCTCTCTCAATCTCTCTCTCTCAATGCAATTCTCTCTCAATTATCTCTCTCTCTCTCTCTCTCTCTCTCTCTCTCTCTCTCTCTCTCTCTCTCTCTCAATCTCAATCTCAATCTCTCTCTCTCTCTCTCTCTCTCTCTCTCTCTCTCTCTCTCTCTCTCTCTCTCTCTCTCTCTCTCTCTCTCTCTCTCTCTGAGTCTCTCTCTCTCTCTCTCTCTCTCTCTCTCTCTCTCTCTCTCTCTCTCTCTCTCTCTCTCTCTCTCTCTCTCAATTCTTCCCTTTAGTGCCCACAATCAACAGGCTGATTTTTTGGCACTTTGGGTTCAGGTCTGAATTGGTCGGTCACACTCCTACTCTACATTTTTTTAGTCCCCGAACCTTCGGCTATTTTGTTGTTGTTGGTTTTTTTACCCAGCCAGTCATCTCACCCTGTGGCTCACTGACATGATGCTGCGTTGTTACCGGAGCACCTAAGCTATTTAACATTTGGAGGTAAAGGGGGGGGGGGGGGGCAGAAGAAGGAGGAGGGGGGGGGGGAGTTTAATGAGAGCCGACAGTTGCCTGGAACGCGTCCAGAGATGGGGCGTTCACCGCCCTCTCTGACAGTCTGTTCCAGTCCCCAATGGCCCTGGGGAAAAAACGAGCTCCGTCTCTCTCTCTCTCTCTCTCTCTCTCTCTCTCTCTCTCTCTCTCTCTCTCTCTCTCTCTCTCTCTCTCTCTCTCTCTCTCTCTCTCTCTCTCTCTCTCAATCTCTCTCTCTCTCTCTCTCTCTCTCTCTCTCTCTCTCTCTCTCTGAGTCTCCCTCTCTCTCTGAGTCTCTCTCTCTCTGAGCTCTCTCTCTCTGAGCTCTCTTTCAGTCTCTCTCTCTTTTTCTCTTTCAGTCTCTCTCTCTGAGTCTTTGTCTCTCTCTCTCTCTCTCTCTCTCTCTCTCTCTCTCTCTCTCTCTCTCTCTCTCTCTCTCTCTCTCTCTCTCTCTCTCTCTCCCCCATTGTGTGCTTATTCTTTTCCCTCAATAAACATGTTTCAAATGTTTTTTTCTCTCTCCCTCCCTCCCTCCCTCCCTCCTATTTACTGGTAATAACTTGTTTGATCAATACAGCAACATCAGACAAGAAAATAGGAAGACTTAACTTTAGAAATAATATTTCATAGGCAATATCGCCATCGAGCACCGCAAGCTCGAGTTTGTTCCCAATCGGTCCAAAAATAGACTATGCCGTTCTTTCAGTCATCTTGGACCGTTCTTCTTCTTCTGCCTATAATGTCCACCTGCCGTAACCGGCAATTACTGACATGTACATGTTTACGAGCAAACCAAAGTCTACAGTGCTTGAAGAAGATGAGGCCTTTTCATATTCATGATTCAAAGAAAAGAAAGAGAAAGGGAGACCAAGCATGCGATGATGATTGGTTTGAAACTAAAACTTTATTTACATGGGTGTGCCTGAAACTCGAAACCGGGAGAGAGAGAGAGGCAGAGAGACATTACAAGAGGGACTGGAAGAGAGAGAGAGACAGACAAAGACAGTGAGACGGAGACAAAGAGGCTAGGCAGAATCAAACTACAGAGAGAGACAGAGATGGAAGAAAGAAACAGACATACGTATAAACAGACAGACGGACAGGAAAGGGGGAGAGACAGAGAGAGAGAGGGGCAGACAAATAACAGACAGTAGACAGACAGACATAGAGAGACAGAGACAGGCAACACACAGACTCTCCAACAGCTTCTATTGATCAGCAGTCAAACTGATGGCATCGCTCCAAAACTAAATCCTTCAGTGAATCTTCTTTCTCATACTCTGCTCCCTCGGTCTGGAATAGCTTACCACACAGTGTTCGCCACTCTTCCTCTGTCCAGTCTTTCAAAACTTCTCTGAAAACTCATCTTTTTGAAACCTCATACTCTCACCTCTAATCCATGTAGTCCTTGATGATATTAACCTGCAGTGTGTGCGTGTGTGTGTGTGTGTGAGTGCATGCGTGTGTGGGGGGGGGGGGGGGGGGGAGATGATGGGGGAGGGAGGTCAGAGAGATTAATACATGTATTTTGTATTAACAGTCTCACTTATTTTTAATGTTTATATATTCATTGATACTTGTCTTCATGTTGATTATTCTTGGCTTGTCTTTAATGTGTATGTTTATCTGTATGTTAGTGTTACTGTTAGTGCCTTTGTTCAGCGCTTTGAGCTCCCTGTAAAGGGAGTTAAGCGCTCTATAAATAACCATTATTATTATTATTATGATTATCTGTTCGCCAGCTGAAGATCGCATTCCACTGTCTGACGCCAGTTCATCTTTGGCCTCCCTCTTTTCCTCTGCCCCCTTGGGATACACCTGAGAACCTGATTTGCAGGTCTAGATGGTGGCAGTCTGGCGGTGTGGCCTCCCTCTTTTCCTCTGCCCCTTTGGGATACACCTGAGAACCTGGTTTGCAGGTCTGGATGGTGGCAGTCTGGCGGTGTGGCCTCCCTCTTTTCCTCTGCCCCTTTGGGATACACCTGAGAACCTGGTTTGCAGGTCTGGATGGTGGCAGTCTGGCGGTGTGGCCTCCCTCTTTTCCTCTGCCCCTTTGGGATACACCTGAGAACCTGATTTGCAGGTCTAGATGGTGGCAGTCTGGCGGTGTGGCCCAGCTAACTGCAGATGATGCTGGCTACTGGAACTTGCTTTGTGCGCTCTCTCACCTCTTCATTTGTGATAAAGTCACTCCACTTGATGCCTAAGATTCTCCTGAGGCACTTGATCAGTTGATGTCAAATGAGTTCAGCTTCTTCTCCTGGCTAGTCACTCAGAGAGACAAGATTAAGATTAGAATAGATTGTTCGAGATTAAAGAGAGACAATTAAAATAATAAAAAACTCGGTTTCACCAGGTTTTGTGTTTCATGTTTTAATGCTTGGTTTCACCAGATTTCAGGTTTTGAGGTGTTTTTTTGCCTGGTTTCGGGTTTCAGACACACTGTATTTACATGTATGCATACATGTGTAAATTTACGTATTCCTATCTCTCAAAAAGATTTTAATTAATTTAATAATGTTAATGCTTTTTTTTTATATAAAAGTATGAGTTTTGTTGTCCTTTATTGTCATTTCAGGAGCCGGACTTGTGGCAAATTGAAGTGACAATATGCTGAGCCTGATGTCTTCAATCACTTCACTGCTGTCATCCGTCCTGATTCTTTTATTCCCTCCCAGTGAAGCAGCCAGAGGCAGTTTACCCAAACTTCTCCTCGTGTCATTTGACAGTTTTGGCTGGAACTTCTTGAGCAAACTCCCTAGCTCTGAGCTGCCAGGCTTTGGAGAGTTCATGGACAAAGGGGTACATGTCAGATGGGTGGAGAATGTGTTCCCTTCTGTAACTCGCCCTAACCACATGACTATAGTGACGGGTCTGTACCCCGAGAGCCATGGCATAGTTCAGAACAGGTTTTACGATCCCCATTTAAATGCCTCCATGCCTCACGGAGGAGAACTTACTGCGGAAGATTCCCAGTGGACGGATGTTGGAGCAGAACCAGTGTGGGTGACCAACTCCAAAGCTGGCAACGGACGGCGCTCTGGCACGATTTACTGGCCATGCGCTGATGCCAGGATTAAGGGAAGATTGCCTGAGGAATCTCGCATGGGAGAGTGGAACGTCACAAAGGAGGAGGTTAGTGGCATTGCCAGAGTGGACCTGGCTCTGGACTGGCTGACTGGTACAGGTGTTGAGCCAGTCAACTTTGTTGCCATGTACACTCATGAGCCTGACATAATTTCTCACACATGGGGACCAGACTCGGAGCAAGTGTTGGATTCCATTCGCTCTCGTGATAAAGTCGTCAGCCACTTGTTGTCAGAGATGAAGAAGAGGGGCCTGGTGGATGAGCTGAATGTGATCATCACTGCTGACCACGGACAGTTGCCACTGTATGAGGAAGCAACGATCAACATTGATGAGCTGGTCGATCCCTCGTGGTATGATGCTTACCCAGCTATGGGCAAGACAGCAATGAGCAACCTGTGGCCCAAGAAAGGTCAGAAATGTCTGTTTGTTAAACTGGATGATTGGTTTAAAATTGAATGTGTTGATAACTTGATTTCAAGGAAAAGGAAAGATTTGTTGTTACTTTCGTAACTTTGTCTTTGCATGTGTTTGTACTGACTTAGTTATGTAAGAATAGGAGTACATCATATGGGAACAGTGACGAAGGCCTGTGCAGTTCTCTGTATACATGTGTGTGTGTGTGCATGTGTATCAGTGGATGTGTGTGTGTGTGTGTGCTTGAGAGAATATGAATACGAATACAAACTTTTTTAATGAGGGAAATTGGATAAGCTGAGACAGCTTTTTTACGCCATGCCCTCAGGCAAAACATGACAAGGAAAAAAATCTGAGAAAAAAATCTTAAACATGCAAAAAAGTGAGAGAGAGAGAGAGAGAGAGAGAGAGAGAGAGAGAGAGAGAGAGAGAGAGAGAGAGAGAGAGAGAGGCGTTATACTCCAAGCTCTACTGCCTAAGCTATTGACCCAGTCATAATTCTTTTTAAAGGCAGAATATCCTGACAAAAATGCCCGTGATGTCAAGTTCTTAAAAATGATTCCTTGTATTTTATTCAGCACAAAAAGTAATATTGACCAATTTACAGCTAAGATGCTATGAAAAATGCTTTTGTGTACTGTGTGCAGGGTACTATCAGAAACTAGTGGATGGGCTGAAAGGGAAGCACCGTAACCTGCATGTAGCCACCAGCAGTGACAGCGAGGAGCTGGTCAAGATGCATTACTCCTCCAGCCGCCGCATCGCCCCCATCGTCATCTACGCTGAGCCGGGATGGGTTATCGACAACAACGAAACCAACAAAAGCATTTTTGCTAATATGAGTAAGCTGTTGATGCGCTTCTTGTCTTGTTTGTCATGTTCAATTCTGTGACAGTGTTCGTGCATTGGCGAAGATTGTCTCAAAGTTTGGTTGGATAACGTGTCCTTTGAGAGAGTTGAAGAGAGAGTTTCCCCCCCCCCCCCCCCCCCCCCCCCCCCCCCCCCCCCCCCCCCCCCCCCCCCCCCCCCCCCCCCCCCCCCCCCCCCCCCCCCCCCCCCCTCCCCCCCCCCCAACCACACCCCCCACGCTTGTTTCATAAACCCATTTGTCTTGTTTTGTTTGTTGTTTTCTTTTCATATTCTCTCCAACTTTTATTTGAAGGCACTGCCCACACTTTACAGATTAAATAAAGAAAGATATTAAAATTTTGATTTTGCATGGTGGTAAACTAGATGAAATTGGAGTTAAATAATAAGTGAGTCTATAGTATGATAGTTGTTCGATTGTGTGTATGTGTGTGTTGCGTCCGTGGTCTAATCTCCAAACTTTAACGTTGGCATTTTCTCGGGAAATAGAAGGCATACATTGTTCAAACTTTGCACACATATAGATGTCTATTCAAGCTTTCAAACAATAGTAATTTGAATAATTAAATACTTAAAAAACAACACTGTAAACAGATAACAAACATAACATTTTAGATTAGTGGGTTAGAGAGTATTCAACAGGCAACATGAGTTAAGTTCTAAACTCATCAACACTGAAAGCCTCGATAGCTCATTGGTAGAGTGTCGGTCTGTCATGCCAATGGTTCTGGGTTCCGATTCTCAGCACGGGCACTTTTTTTTAATCTTTAAAAAAAAAGTTAGTTGTATCCATTAACGATACTTTCATTTGTACTTTAAAATGTTATTGGCAATCTTGTACTTTAGACACCCCCCTCAATCACAAATGAATTTTGGCTCACTCGTGTTAACGAAGTTAACATGAAGTGAGTCTATAGTATGATAGTTGTTCGATTGTGTGTATGTGTGTGTTGCGTCCGTGGTCTAATCTCCAAACTATGCTTTTTTATTTTTGTTCAATCAAGATATGAGACTTCTGACTAGCATTTTATTTCACATAGGATATAAAACTCACTTGCTCGCAAATTTTGATAATGGAAGGTTTCCGACCAAACTTTCTGCATTTCAGAAGGGGGCCATGGCTGGGATCCCCGGTACTGCTCCCACATGTGGCCGTTCTTCATGGCCAAGGGCCCGGCCTTCAAGCAGGGCCTGCGCGACGCCGACCCCTTCCACCTCACCGACGTCTACCCCATGATGTGCCACATCCTGGGCCTGAGCCCCGCGCCCAACAACGGCTCCCTCAGCAAGGCAGCCCACATCTTGTGTGACGGGACAAACACCGACAGTTCTTCCCCTTGCCGGGTGAACTCCACTCCTGGAGGTTCCGGTAGTGGTTCCCACCCTGTGACATACATCGATAAAGGACACGTGAACTACACCTGGGGTAAGAAGTGTTGTGCGTTGTGTTTTGGTGTGCTTAATCAATAATGGTTGTTGCCTGCAGACTACATGTAGATTGTAAGTTCTTGTTTATTGGTTAACTCATAGCTGCCAACCTTTCCTATTTTTCCCACAAATGTTTCCTATTTCCAGCCAAGATTCCGGTTTTCCTATTTTTGAAAGATAAATTCCTGTGTCTGAAATTTGAAACAAAAACAAACAAAAACCTCTCATCTGCATGGATTTTGTTATCCACAGTGTAGGTTTGTCGACATTGTTTCAAACAATACTTGCCGTGTATTTGTTGTTTCTCATCTAAAATACTATGTTTTCTTGTCATTAACTCCTTGACTGCCAGAGAAAATTAACCCTTTTGCCACCAGCCATTTTTCATCCAAAACTTTCTCTCAAACTTACCTAGGTAAAGAAAAGTTGGCATCTGCAGTACTGTGAATCCCCCAATGACATGCATCGAATAAACCCTTTCCTTATCTCCTAATATTAACAACATAAGGGTATTGGATAACTGATCCAACTTTTATGCCTTTTAGTAGCGTGGGTATTAAATCAGTGTGGTGCTAAAATGCGACATTGGCGGTGAAAGGGTTAAAGAAAAAATCTTTGTACAAATCATGCCATGAAAAAGACAACTGATAGAGCCAATCTGGCAAAATGGTCTGGGGATATAACTCTCTTGACTGTGCAAGAGTAAAAACCAGAATATCAGAGTTATTCCTCTTCATCTGATGACGTCATCAGTAATGTTATCAAGTCAGTACGTGATACGTTATATGGCAGTCTAAGGGTTAAGATTAAAAGTTTGCTTCTCTAAACCTCAGCATTAGGAAGCTATGTACACATTCTGATGCCAACAATCTCGGCCAGAATTCCTATTTTTGACTTCGAAAGGTTGGGAGCTATGATTGATAACTGTCTTCTTTTTTTTTAGACTAGAGAGTCTTTTTTTTAAATCCTAAAATGCATGATACTAACTGAATATTGCAAGAGATGCTATAAAGAATCTGTTAAACTAAGTAAAAAGTAATAAATACTTTATTATCTCGTTAAGAGAAATTACATTATTAGTGTGTGTGTGCGCGTGTGTGTGACTGTGTGTGTGTGTGTGTGTGTGTGTGTATGTGTGTTTGTGAAGTTAAAGAAATTTTTAATATAATAGCTATGAATAATTTGTTTATTTAACAAAACGGTAAAATAAATCTTCGTTTGTTCAGACTGAATTCTTGGTGCTTGAATAACAAAAAAATGTTTGTTGCTTTTTTCTATCACAGGCAATGGTCGACTTATGGCGATTATTTGCCCGCCAGGGGGCAGTCAATCCACTAGGGACTTATCACGCGATTTTCTTAGTTGGGCGTAGTGAGAGAGAGAGAGAGAGGGTGGGGACTCCTCCCTCTCTCTCTCTCTTTATCCCCAACTAAGAATATAGAGAGGATTAGCCCCACTCGAGCGTTATGCCACCTGGTGGTCAAAAGATCCCACTAAGTCGCTCATTACTACATTTTAACTCAAAACCTTGAAAATCAATTATTTCCATTTGACCACTTCAACAAGGCATAGCTGTACTTGTTTTTCTTTTCTTTTCTGTCTTGTATTCACCTAATGTTTCCACAGAGTACTTCTCAATAGACACTACTCCCCCCCACCCCCCACCCCCTTCCTAACATCCTTATACTTGGTAAAGAAACAACAAAGCCAATGTTTATTATGTTATTGTTGTTGTCGTACCCTGGCTAAAAGACTCCAGGGATCATCGCAACAGCCGAAGCCACTTCAACACTATGGTACAAATGCACCAGCCAGGGATGAGAACATTACGTGTTTGACCGTTATTGATTACCCCGCCATGTGGGCAGCCACACTCCGACTTCGGAGGATTTGGGAGACTGGCGATATTATGTATGCTATTGCTAGGAGCTTGCCATTGCTAATAGAGACAATCCCCGCATAGCTACCAGTATGCTTAGCATAACAACATTTTGATATAGCCTTGGTGTTCTAGCCTATGTCAATTTAGTCGGACACAGCCTTAAGCCAAAGCGAACAATGTTTATTATTTTAAAAAAAGTACCTTTAAAAAAAAAAAAGTTCTTTCACAACATTCTCGTTGCATCTTTGGACCTAGAAATTAGAAATTACCCATTATGGCCATATGGCCTGGGAACGCAGAAGAAGAAGAAGAAGAAGTATACTCAAATGCACCTGGAAGAGCACTAAAACAGATTAGTGCGTCTTGTCTGAATTTCAGTGGCCGTAGGGACGTTGGCAGTCATTGTCATCATGGTCCTAGCTGTGGTGGTCATCAGGTACGTACGTCACAACAAGAACGTCTCCGCATCCTACAAGAGAACCTTTTCCAGAGCGGGCTCCGCAGACGACTTGATGGAGGATGGAACGGTGGTTCTCAGCGATGAAGAACTGTGATATATCAATTTCAGGTTTTCCAGGTTAGCGGTACCTACACAATATTCGTCGGGTGAAAGACAGAAGGTTCTATCACAACAAAAAAATTTTTTTTTTAAAGGGGCACCCTGACAAATGAGTTTTTGCAAGAAACATGTCGAGATCACCAAGAAAACACCCTTTACAGAGATCGCAACACTCACTTTGCTTTGGTTTCCTAGAAGTCAAATCGGCGATTCTTCCTTGGCGGAGGTGCTGGAAGTCAGATTTTTTTCCATGTGCCTTCTCTTTTCTAATGGCCGCCTGAGTTAGACCAAATCATTTGCACGAAATGTGCACAGTACAAGCCTTTTTATACAGTTTTTATGCAGTTTACCAAAAGGAGTTTCGTTCACAACAAAGGAAATAGCTCCTTTTTTTCTTTTCTTTTTTTACTGCACTACAAAGAAGAAAAAGCTTTAACCACTCTCAGTGGCCTCCACCCACCCCATCCAAAATGTCTCTTCTCTCCAGCAACTCCGTCAAGGAGGAATCATCGTTTTGACGGTTTGATTTCTAGGAAACCAGAGCAAAATGAGTGTTCCGATGCTTGAAAAGGCTGTCTTTCTGGTGACCTCAACGTGTTTCTTGCAAAAACTCATCTGTCAGGGTGCACCTTTAAAAACTGATAGTATCTTTTCACTTTTTCCCGACAAATGAAACAAAACACCCGAAAGTGCTGATGGGACCCCGGACCCCTATCACTGGGTCCCATCAGGACCTTCGGGTGGTCTCGGGGGTCCCATCAGCACCTTTGGATTGCTTTTTTTTTAATTCATGAGTGCAAGTGCATAGCTTTCCATTTCTGCAAATGTTTGGTAAAGGACAAGATGTGCCACCCCCCCTGCATTTCTCAGTTAATTCTATTTTTCCGTTTTTGCCTTTCTTACCAAACATAAAGCTGTACTTTAGGAACATTTTCAGATAATTACCTTTTTGGAATACTAACCCTAACCCTAGCCCTAAGCCTAACCCTACCCCCCACTATGTACTGCAGTACACCGCGATTTGTCACAGTTGTGGTTCGTTGCGTTTTTCCGTCTTATAGGGTGGGGGGTAGGGTTAGGGCTAGGTAGGGTTAGTATTTCAAAAAGGTTATTAGCTAAAAATGTTCCTAAAATACAGCTTTATGTATGGTAAGAAAGGCAATAACGGAAAAATACAATTAACCGACAAATGTAGGGAGGGGTGGCACATCTTAACCTTTACCAAATGTTTATTTGGCCTATTTATCTGGCCATCAAAGTGTCTGATCTGACATACATTGTATGGACGAGGAATGTGTGTAGCATTACAAGCTGGGTATATATTTTGCCAATGGTTTCATTTGTCCAGTACTGGATATTCACTATAGCACAGCATGATGGGAAGAAATAGCAGTATTTTGAAACTACTTCAAAGGCCACAAAATGTTTCTTTTTTTTCAAATTAAATGATATCCTTTATTCTTTTAAATGTGTTTTTTTTCTCATGTCATAGACCAGTGTGTCTGACTAGGGGTTGTTGTTTTGTTTTTTTCTCGGAGAACTTCCGTTTCCCCCCTCAGCCCTCGGTGCCTGGGTGGGGCAACCCACTCTGGGGTCAGGCCTGGGTTTGATGCGCTAGGCGGCGAACCCACCCCTATATCCCACCACCCCTCCCCTCTCTCTTTCATTTTTTTTATTGTAGTGTAATGTCAGCTTCTGCTACATGTGTCCACTTTAGCACGAGATTTGTTCTCTTCACCCAACAATCTAAAGTCCTTTTTTCCCCCCCACTTCTCCCCACCCCCCTACTCCACACCCCCTTCTCCCCACCCCCTTCTCCACACCCAACTGACCCTTGTTTCCAACTTCTGCCAATTATGATTGCGTACTCACTGTCCCCAACCTCTCTCATCTCAAAACATTTTTTTCTTTCTTTCTTTCTTCTCTCAAAGATTTCTTTTTTTCCCAGATTTGTGTTCACAAATGCATGCCTTGCTCTTTGGTTTCAACTTGGTTGTATCATTTACGCATTGGACTGTAGAGGGGAAGTATTGTTCACAACTGCATGCCTTGCTCTTTGGTTTCAACTTGGTTGTATCATTTACGCATTGGACTGTAGAGGGGAAGTATTGTTCACAACTGCATGCCTTGCTCTTTGGTTTCAACTTGGTTGTATCATTTACGCACTGGACTGTAGAGGGGAAGTATTGTTCAACAACTGCATGCCTTGCTCTTTGGTTTCAACTTGGTTGTATCATTTACGCATTGGACTGTAGAGGGGAAGTATTGTTCACAACTGCATGCCTTGCTCGTTGGTTTCAACTTGGTTGTATCATTTACGCATTGGACTGTAGAGGGGAAGTATTGTTCACAACTGCATGCCTTGCTCTTTGGTTTCAACTTAGTTGTATCATTTACGCATTGGACTGTAGAGGGGAAGTATTGTTCACAAATGCATGCCTTGCTCGTTGGTTTCAACTTAGTTGTATCATTTACGCATTTCTGTAGAGGGGAAGTTATTGTTCACAAATGCATGCCTTGCTCGTTGGTTTCAACTTGGTTGTATCATTTACGCATTGGACTGTAGAGGGGAAGTATTTCACAACTGCATGCCTTGCTCTTTGGTTTCAACTTTGTTGTATCATTTACGCATTGGACTGTAGAGGGGAAGTATTGTTTTTTTATTTTGATCTTGTTGGTTTTTTTGCTCCTTTTGTTGCCTGCTTTTTGCTCCTTTTGCTATATATTTGCTGTTTGCTGTTTTCTTGTTTGTCTGTGTTGATAAAGGCGCGTTCGCCGAAATATCCAGTAGTTTTGTTTTGTCTCTTGTGAATAAAATAACATATTTTTCTGCACATTGTACCTGAAGATGTAGGTATGTGGTTAGGTTCAACTTTGTAAATGGTTGGGGGAGCATACATTTTAAAAGACAATTTTTTGCAGTTGATTTTTACTATAAGCAAAGTGAATTCCAAGAAAATATTATGTGAAAGGTCTTCTTGCAATGTAAGCAGATAAAAGAGACTCAGAGACCATAGGTTTCTTTATCTGATCTATACTCATATAAGATCAATACAGTTCCGAGTGAGTGTTAAATGACTGTTACCTTTTTTATATCTCCTCTGAATTGTTAAAACAAATTATTTTTATATAATACATGTCACAGGAGGGATCAATTTCAAAATTGCTTTGAACATTTTACTAATGTAAAAACTTGTATGGAAAATGTGTAATAGAAGAGATCTGTGGTGTTTTTGTGTGTGTGTGTGTGTGGTTTTTTGTGGGTTTTTTTAAAATTATAAATAATATACATGATTTTGGCATCATAAGTTGATATATTTGCAACATGCAGTGCCTTTGACCCAAACTTAACAAAAATAAAAAAATTGGAATGTTAGATGATGTATTTTAATTTTCGTATTTGGTATTTTCTAAACATTTTGTATGTTGGCATGTTACGTTTGTCTGCTGTATACTGAAGTGGGTTTTTGTTTGTGTGAGTGGGTTGGAAGGGGGGTAGGCAGGATGTTGTAAGTCAACGGGCGGAAGGTGGCAGAGTGGTTAAGATGTTCGCCTGCCGATTGCAATTCGTGAGTGACCAGGGTTCGATTCCCAGCCTCGCCCTTTTTTTCTAGTTCAACGGGAAGCTGAACGTCGAGTCCTTCGGATAGAGACTTTTAAGCTAGACTGACCCGCACGCTTTATGCACGTAAAAATCCCAAGGCAGTTAAAAGTAAAAAAGAACAGGGATAGATCTCGCTGACTGGTATGCCCCCTCAAATTGATAACACGGTTTCCTAAATCCGCCCTCCTCCTCACCCCACCCCGCTCACCACCAAAAACTGGTGGCGCTGCTCTTTTGACGACACGCTCTTCAGATAGGAGCAGCCCAAATTTCACAGAGATAAGTCTGTGTGACTAAAATGTACCAAATAGCAATACAACAAGAACTTACTTGTTAATCAACCCATTCTGACAAACTTGAAAATGTTGCAAGGGGCTGTGCCTGTATTGATTAGTTTTTTTTAATGTAACTGATAACTCAACTGCGGTTGATATTGTTGTGATTTGTTCTTGCTAACATTTGATTATTTTTGATACCACATACATTATATATACATTATTTTTGATGCTACATACCACATATATTACTTTTCTCAGCCATTCCATGCAACAATTGTAATTTGTATTGTAATGTTTATGTATTTTGGAAGCTTTATGGTTTAATGTCCACTTGTCTCATTTACATTCCACAAATGCGCCATTTCAGCATTACGTACCTATTTTATTACTCAAGTCACTTTTCAAAGATGGTATTGTGAGAGTATGGGCTTGGAGTCAAAACGGACTATCTTTAGATTCCATTGACGTATTATTGGACTTATTACA
>CM065694.1:38805398-38841705 GCA_017654935.2 Phymorhynchus buccinoides
TTCTGAAATGGATAAATTAATGTTCATTTTGGTTCCTGAAACTCCCATAGCTGCTGTTTTAGCAGCTCTATCGGCTATGTCATTGCCGGTTATTCCACTATGGGAAGGAATCCAAATTATCTGTAGATTGATTCCTTTCATAGTTATTTGGTGAAGAATCCATTTAATTTCATTTTTAATTCCTATTCTATTTTTTGTCTCTCCTTGGAGAGCTTGGATAGAAGATAGAGAGTCTGTAAATATTACCACGTTTCGTGGGTAATTTGTTAAATTATTTGTGAAAGCACAAGCTTCCATTAGTGCCCACAATTCCGCACTAAAGATAGACAGATGGTCATTTAGTATAAAGGCCTTAGTTATTTTAAGTGCCGGAATGGTGAAGGCACATCCAACTTTAGAGTTAATTTTGGAACCGTCAGTAAAAATTTGAAGGTGTTCTTTTTGACTAAACACCTTTTCTTTTGCAGCTATTGCTATTAAGTTAGGTTCTTGTTTAGAATAAGCATCATTTATTGAAGTATCGTAGAGTATTTCCTCCCTCTCCCACTGCGGAAAAGCCGCAGTGGGGTAGGGGGCAACATCATAAAATTTTTAATCTGCCTCCTGAAGTAAGTCTTTAGTATAGTATATTATGTTTTTTGTTTTCTGGTAAAGTGCAGGTTTTTTGTACTGCAGCTTTGAGTAATCAAAAAAAGGGTCATTTATGTCTTGCATAAATTCTTTATCTGAATTAGTTTTTGCTGCGTACCATCTGGTTAAGAAGTTGGCACAATTTAGTTTCATTAAATTTGGAAGTGGAAGCCATCCTATGTCTCTGTAAACTAGTTTGTTTACTGCATAGGAGGGTATTCCTAGGGCAATCTTTAACGCTTTAGTTTCCACTGACTGTAGTTTGTTAAATTGCGTTTTTGTTAGAGAATGAAAAACTTCCATCCCATACGTTAACCTACTGCGAACTAATGCTCTAACTAAGTGTGTGAGAAATTTAGGATCCTTGGCCCATCTTTCTTTTGAAACCACCTTGATAAAATTGAGGGCTTTTGATGCTTTTTTTTTATAGTATATAAGATATGTTTTTGCCAATTTAAGTTTGGTGTTAAAATAACCCCCAAAAACTTAACTTGGGAGCTTTGTTCTTTTTTGTCTCCCAAAATATCAATGGAAAATTTGGACGTTGTTACATTAGAAAACACCATAAACTCACACTTATCCGAGGAAAGCGTAAAGCCGTTATCTCGTAAGTATGATGCTATTGCGGTGATGTGTTTCTGATGGTTTTTGAAACAATTTTCAAAAAAATTACTATGGATATTTCTATTGGTGGGAGTCCAGATAGCAATATCATCTGCATACATTGAAATTTTAGTTTTTTTAAGGGAAATATTTTGAATATCGTGAAGCATAATGTTGAATAGGGTAGGGGCGATTATACTGCCTTGGGGAACACCCATATCGAGGCTATATGTATCTGATAGGGATTGCCCAACATTTACTCTCATTTTACGATTAGATAAGAAAGTTTTTATAAAATTAAATGTATTGCCCTGAATACCGAGCCTGCTAATTTTTTGGAGTAGTTTCCCATGCCAGACTGTGTCGTAGGTGCCCTTTATATAAAAAAAAGGTGGCTAGGATTTTTTTCCTACGACAGAATGCTTTTCTGACATGGGATGTTAATTTCACTACTTGCTCCATGCAGCTTCTATGTTTTCGAAATCCTGCCTGGAACGGGGGTATAATATTATTTTTTTGTAAGTAGTATTCTAATCGTGTTTTCACGATTCTTTCATACACCTTACCCAGATGCGGGGTGAGTGAGATCGGCCGGTAACTTTTCGGGTCTCCCCTCGGTTTTCCGGGTTTGGGGATCCCAATTACTTGGGCCTCTTTCCAGGCTTGTGGAATCTCCCCACCCTCCCAGCATCTGGAGTAAAAGTGGTGCAGAATTGTTAAATATGAGGGGGGTAGTTGTTTTATAATTTTGTAGGAGATGGGATCACCTCCTGTAGCTTTATTTACTTTCCTAATACTTCGAAGGGCCATAGCAAGCTCGGTAAGTTTAATTGGGGCATTAATAGGATTATTGTCATCTGTAGACTTTTCCTGTTCTGGTAAGTTGTTTCTTCTTTCCTGTTCGTTTTGTGGTAAATTCTTGCTTTGGCTAGCTTTGCCAAAGACCCCACCCAGCAAGGGCATTTGCTGTTTCAAGGTTGGAATTAGTTAATTTATTGTTGATTTTTACTCTTGTTTTTCTTGTACACCCATTTTGTTTTAATTTCCTTAATTTTTTCCAAGCTTTACCCAAGTCTTTATAATTTACTAATTTTTCTTGGGTAAAAAATTCAAGTTTAGCTACTGCTACTGTTAATTTACTATGTTTTTCTGTGCTTTTTTTGTCTTCAAAGTTTTCCAGGGTGGGGTGTTTGTTAAATTTGTTACTGGCCTTGTGCTTTTCTTGTACTGCCTCTGCACACACTGTTTTCCACCAGGGATTGTTTCTAGTTTTAATTTGGTTTGGGTTCTGTGTGGTCGTGGGGATAGCTAGATTACTGGCTTCTACAATTTGGGAGTGCATGTTATTGTAGTAGATCTCCAGATCTTGGTCTGCAACCTCCTCTACCGTATGATTACCCAAAATTGTCTTAAAAAGTTGCCAATTAGCCTTTTCGTAAATGAACTTTTTTGGTAGCGGTTCCTCGGAGGAATCTAGGGCTACGTTAAGTGATATATGAATAGGTCTGTGGTCAGAACCTAATGGGTCTATTAAAGGGCACCAATCTGAGTTGGTGTGTAACTGGGGACTAATCAGAGTTAGGTCTAAGGCTGTTTGATTGTCTGTAGACCTATCTGGGTAACGAGTTAAAGTCCCGTCATTTAACAAAATGACATCGGCGTCATTTATCTCCTCTAGTAGTTGGGAACCTCCTCCCGAGGGTCCTTTACTATTAGATTCCCAGGCGGGGTGGCGGGCGTTAAAGTCCCCCACCACCACCCAGGAACATGAAGGAGACAAATCTGTTAGCCAACTTGTTTTAGGCACTTTATTGTATCCTTTGGGATAATACATATTGAGAATATTAGTAGGTTTATCATTTATTGTTATTTGTATTAGATTTGAATACAAGTCTGAATCTATGTTCTCAATCGGGGAACTTATTCTGGTATGAAACAAACTTGATTTTACATATGTAGCAGTTTTTATCAAACCTACCATGTTACTGATCCCTGGGGGGAAACAATAGCCATCTAAACGGGGCAGGGAATGGTAGTCAACATTTAAAGACTAGACAAAGAATTTGAAATGGGTTTGGACTAGTTGCCAGAACATTTATTAAAAAATCTTTGGTGGTAGATATGGATCTACAATTCCATTGTAATATATTGAGTGGTGCCATTATGGCTGTTTGGAAAAAGTTTTCTGTGAAGGTGGTTCTGGTTTACTTTAGGTTTGTTCAAGGGCAGTCTTTTAGGGGGATGTGTTTCGACCTGGCTGATAAAACTGGCCTTCTTGGCCGGGGGCCCTCACTTGATCCACACACTAGTGTGGCCAGTCTAAAAAGGTTACTATCCTGGGCCAGGGAGACTGGGGCTTCATTTTGGACTTCTGGGAATATAGAGGCTAGGCCTTGAAGAAGAATGTCTGGTTTGTTGGTGGTCCTGGCCTTTGCTAAATTAATCGGCACTGATGTCATGATTTGTTCTCTAACTGGGGTTTTTTATGCTGAAATTTCAAATTGTTTCAAATCAGCGGATGAGGTTGAAGGTTGTGGGTTAGGGGTTGAGGGTTGAAGGGGTTGAGTGGGCTGCTGTTCTTCCCTAATTTTCTTTTCAAAGGCCTCCATCATCTTTTCCATTTTGGTTTGCACTGATGAGAGTAGTACTTGTGTTTGTCTTTGAATTTGTTCTGCAACTACTTCACGAATTTTTGTTTCATTTACAGATTTCATCAAGTTAGTTTTGAGGACGTTGGCTTGCAACCTGAGTGCCATAGCTCTTGTGCTACTCAGCCTCACGTTCTTTCTAGGCTTTTTTTTTAATTGTTTTGTTCCGGGGAGGCCCGTTTGACTACTTGTTCTGCCTGTTTGCTCAGAACCCCAACGCCCTTCTGACCAGCCTTCACAACTGCGGCATAGCTGCCCTGGGGTGCCGAGAGGAATGTATCCTCTTGTCTCCAAGTGGGGTCAAGTTCTGGCTGTGGGGAGGGAAGTGGTTGGACGTTACGTTTTTGTTTCTTTTCTTTTTCTAGTTCTGTCTTGGCTCTTTTTAGGGCCTCTGAGTATGGAACAAAGGCTCCTCCTCTTATCTTGTTAGCCCTTAGTCTCAATTGATTCTGTGGACATCCCATGTAGGCTGCCGAGTGGCCTCCGCCACAATTTATACATTTCATGTTTTCTGTTTTGCAGGTCTGGACAGAGTGCCCGCTCTGGGCACAGCGGGTACAGGTCTCTTTCTTGGACCTGCATTGGGCCTGGGAGTGCCCAAAGCGAGCACACTTGCATCTTCTTACAGGAGCTACGTACACATGCACTTTAAATTCTTCCGCGTCAATTCTGACATATGATGGAAGGAGTTGTAAATTGAAAACAATTTTGACTGCTCGAGACTCAGTGCCATCCCTGTTGGTGAGGCGAGTCGCACTTTGAGCTTTAGGGATGTGGGGTAACATATCTTGTAGATTTTCGGCCGTCGAGATACCCTTGATGACTCCCTCTGTTGTAGCTGTGGGGATTTTACATTTTATGTGAATACCAGCTTAGCTATGTCTTTCTTGGCTAGAAGTTGACTTTGTTGTTTGGCTGAGGCACAACCCACCAACCAGCGGTTATTGGAAAGTGGCCGCTGGCTGATGATTGGGCCTATAGTTTGCCTCCACATATGGAAACTCGTGGTGGGCCCCAGCGCCTGAAACGTGGACGAGCCCGTCCCCAAGTCTTCCAAAATAATTGGGTGCTTGAGGAAAACGGGCGGGGCCAGGTTCTTCTGGTTAACTCTTGTGGGGGGCAATACCCTAGTTTTGTTTTGGTCCTGGGACATCTCTTCCTGTAGAGGAGCTACATACTCCATCACCTCCGGCTCTTCTACTGGTGAGTCGGGAGATGGATCTACAGTACTTGGTAGAGGAACTTCCTCACTCTGGGGTTTCTCAGTTCCTCCAGACGAAGAGGACGGGATGTTGGAGGATTCCTCCATCGATGTAAAGTCGTCACGAATCTTTTTTCCCTCTGGGGAGATTTTTGAATGACCCGAGGGTCCGTTAGGCGGGGGGTCATCCGACCCCCTACTACGTCTAGATCATTTCCTCCTGGCAGCAGTGAAGGCCGGGGCGTCCCTTGCCGTGACAAGGAACACACTGTCATCCTGACTGCCAGTAGGGGTTAGAGTCGCTGAAGGCGGCACCTCTGAAGTGATGGACTGAAGGTCTGAATCCTCAGTCCCACTCAGTGAACTGTTTGAAAAAGAGACAGGAATTTTGCCTTTGTTTCTTTTGGGTGAAGCCCAAAACTTTTTTCCTAGGAACTCCCGGGGAGCTTCCCCGGTCTTGGTTGGGGAGTCCTCCTCATCTGGGGACCTGGGAGTGTCCAACGTAGGACCAGATGTATCAATCTGTCGTGCGGCGGTGCTGGCGGGAATGGCTCAAGAGTGGTGGGTGCCCATCTTCCATCAGCAAACCGCCGTACTGTAGTATAAGTCTGCCGAGGCAGGTGTCCAAAGCTGCTCAAGTTGAGAAGGCCCAAGCAAACAGCAGAAGATGGCGCTGTAGAGGCTCTCTCTCTCTTTGTAAGCTGATCAGTTTCCAGCTGGCCTGCCGATGATGATGATGACTGATTTGGCCTAAGGTTACAACCTATATAGCCTACCCAACAAAGACTTGTAATGACCTGATTATCTATTGGTCAATTCTCCAACACATGTAAACTTTAACACCTTATAGTCAAAATTAAACTACAATGTTCGTCTATTTCCTGATCAACAACATAAAGAGAACATTCCAATGTATATTCAATTATTATTTGCTGCAATTAAGTTAATTAATAATAAAATTAACAATCAAGCCAGACTTCCTGTTATTCTGATTGGTTGATCAGAAAAGGATCTACTTCCTTATGTTTCTCATTGGTCGCATTTTACATATTACCACCTGAAATTGAATAACCACTTATTCCTTAGTCATTCATCCCAACCAGGTTTAGGCCTATGGTGTACTTTTCGTGTCAAAATTGAACGAAAAGTTCACATTATAACACCACAGTACCAGCGGAAGTCTGGATCTGTGTTGTAGCGGTTTGACAGGCCTAACTCTTGGATTTTTCGCCAGGTCGCCTGTGTCAGATGATAAAAACAGCCCTTGCTGTTGACGTCTCGCCCAAAAACGGCCACGACAGCACGCAGAACACCATCTTCAAAGTCGGTGATGATTTTTTGGACATTTAGTTCCAAGTTCATTTCCTCACATTTGTCTACGAGAGCTTGGAAAAGTTCCTTGTACACCACCCGAGTCTTTGTGGGTAGCAAGGCATGCACGGCAGTCACAACATTATTCCCGCAAGACACACGAATGACATAGAGCTGTTTGAATATGGTAGGTGACATTGCAAAGTTGACATCCTTGTAGAACGTTTCAGCTGCAGCGAAAAGTCTGAGGCTAGAAGTTGTACCAAACACCAGTACACGATCATTTTGGTTGTTGCCATTGTCGTATATCACGAAGTTTTCCGGGTTGGGGCCTGTGGTTACAGTGTACTCACGTGGAAGCTCACCAAGGTCCCCAAGATGCTGAGGCGTGTGCCGCTGGTTACGAATAACTCTTGTACAGGAGGTGGCAGCCGGCAGAAACATTCTCACTTCATCGTCGCATTGACTTGCTGATTGTGCATATATCTGTGAAGGTTTGTCTCTGGTTTGTGCACCTTGCTGTTTCATTGAAAGTTTCACTTTCGCGAGACGGATCTGACTTTGGTCTGGAGGGTGGTTATGAGGTTTCCCCACCTCAGGATTGGCTTGCTGAAGATCTGTTATGAGACTACCTCTGCACTGACGACCAGACCTCCAGGCACACTTCCACCAAATCTTGGTTTTTCGTGTTGAGTGTTTCGTGTACATGTAGCCATCGATGCAAAGTTTTGAGCCACCTTTATTACTTTGGATCACTTCCATGATTACAGAAACACAAAGTCATGAAAACACACTTACAGTAGGGAAACTGCACAGCCAAATTGAAATGAAACTTCCACATAGAACACATTGAGCTGTGAAACATAGACAGACGAACTGAGTTTACATTGACCCTTTAAATGAAAAAAAAGATGAGTACATGTCATAGTTTACCGAAGCAGGCCTATCTCACCAGAGAGAGAGGGGGGGGGGGGGGGGGGGGGGGTGATCATGGCCTCTGATTCATGAGTAACATTCACTTTTCATTTTTTTTAGGGCCTGCTACACATCAACTTCTATACCTATATAATAAAATTCGTTCTGTGTGTGTGTGTCTGTCTGTCTATCTGTCTGTCTGTCTGTCCACCCTGTATCTCCCAAACCTTGCTCTGGAGAGAGAGAGAGAGAGAGAGAGAGAGAGAATCGATCACGTAGTCGCGAAGAACAAAATTGATTCTAAGCTGTTCTAAAATATCTGTGACTTTTTTTCCTGTGACTTTTATTCCGTGACTGTTTTTCCTGTGACTTTCTTTCCGGTCACCTGATATCCAACCATAGTCACCGTTTTTACAAGTTTGTGTGTGTGTGTGTGTGTTTGTGGAATTTTGCTCATCATTCTAACAACTTATGTTTTACATATCATGTGTGACAACAAACATTTGTTTGTTTCGGTGTCATGGAACCCTGATATTTGTTTTCTTCTCAGAAATGGTGACCTATACATTTTGATTATTTTGGATTTAGTTTCAATTTTAATACAGGTTGTATTAGCAGGAAATTGCAGAGGTTCCTCCCCCTTACCCTTAGTGTGTATATATATATATATATATATATATATATATATATATATATATATATATATATAAAAGATGAAGTAGTGACTGCTGTACTTTTGAAATGAATAGGCAAAAAAACAAGGTGAAGGGAAAAGTACCGACGTTTCGTGTCATAAACACTTCGACTGGGAATGCAGGAAAAAGTTGACTGGAAGGCTTTTTTATATTTGAAGTCAGTGAGCATAGTTCAAGACTTGAAAGGGCAGTGGTTGAAGAAGTGGGCAGCACTGGGATGGAAAAGTGATTACAGTTAACAGTGGGGAAGTTTGGGGAGTAGTGGGATGGGAAAAAAGGGGGGTGGGGGGTGAATAGAGTTCTCAAGTTGGGGGCAAAAAGAAAGGGGCAGGGTAGGGTGGGAAGGGAGATGGAAGGAGTAGAGGCGTGGGGGGGGGGGGGGGTGGGAGATGAAGGTTTGGATGAGGTGTTACTCCCTGACATTGAGTCCTTGTGGACTCAAGGTGCCAAGGCGTTGGATCAGCTGACTCTCCATGAATTTTCTGTATTGTCCCTCCTTACGTCCATTTCGCCATAGGACTGCTACCCTGATGAATGACAAGTTGTGGTGGTCGGAGTTGAAATGGTTTGCCACAGGAGTGTCTCTTCTTGTGAGAATGCTGTCTCTGTGCTCTTTGAAACGTTCATTGAGAGTTCTGTAGGTTTCGCCCACATACATCATTTGGCGAAACCTACTGCAAAGAGTGCAGGTTAGAACATAGACAACATTTGGCGTCTGGCAGGTAAAGTGAGATTTCACGTGAAAGGTATGACTGGAGGGGCCCCGAACCGTAGTTGTTGGGTTAAGGAAGGGGCAGGTTTTACATTTCGGTTTCTTGCACGGGAAGTTGCCTGGCTGGATTATGGGGCACGAGGGATGGAAGGCGGAGTGCACTAAGTGGTCACCAAGGTTTTTATCCCTTTTGAAGGCCACCATCGGTGGTTGACTGAAAGTGCTCTGGAGGGCTGGGTCTTCCTTCAGGATAGTGAAGTTACGGAGCAGAATGTCTTTCACAGGTAAATTGTGTGGATGGTAGGTCAGGGACTACAGACACTGATCGCTGTATCGTGACCCTAATGTTCGTGTTCAAAAAACAAAAACAAAAATATTTTAAAAAATTAAAAAATAAATTAAAAATAAATTTAAAAAAATTAATTTTTTTAGATTAAAAAGTTATGTAAATTGTGCTGATTTACTTTTCTCTCCAATGTGAGGGACATTGGGAGAAAAAGTAAATCAGCACAATTTATATAACTTTAATTTTTTATTTTTTTATTTTTTTTTTTTTAATTTTTTTTTATTTTTTATTTTTTTTATATATAGTTTTTTTTTTTTGTTTTTGTTTTTTGAACACGAAACATTACTCAAAGTTAACATTAACTGGTTTTGTTTTTGAGGTTCACAAATAAAGACATTGGACACAGAAAAGCTTTATCAAAGCAAACTATTCTGCATTTCAAATGCACTAACTTTTCAGTCCTTCAGAGTAGGGGTACGGAGCTGGCTATTCACTGAGATTTTTCTTTCATGCTATATATATATATATATATATATATAAATATATAAAGATATATAAATAAATAAATATATATATAAAATAAATAAATAAATAAACAAGACTAATCTAGTTTGGAGTTGTTTTTCCGACTTTGCATTTTTAGTTCAAATACGTTATATATATATATATATATATATATATATATATATATATATATATATACAGAACAAAAGACACAGAGGCAAACAAGTTGTTTTTCTTCTTTCCCAATATTTCGACGAGATTGGTCTCGTCTTCCTCGGGGGACTTTATTCTCTCAATTGTACAATACATAAGTCTCAAAACAAACAGGTAGAGAAATTAACTACATTGAAAACTACTCACATAAAAAAGAAAAGAGTCATTTTTTGACAAGAACTCAGAATTGTAAAAGTGGTGGGGAGAAAAGAGGGTACACAAGCAAACAAACAGAAAAACCAAACAACACGCTTCACTGAAGTGCAAACTAATGGACACTATTTAGTTCAAGAGGTATCAATGAAAACATTATGACATGAACTCACTCAGATTCGGAAATGTTAAACTGGTGCCTAAAGAAAAGTTAAACAAACACCCCTTAAATCGTTATTCTCGCTCCAATGTCAACGTCCGAACACAAGTGGGGTGGGGGTGTGGGTGTGGTGGGGGTGTTGTGGGGGGGGGGGGGGGGGGGGGGGGGGGGGGGGGGGGAAAGAAGAAGGGGGAAGGCAGTCTGAAAGAAACACAAGCTGGGACGATGGCAGCCAACATGTATCCCAATGTCATTCCAGGGTGTTCAGCCCCAACGGAAATAGCGTCCCCAACTTTCTAATCCAAAAGGTCTCCCTTCTCAGGAGGGCCTCCACTGTTGTAGTATGTACCCTCTCCACTGCGACGCACTTCATGTTTTGGAGTGTGTGATTTGATTGATTGAAGTGTTGTGTTACGTGAGTGCCTGTGTTCTTGTTGATGTTTGATCTGTGCTGGTAGAAGCGAGTGCGGAGAGTGTTTTTTGTCTGTCCTATGTATTGTGTGTTGTTGCATGCGTCACAGTAGAGAAGGTACACCACATTCTTGGAATCACAGCTCAGCCTGTGCCTGATGCTGAAGGTCTCCCCCGTCTTCTGACTTTTGAATGTGACGGTCTGTTGGAGGTGCTCCTTGCATATAACGCATTTGCCCGAGCACCTCCAGCACCCAGCATCAGGGACAGGTGGACTGGGCAGGGTTGAGGGCATAAGCATGTTCCTCACGGATTTGTTGCAGCGTTGTGCCAGTAGTGGGGGCTCAGGGACTGCCTGCCTCAGCCGTTGACTGGAAAGGAGGAGGGGTTGCAACTCACACAGCCACCGGCGCAGTGGTGGGTTGCCAGGGTGGTGGGTGACCACCAAGGGTGGCCGGCTGTTGGTGATTTTTTCCTTGTAGTGGAGGGTTAGTCTGCGTGGGGTGTTTCTTGCCCTGTCTGCGGCCGTCTGCAGCGCTAGTTCAGAGTATCCCCTCTGCCTGAAGTGTAGCTTCATCTGTTCTGCCCTTTCATTGAAAGTTTCAGTGGTGGAGCATATCCGACGAATGCGTAAAAACTGGCTGTATGGAATGTTTTTGTGTACATGGTTCGGGTGGCAGGAGCGGCGGTGGAGGTATTGATGGGCGTCTGTGGGTTTTGTGTACACGTCCGTACAGAGGAATCCGTTTTGGAAGAAGACACGAGCATCAAGGAAAGGGATTTTCGTCAGTTGAGGAAGATGAGGTGAATTTTATTGTTGGGTGGAAGTTGTTCAGAAAGTCAAGGAACTGCTGTAGTTCTTGCTCCGTGCCCGCCCAGAGGAGGAAAATGTCATCAATAAAACGACGCCAAAAGTCCTCTGAGACAGGCACGGGGCTGCGGTCAAGAATCTGGGACTCCAGCCACCCCATGAACAAATTGGCCAGGCAGGGGGCGACTGGAGTGCCCATGGCTGTCCCATGGATCTGTTGATACAGCTCTCCCTCAAA
This sequence comes from Phymorhynchus buccinoides, assembly GCA_017654935.2. Lineage (NCBI taxonomy): Eukaryota > Metazoa > Mollusca > Gastropoda > Neogastropoda > Raphitomidae > Phymorhynchus > Phymorhynchus buccinoides. Next base: position 38,816,890 of record CM065694.1, read on the forward strand.
TGTGAAAACGTTGGATGACAGAACGAATTCCACCATCTTGATAATTTTCTCTGGTGGGGGTAGGGGGCTTTGGGAAGTATATATATATATATATATATATATATATATATATATATATATATATATATATATATATGTGTGTGTGTGTGTGTGTGTGTGTGTGAGGTGAGAGAGACAGATAGAGCATAATGTTTTGCCTTGTGGCCTTGTATTAAGATTTCTTTGTGTTTTACTGACTGTGTTTGCTGACAATGTTTGGATTTCCAGATGTTTTCTTTTTTCCGCAGTTACTTTCAGTTATTCTGCTTTACATTGTTTATGGTGCCATAGTAATCTTTTTTCTATTAAAACATTTGCGTGTATGTATGATTTTATATAAGGTTCATGTTTAGCAGCCATATAAAAAATACAAGAATATTGTTTTCTTTTTTGTCAGTGAAATGAAAATTCAGTGATCGCGAAATTTACAGATAGACAAATAGACAAATGTAATACTGTATATATGTCTGAAAATATGCAAGTTTAAATTGAAAAAAAAAATCAAGTGTATTTATCTGTCTTAACATGAAAACATTAACATATACATAAGTGCACACACACACACACACACACATGCACACACACACTCACACACTGACATACAAAAAAAGAAACACCACCAAAACCACACTGTCACACACACTCGCACACACGCACACACGCACACACACACACCTATGCACGCGCACGCGAACACACATACATAACCATAATATGCAAAATTGTACTCACTCCTGGCTCACTCACTCTCTAACTTATTCATTCTCATTTAACTTCATTCGTATGAAGATTGAGCTATATTTTTTAATGCTTAGTTTGACAACAAAAATTAATAAAGAAACATTATCTACAAGTATACATGTACAGATGTGTCACTTTTTTTTAATACAATTCTTATCTCCCTGGTCTCTTCTGTCCCACACCCATCTCAAAGAGATGTGTTCTCTATTTGTGTGTGTGTGTGGTTGCATTGTCTCTCTCTGTCAAGGTCTCTTCTGTCCCACACCCATCTCAAAGAGATGTGTTCTCTATTTGTGTGTGTGTGTGGTTGCATTGTCTCTCTCTGTCAAGGTCTCTTCTGTCCCACACCCATCTCAAAGAGATGTGTTCTCTCTATTTGTGTGTGTGTGTGGTTGCATTGTCTCTCTCTGTCAAGGTCTCTTCTGTCCCACACCCATCTCAAAGAGATGTGTTCTCTCTATTTGTGTGTGTGTGTGGTTGCATTGTCTCTCTCTGTCAAGGTCTCTTCTGTCCCACACCCATCTCAAAGAGATGTGTTCTCTGTGTGTGTGTGTGTGTGTGTGTGTGTGTGGTTGCATTGTCTCCCTCTGTCAAGGTCTCTTCTGTCCCACACCCATCTCAAAGAGATGTGTTCTCTCTATTTGTGTGTGTGTGTGGTTGCATTGTCTCCCTCTGTCAAGGTCTCTTCTGTCCCACACCCATCTCAAAGAGATGTGTTCTCTCTATTTGTGTGTGTGTGTGGTTGCATTGTCTCCCTCTGTCAAGGTCTCTTCTGTCCCACACCCATCTCAAAGAGATGTGTTCTCTATTTGTGTGTGTGTGTGGTTGCATTGTCTCCCTCTGTCAAGGTCTCTTCTGTCCCACACCCATCTCAAAGAGATGTGTTCTCTCTATTTGTGTGTGTGTGTGTGGTTGCATTGTCTCCCTCTGTCAAAGTCTCTTCTGTCCCACACCCATCTCAAAGAGATGTGTTCTCTCTATTTGTGTGTGTGTGTGGTTGCATTGTCTCCCTCTGTCAAGGTCTCTTCTGTCCCACACCCATCTCAAAGAGATGTGTTCTCTATTTGTGTGTGTGTGTGTGTTGCATTGTCTCTCTCTGTCAAGGTCTCTTCTGTCCCACACCCATCTCAAAGAGATGTGTTCTCTATTTGTGTGTGTGTGTGGTGGTTGCATTGTCTCCCTCTGTCAAGGTCTCTTCTGTCCCACACCCATCTCATAGAGATGTGTTCTCTCTATTTGTGTGTGTGTGTGGGTTGCATTGTCTCCCTCTGTCAAAGTCTCTTCTGTCCCACACCCATCTCAAAGAGATGTGTTCTCTCTATTTGTGTGTGTGTGTGGTTGCATTGTCTCCCTCTGTCAAGGTCTCTTCTGTCCCACACCCATCTCAAAGAGATGTGTTCTCTCTATTTGTGTGTGTGTGTGTGTGGTTGCATTGTCTCCCTCTGTCAAGGTCTCTTCTGTCCCACACCCATCTCAAAGAGATGTGTTCTCTCTATGTGTGTGTGGTTGCATTGTCTCTCTCTGTCAAGGTCTTTTCTGTCCCACACCCATCTCAAAGAGATGTGTTCTCTCTATTTGTGTGTGTGTGTGTGGTTGCATTGTCTCCCTCTGTCAAGGTCTCTTCTGTCCCACACCCATCTCAAAGAGATGTGTTCTCTCTATTTGTGTGTGTGTGTGGTTGCATTGTCTCTCTCTGTCAAGGTCTCTTCTGTCCCACACCCATCTCAAAGAGATGTGTTCTCTCTATTTGTGTGTGTGTGTGGTTGCATTGTCTCCCTCTGTCAAGGTCTCTTCTGTCCCACACCCATCTCAAAGAGATGTGTTCTCTCTATTTGTGTGTGTGTGTGGTTGCATTGTCTCCCTCTGTCAATCTGTCTGCCTGCCTGTCTCCTTCTGTGTGTGTGTGCGCGTGCGCGCACGCATATTTGCAAAAGTTTTAGAGGTTTTATTGGTGTTCCTCTTAAAGTTGCAATCGTAATTGATCATAATTATATGAGATTTTTTCATGCTGTATTAAAGTCCCACCATGGCACATGTCAAAATCACGTTTTTTTCTCATGTTTTCCCTCTTATAGCTAGTAAGAAATCTTAATACATCTTCCTAGCGTAAGAGGGAATGTGACACGTGACGTGGGTAGGTCTTTAAAGGGAAAAAAAGGTACAGAATAGATCCATTGGTTCAAAATGTTGACAGGATTCCACCAGTGCTGTGTTTCATCGGCCATGGCAGTAGGCCTAGTTGTGCACTGAAGACATGAACTAGAATGCCAAGACACTATACTACATGGCACAGCACATTTTCTGCTCGGACAGTGGGTTGCTGAAACTTCTTCTTCTTCTTCTTCTTCTCTTCTTCTCAATCGGCCAACTTCATCAGGTTGAAATAATTGCCGATCTATTGAGAGAGAAAAAAGAAAACGAAGGTCACCACGCAGCACCGAGTCACAGCAGAAAAAAGGAATGAACTAATAGATAAATGTGTGTGTGTGTGTGTTGCATGCAGCGTGTATGTGTGTGTGTATGACCCCCCCCCCCCCCCCCCCCCCGCGTCACCCTCTTCCCTTCATTGTCTTCCCTCTGTGTGTGTGTGTGTGTGTGTGTGGTGTGTGTCAGTGTGTGTGTAAATGGGAATGTTTATAGTTTTATTTCTTTGTAAAGCGCCATGAATAGAATTTTCTATATATGTGCGCTATATAAGTGCCAAATTATTATTATTATTATTATTAAATAAATAAATGATAATGAATAACTTTACATATTATATTACATTAAAAATATGGGAGTTGGGGGTGGGATGTTTCGTGGAGCTTCTGGACAGGTGCAATGCTTTTCAGCCCCCAGCAAGCTGGGGACCTAGTCCCGACCCCGCCCGCAACCCAGCCTAATGCTGGGCCAGGCCCACAGTCGCCAAGCCAGAACAGCAGTAAGGATGGATAAGGGGGGGGGGGGGGGGTATTAATCTTCTCCTTTCAATAAGTATCCTCCTTCAACATTTTGAAGATTATGATACTATATAACAAGGGGCTTCCGTAAATATAAATCCAAATGAATGGCTGCCCAGATGGTCAGCTACAAGGGGACAAGGAAGGAAGGGGGGGGGGGGGAGCGATTGGGAGGGGGGGTGGGGAGCAGGGAAGATGGGTTGTCATTTTGTATTTAGGACTGGGGAAGGGGGGTAAGGGAGGAGGAGGGGTTAGAACTGGGCTTTGAATTCCTCCACCATGGCTGATGTTGTTCCCTCAGACGGAAGACAGTTCCATTCCATCACATCTCCAGCCTTTTGATTCTTCTCCTTTCTTCCAAGGATGGCCATTCCATTGATGATAGTATCTCATCCACGCTGAAGGTTTGGCGGTACCTGTTTGACACCCAGCGAGCTCTCCTTCTCTCGACCTTTTCCAGGGTGTGGATGTCTTTCTTGGTGTCTGAAAGTGACTGGCACCAGAGTCATATGCCAAGGGTCCAAGTTTTGTTAGAATATGTTCAATAGTTTAGGTTAATAAAATCGAAACTAAGACAAACTATGCATGTGCACACACACGCACACACTACACACACACACACACACACACACACACACACACACACACACACACACACACAGCTGAGGGCATGTAGAAACACGACTTGGCGACTATTGCATCTGGTCACTAGGGCCCAAGCCTAAAGGGGAAGTACTCTCAAAGACCTGACTGCACTCCAGCCCACTAACCTTTAGTCTAACGCCAAGTACTGCGGCCAAGTAACGGCACGGAAGATTGGGTGAGGTATTTCACTAATTTCAGTAGTCTCCAGCCAGTGTCTTCCTACCCCTTCTCATACATGTATGCACATGTGCATGGTCGAGACAGAGACTCTCCTCTCTCTCTCTCTCTCTCTCTCTCTCGCTCTCTCTCTCTGAGACTGAGGGCATGCAGAAAGTGAAACACGACTTCGGACTTGCGACTATTGCATCTGGTCACTATCAGTATCACTATCATATATGTCACTGCCTGTCAGTATGTGTCACTATTGCATCTGGTCACTATGCGCGCGTGTGTGTGTTTAGTGTCATAAAATAATTATTTAGTATACAAATTTAGTTTTTTCTTCTTTAGGCTTATATTGTTATATTTTGTTTATTGTGACTTAGCCAGAATGTTTAAATTATATTTATGTAACGAAAAGTGTTTCTTTCAATGAAAGTTTCATATTATTCATAACATGAAAGTTTCATATTATTGTATTGGGGATCCTGTATGATGAGAGAGAGGGGGAGAGAGAGGGGGAGAGAGAGGGGGAGAGAGAGAGGGGGAGGGGGGAGAGAGAGAGAGAGTATGGGCCGTGTGTACGCACATATTGATTGGTGCATTCCTTCTTGTTACTTGTTTACATTTGTATTAGTTTTTGTGAGTGTGATGTGTTATCAGAGAGTGACAGTGCTGGTGAATGAGGGTGGATGTCTTTGTGAGTGAAAATCATGTTATTTTTGTTACTTTATTTCTTTTGCATTCGAATGTTGGTGGTATGACTTTCTTGTTGATTTTAATTAATGTTTTCCATCTTTCATTGTTGCTTTTGTAACGCGCAAAACGGGCATACTACTACTATATAATCGTTTTAGCGCTATATGAATTATTACTATTATTATTTTTGCTACTATTATTATTATAGGATTGGGTTTCATTCTTGTTATGTATAAGTGTTTATTCCAAAATGTGTGTATGTTAAAGATGAGTATGTAGAATATGATTTGGTTTTATTCTGTCATGTATATCATATGTGCTTACATTTACGTTTGATGTAATTTTAAGATTAGTATGTAAAATGGGCTTAGGCTTGATTTTATTATGTGTATCGGCTTTAAATTTAAAATGTGTAGGTTACATGTTACGAGTATGTAAAATAGGATTAGTCTTAATTTTGTGATGAGTTAAGTTTTACTTATCATCTTATGTCAGTTATGTGCATGTTAAAGACGAGGACTAGAAAGTAGGTTTAGGCTTGATTTCGTTATGAGTAGTATTTACTTTTTAATATGTGTATTCGCTTGCAAACAATATGACTTGGTCTGCTTTTGTTACGAGTGTGTGTTTACTTTTTAATTTGTTTATGCTACAAATGAATAATGTAATGTAGGAATAGGTTTCATGTTGCAATGGGTACATGTATTTACATTTTAAAATGTGCATGCTAAGAGTAAGATGAGTAGGTAAAGTAATATTATGTTTGACTTATTATGTGCATGGGTTTCTTTTCAAATAAGTACATTTTAATGATGAATATTATAAAGTGTGATTGAGGTTGTTTTTTTTTATGTTTGTGCACTTTTCTAATTTGTGAATGTTAAAAAGATGAGTGTGAAAAGTAGGATTGGGTTTTATTTTCCCCGTGTGTATGCGCTTACTTCACACATTTTGAATGTTAATAATAAGTATAGTTTTGATTTTGTTATTGAATGTGTTTACAATATAGGGATGTTTTTTTTGCATGCTTTACATTACTTTGTATGTGTTTTATTTTTTTGCTTTCCATTTTCTACTTTTATATATATGTATTCTGTCCAGAGGGCTGGATGTAAAAAAAGCATGTTATTGCTTACTCTATTACCCTCTATAAATAAAATTCATTCATTCATTCTCTCTCTCTCTCTCTCTCTCTCTCTCTCTTCTCTCTCTCTCTCTCTCTCTCTCTCTCTCCTCCTTGAAATTCTTCTCTTCAAGCCCCAGATCTCTCTCTCTCTCTCTCTCTCTCCCTCTCTCTCTCTCTCTCTCTCTCTCACTCACGCACACGCACACACACACACACACACACACACACACACACACACAGAAAGTCAGTGAGTCACACACACATCAACATCTTGAGTAATTGACATACACACGCATGATGTGCACCCAATACTAATACATTCAAAAATCGTCTAGATAATCATCCAAATTTTATAAATATATTTAGAAGCATTGATTAAAATTGCATGATAGGAAAATTCAACCGTATTACACCTTGATCAAAGATATAATTATATTCAAGTTTGATAATACGATGGGACTCCGGACTGCCAAAAAGCTTGACGGCTTATTTAGTCCCTATCCCTACTACTACTACTACATGATACGCCCCCTCCTAGAGTACGCCAGTCCAGTCTGGGACCCCCACAGCAAGGGCAGCATTGACGCCATTGAAAAAGTTCAAAGCCGTGCTGCAAGATGGGTGGCCCGAGACTACCGTCACTGGCATCAGTCTACAACTGAGTACAAGATCAGCAGACCTCATCAAAAATTTAAAATGGCCTCTTCTGCAGACTCGACGAACTGAAGCCCGCCTCACTACTTTCTACAAATTTCATACAGGACTTCTCCCTATCAACTCTAAGCACCTTCCTACAAACTCTCTGCAGAAGAAAAGTCTCCGTCAATCCCACTCAGCATCATATGACATCCCCAGCCATAGAACTCAGACTCAGTACAGAAAATCCACCTTCTTTCCTCGTACTAAGTGGAACTTATTTTCTTTCTTTTTTGTACTACCCCCTAAAGTGCAGCAGAATCTGCAACGTGATGAAGTTGTCTGCTTATGGCGAAGAAGAAGAAGAACAGTTTCCCCGAGCAAGTTGCCTCCAATCAGTCACTGGAGGCATTCAAAACAGCCCTCCATAAACACCTCCACCAAACCACCCTGTCTCAGTCACCTCCCCCTTGCCCCAACCTCACATCAAAACTAAATTGGAGAACTAGGGGCCATAGATCAAAGTAGTGGTAAATGAAGGGCAGGAGTCTCCAGCCAGTGTCTACCCCTTTTTCATACATGTGCAAGGTTGAGCACCCCCCCCCCCCCCCCCCCCCCGCCCCCTTCTCTCTCTCTCTCTCTCATACTTCCACTGCAATCACAGCTTAGCTATAATAAAGCCATTCTCATCATGTACAAAGTACACTATGACTTAGCTCCACAATACCGTTATACCTGAAAAATCTACTTACGCAAGCCTCACATCGCTATGGTTCAAGTAACTATATTCTACCACACACAAGAATAGATAAATTCAAGTCAAGTTTTACTTTCTCGGGTTCCTCCATATGGAATTCCCTTCAGTCCGACATTAAATTATGCTCCTCTATCTCAACCTTCAAAACGAGTCTCCGAGAGACACTAACTTTCGACCCTTCATGATTTTTTGTGGATTTTTAAAAATATATTATATCCCGATACGCTATATTGCTAATTACGATGTCATGTATTCACATCATTTTATTTGTTTACTATTCTCCAACAATGTGCCTCATAAATAAAATCAATGTTTAAATTTTCCGCATTTTATTGCTAATTGTTACCGGTTTCATACCATAGGCTGCATATGTTTGCCCTGTTCTATAATGTATAGTTCTTTTATACGTGCTTCAACATATCTCTGTGCGTATGTGCATGTATGCTTGCGTGTGCGCGCACGTGCAGGTGTGTACGTGTGTGGTTACACGCATGTATACCCGCACGAGTAATAACAATTATGCATGTGCGTAAGTAAGTTTAAAAATCCATATTTCAACCTATCTTTATCATAATAGCACCTGCTTTGCTACCTTTATGTTCAAATCTGTATGTGTAATATTATGCCTTGCCATGTTTGTATTCTATGTTCGTATATGTACCAAGGACAGATTAGAAGACTAGGCGTTGCCTAAAATCTTTATCCTTGAAAAATAAAGTTTTCAAAGTTTTCTCTCTCTCACCCACCCACACACACAGGCAGAATCTAAGAAGAAAGGTCTAAAATGAATGTAGTGATTGGTTTGAAGCTAACACCTTATTGTCATGTATGTATATACTTATATTATTCTTATCACTCATCAAAAAAAGCTTTTAATAGATTCGTAATGCTAAAATGCAAGTTTATTATGAAAATATGTTTTGGTTTGCCTATAGAGCCACTCCAGTTTATCTCCACTATATTGAGTATATATAGTATGACATATATTGAGATAAACTGGTTCAGTATCTGCATAATTTCAAATGCCCCAAATGGCCTTTTGGCCCAGAAGGCGTAAAATCTCTATTTTTCTCTCTCGAGAGAGAGATAAACTGGTATGGCTCTAAAGGCACGTTTGAAAAAGAAGAGTATGAGTTTTGTTGTCCTTTATTGTTATTTCAGGAGCTGGACTGGTGCCACATTGAAGTGACAATATGCTGAGCCTGATGTCTTCAATCACTTCACTGCTGTCATCCGTCCTGATTCTTTCATTCCCTCCCAGTGAAGCAGCCGGAGGCAGTTTACCCAAACTATTCCTCATGACCTTTGATAGTTTTGGCTGGAACTTCTTGAGCAAACTCCCTGGCTCTGAGCTGCCAGGCTTTGGAGAGTTCATGGACAAAGGGGTACATGTCAGATGGGTGGAGAATGTGTTCCCTTCTGTGACTCGCCCTAACCACATGACTCTAGTGACGGGTCTGTACCCCGAGAGCCATGGCATAGTTCAGAACAGGTTTTACGATCCCCATTTAAATGCCTCCATGCCTCACGGAGGAGAACTTACTGCAGAAGATTCCCAGTGGACGGACGTTGGAGCAGAACCAGTGTGGGTGACCAACTCCAAAGCTGACAACGGACGGCGCTCTGGCACGATTCACTGGCCATGCGCTGATGCCAGGATTAAGGGAAGATTGCCTGAGGAATCTCGCATGGGAGAATGGAATGCCTCAGAAAGTGAAGTGACTCCCAATGCCAGAGTAGACCTGGCTCTGGACTGGCTGACTGGTACAGGTGTTCAACCAGTCAACTTTGTTGCCGTGTACATGAATGAGCCTGACGAAATTTCTCACACATGGGGACCAGACTCGGAGCAAGTGTTGGATTGCATTCGCTCTCGTGATAAAATCGTCAGCCACTTGTTGTCAGAGATGAAGAAGAGGGGCCTGGAGGATGAGCTGAATGTGATCATCACTGCTGACCACGGACAGTTGCCACTGTATGAGGAAGCAACGATCAACATTGATGAGCTGGTTGATCCCTCGTGGTATGATGCTTACCCAGCTATAGGCAAGACAGCAATGAGCAACCTGTGGCCCAAGAAAGGTCAGAGTTTGTACAGTTTGTGAATCTTTTCATTGGTTTTTGTTTTTTAAACAGAATGTGTTATTTTCATCGAGACAGGGTATGTTCAATGTAATTTTTTATATTCCCAGTTCTGGTTTGCAATGTACTTTCAAATTATTTGACTGTTATGCAGAATGCTATAAAGATAATTTTCCTGATGCTTGGTATGCAATATTGTATAATTTGACTGATTTGGAGAATGCTATCAAAAGATATTTTACCTGATGCTTGGTTTGCATGCAATCATATGATTGGACTGTTATACAGAATGCTATCAAATATATTTTGTCCAATGCTTTTGGCATGCAGGGTGCTATCAGAAACTAGTGGATGGGCTGAAAGGGAAGCACCGTAACCTGCATGTAGCCACCAGCAGTGACAGCGAGGAACTGGTCAAGATGCATTACTCCTCCAGCCGCCGCATCGCCCCCATCGTCATCTACGCTGAGCCGGGATGGGTTATCTACAGCAACAAAAACAGATCCAGGCCTTTGAGTAAGCTGACGATGTTTCTGTAATGCTTGTTTGTTACAAGCATTCTGTAACTTAATGTTGTTTATTTCGTATGGGTTATACTGAGCTTGGTAAAAAAGTTTAATCTTGGTGGAGAGAAGGTTGGAGCATGTGTTTTTTGTTTGGTTTTGTGTATGTGTGTGAGGGAGAGAGAGAGAGTTAGTTGAATGAGTGAGAAAGAGAGACAAAGACTCATTCAAAGAGATAAATGTCAACCATACACATGACATGACAATTTTAAAGGACATAGATGAGTTGCTCAGAATTGTCCATGTGTCGTTTCCAGTTTGCATCAAGATGTTGGCAAGTTTGGTTATTTAATTGCTCTTAATAAAAAATATAATATTTGATGATGTTAATGTGAAACTGAAAGGATAGTGCAAAAAATGATGAAGATGAAGGATTTTTTTCCTTCCCAGCCAGGCCAGGCACTAATGAATGGATTTAGGCTGAAGAATGTTTTTTATATTTTTTATGCAATGGTATCATAAAGGAGCTCACAGCTGTTTCGGGAGGAACATTTAGTTTATCTATATTTTCATAAGTTTTTTCAAGCAAACTTTAGTTAACTATAAGTAGCTTTTCATAAATAACAGGCGAGAATATGTTGTAGTATGTGACAAGATTACTTATAGTCAGTGGATATTGCTAGATTTTCACTCATAGGCAATCTTATTTATGTTTGTGATACTAAGTATATTATTTTCTACTAGATATGTTGATTGATACTGCTCACAAAAATAAGTTTTTACCATAAATCCCTGAGGGAAGAAATATATTTGAAATACTATGTAGAGCAATTACAGCCAAAATATCTTTACAGACAAAAGCTTGGTACAGTTTTTATCTAAGATTTCTAGATTCAGGCTTTTAACTAAATAGCTTGATTTTGTGTGGGACGGAACAGCTGTGAACTGAAAAGTCAAAATGATGGGTCTCTCATTTCTCATCAATTACTATATTCTATTGTAAGGTGCACCCCCCAAATGTGACACAAAATTCATATTTTGTTACCATTCTTTCTTACTATATTGTTACTCAATTTATAAGGCACAGAGGTCTCTCTCTGTCTGGGGAAAACAAAGTACAGCATTCTAGTCTGTAAAATATGATCATCTTTATTCCAACCTCCTCCTTTTAAGTATTCCCTTTTAAGCCGGCGACAGACTATGTGACTGCCTCATGTGACTCGATCAGGTCGTGACGTTTCACCTCATTTGCATACCATCCTGCTCGATCAGTCTGACTCAGTCGGGTCCAGTCAGGTGACAGGGCCGAATAGGGCGGGTTCTAAATTTCACTGATCGAGTCTGATCGAGTCAGATGGCTTGTGACCTCTTCTGTGCGGGAAGCAAAATTTGGTCTACGTCACGACCTGATCGAGTCATATGAGGCAGTCGCATAGTCTGTCTCCAGCTTTAGTCAATATGTGAACAGAGGTTCTGTTGATTTCCATGCTCATGTATGCAAACTTCCTCTCTTTTTCAGAAGGGGGGGCCATGGCTGGGATCCCCGGTTCTGCTCCCACATGTGGCCGTTCTTCATGGCCAAGGGCCCGGCCTTCAAGCAGGGCCTGCGTGACGCTGACCCCTTCCACCTCACCGACGTCTACCCCCTGATGTGCCACATCCTGGGCCTGAGCCCCGCGCCCAACAACGGCTCCCTCAGCAAGGCAGCCCACATCTTGTTCCGACAACAGGACCGCCGAAGGACATGTGAACTATACCTGGGGGTGAGATTTACTGTGTGTTGTGGCATGCCTGATGGCAGCTTCTTGCAGTGCATAGATTTCAAGTTATATTCTTCTGCCATTTTACTTTTGCTTCCCCCCACCCCCATTTCTTTTTGCTTTCAACCCCCCCCCATGAGTTCTACTACTGTAAATACAGCAAGAGAATTTTTGAAAATCTGCCAAAATTTTTTTTTAAAAGCCCCCCCCCCCCCCCCCCCCCCCCCCCCCCCCCCCCCCCCCCCCATTCCCAATCGACTCATTGCAAGAGAATTTCTGAAGAATCTGCCAAACAAGTTTTTATAAAAATGGGGAAACATGAGAGATAATAAAAGATTTTTTTTTTGTTACTTGACTTTTGACAGTCCTTTTAATTTTGACTCGACACCATTCAGGCATCAGAATTGTCAGAGGATCAGAGGATTAAGAATTTCTGACAGAGGTTTGACTTCTCTTGTCAGAAGTTTTGCCTTTTTATTCAGTGTTATCCTTTGTGTTAAATGTCATTTTAAAGCGATTTTTCACCATATTAAGCATTTCTGCTCATGTTGGGAACTGTGTTGTCCCTCTACAGTCTGGGGCCTTGGTGGCCCTTTTACCGCGGTTTTCAGAGGATTGGACTTCAGACCATTCTGATGCCTGACATTTCCACTACATAATCTCTCCCAAAAAAATGTCACCCATCCGTCATTTATTCTTTGAGCTTAGAAATTCAAAGCGCACTAAAAATGTGCTTACTGCTAACTGGAAATGTACTGACACTGAATAGTGTTTTGTCTGAATTTCAGTGGCCGTAGGGACGTTGGCAGTCATTGTCGTCGTGGTCCTAGCTGTGGTGGTCATCAGGTACGTACGTCGCAACAAGAACGTCTCCGCATCCTACAAGAGAACCTTTTCCAGAGCGGGCTCCGCAGACGACTTGGTGGAGGATGGAACGGTGGTCCTCAGCGATGAAGAACTGTAATATATCAAAAATAATTATCAAATATTTGACTTTTTTTTTATATTACAATATTATTTTTTATTTTTTATTATTTTTTTTTATTATGAAAATTTAAAAAAAATTGCAGCAATTGTGTGTTAGATGGTCCATATTTTTCATCCTCTAAATTGTTAAAACTTTACTTTTTCATATTACAAATGTTACAGTTAAGGCTCAATTTATTGCTTTGAACATTCCAACAAGGCAACAAAATGGTTTGCTTACAGCGATCATCTGAAAATATATGTGATCCAGCACCACGGAAGGGACATTAAGTCACTGGGCTAGTTTCTCACAACAGGCTTGCAAAGTAAAAAATCTAATTTTTGTTTTGTCAATTTTGAGTTATGGGTATTTTCGTGTTCTCTAACATCTTATCTTTCATATTTATAAAGGATAATCTTTAATATGGTCTCGTTTTAAAAACGTGTAGGTCAATGCATTTTCTTCAGCTAGGCTTAGACTTTAAATGTTTTTTTCTCAAAATGGCCGATGATCACCCTACTAACTTTAAATGCTCATAACTCTGGAACGGAAAAAGATACAAGAATGGTTCTTGTATCATTAGAGAGAGAATTGTCTGAAATTTTTTTTCAACATATACCATTTTCTCAGAATGGTTATTTTGATACTTAATGTCCCTTTCGTGGGGCTGGGTCACATATTTGTCTCTGTAGAAAATTGTAACAGAAGAGGTGTGTGTGTGTTTTTCTTGTTGTTGTTGTTGTTTGGTTTTGTGTTTTTGTGTGTGTGTGTGTTAATGGGTTTTTTTAAACTTCACATGTATTGCATCCTGGCATCGGAATATTAAATTGATATTTTTGTGATATACAGTGAGTGCCTTTGACCTTAACTTTAAAAACAAATCAATGCCAAATTAGATGTGTGTTGGTATGTTAGTGTTTGCTGCACACTGGTATAGGTACCATATTTTTCGTACTACAGTGGAATCCGCTTAATCGGTCACTTTTGTGACCAGGAAAAATATGGCCGATAAAGCGAATCGGCCGATAAAACGAACATCGAGATACTGTATGACGCAATTATGCAAGTCAAAAGCAATGACGTCAAAATTAAATGTTGCAGTTCAAATTCAAATTCTTTCCCATTTTTGTGATGTGTGTGTGTGTTTATTAATCCTACAACTTGACAGAAGCACGAGTAAAAGACAATGATTTTGTTTTCTTGAGTGATTTTAGCGCCACGCAGGGTCTTTCAATTGACAACAGCTCACCTTCCAACTTCACACTCAACCATGTAAACGTCAAAAGCGTGTTGTCAGTTTGTCTGCCTCTGAAAAATTAGAAAGAAAAAGTGGCCAATAAAGCGAAATTGAAGATTTCAGCTTTGGCCGTAAAAACGAACAAAATAACACATGCTTAAGAAGAAAAAAATTCTGTTCCAGAGGAAATTGGCCGATTAAGCGGCTTTGGCCGATTATCCGATGGCCAATTAAACGGATTCCACTGTATAAGGCGATACTTTTTTCCCAGACTGAGACCCCTGCGCCTTATAATATGACTACTAAAATAGTAAGAAAATATAATAACAGAATCTGAATGTTGTGTCAAATTGGGGCGGGGTGTGTGTGTGCCTTATAATCAGGTGTGCCTTATAGTCCGAAAAATACGGTAGGTATATAAGTATAGGGACTAGATAGGCTGTGAAGCCTTTAAACGTCCCATCATTGTTTTACATATTCAAGATTCTAATGTTAGTTCTAGAAAAATTCATAAACAATTTCAGTTCAGAGTGTCTAGTTTGGTGTGTTGAACTGTATGCAAAAACATCCATTAAACTAAAGTCTGTGTCATCAATCTTATTGATTATTTTATATCATTGAATCAGGTCGCCTCTAAATCTTCTGTATTTTAATTAGGGAAAATTTAGATCTCTAAGTATTTCTTTATATGGTAGGTTGGCAATTTCCTTTACTAATTTAGTAGCTCTTCTTTGAACTTTTTCTATATCCACAGATTGACGTTTTAAAAATGGCTGCCAAATAATGTTCTCATATGATGATAGTTGAATTAGCTTTATTGATTGATGTTTGTACATGTTTATCAAATGTTAGGTTTTTGTCAAAAATAACGCCAAAATCTTTTTCATATTCACAACTATATATAATATTAGTTCATTATTTCTATTTACATCCCCTTTCATACTGTAATTGTTATCTGGTGGGTTTATTCCACTAACATCATACTGTAATTGTTATCTGGTGGGTTTATTCACCCAACATCATACTGTAATTGTTATCTGGTGGGTTTTTCACCTAACATCATACTGTAATTGTTATCTATAGGTTTTTCACCCAACATCATACTGTAATTGTTATCAGGTGGGTTTTTCACCCAACATCATACTGTAATTGTTATCAGGTGGGTTTTTCACCCAACATCATACTGTAATTGTTATCTGGTGGGTTTTTCACCCAACATCATACTGTAATTGTTATCAGGTGGGTTTTTCACCCAACATCATACTGTAATTGTTATCAGGTGGGTTTTTCACCCAACATCATACTGTAATTGTTATCAGGTGGGTTTTTCACCCAACATCATACTGTAATTGTTATCAGGTGGGTTTTTCACCCAACATAATACTGTAATTGTTATCTGGTGGGTTTTTCACCCAACATCATACTGTAATTGTTATCAGGTGGGTTTTTCACCCAACATCATACTGTAATTGTTATCTGGTGGGTTTTTCACCCAACATCATACTGTAATTGTTATCTGGTGGGTTTTTTTCACCCAACATCATAGTATTCATACTGTAATTGTTATCTGGTGGGTTTTTCACCCAACATTATACTGTAATTGTTATCTGGTGGGTTTTCACCCAACATCATAGTATTCATACTGTAATTGTTATCTGGTGGGTTTTTCACCCAACATCATACTGTAATTGTTATCTATAGGTTTTTCACCCAACATCATACTGTAATTGTTATCAGGTGGGTTTTTCACCCAACATCATACTGTAATTGTTATCTGGTGGGTTTTTCACCCAACATCATACTGTAATTGTTATCTGGTGGGTTTTTCACCCAACATTATACTGTAATTGTTATCAGGTGGGTTTTTCACCCAACATCATACTGTAATTGTTATCTGGTGGGTTTTTCACCCAACATTATACTGTAATTGTTATCTATATGTTTTTCACCCAACATCATACTGTAATTGTTATCAGGTGGGTTTTTCACCCAACATTATACTGTAATTGTTATCTATAGGTTTTTCACCCAACATCATACTGTAATTGTTATCAGGTGGGTTTTTCACCCAACATCATACTGTAATTGTTATCAGGTGGGTTTTTCACCCAACATCATACTGTAATTGTTATCTATATTGTTTTTTACCCAACATCATACTGTAATTGTTATCAGGTGGGGTTTTCACCCAACATCATACTGTAATTGTTATCTATAGGTTTTTTACCCAACATCATACTGTAATTGTTATCAGGTGGGGTTTTCACCCAACATCATACTGTAATTGTTATCTGGTGGGTTTTTCACCCAACATCATACTGTAATTGTTATCAGGTGGGTTTTTCACCCAACATCATACTGTAATTGTTATCAGGTGGGTTTTTCACCCAACATCATACTGTAATTGTTATCAGGTGGGTTTTTCACCCAACATTATACTGTAATTGTTATCTATAGGTTTTTCACCCAACATTATACTGTAATTGTTATCAGGTGGGTTTTTCACCCAACATCATACTGTAATTGTTATCAGGTGGGTTTTTCACCCAACATCATACTGTAATTGTTATCTATATGTTTTTTACCCAACATCATACTGTAATTGTTATCAGGTGGGTTTTTCACCCAACATCATACTGTAATTGTTATCAGGTGGGTTTTTCACCCAACATTATACTGTAATTGTTATCTGGTGGGTTTTTCACCCAACATCATACTGTAATTGTTATCTATGGGTTTTTCACCCAACATTATACTGTAATTGTTATCTGGTGGGTTCTTCACCCAACATCATACTGTAATTGTTATCAGGTGGGTTTTTCACCCAACATTATACTGTAATTGTTATCAGGTGGGTTTTTCACCCAACATTATACTGTAATTGTTATCAGGTGGGTTTTTCACCCAACATCATACTGTAATTGTTATCAGGTGGGTTTTTCACCCAACATCATACTGTAATTGTTATCAGGTAAGGTTTTGTGGTTTTTCACCCAACATCATACTGTAATTGTTATCTATATGTTTTTCACCCAACATCATACTGTAATTGTTATCAGGTGGGGTTTTCACCCAACATCATACTGTAATTGTTATCTATAGGTTTTTTACCCAACATCATACTGTAATTGTTATCAGGTGGGTTTTTCACCCAACATCATACTGTAATTGTTATCTATAGGTTTTTCACCCAACATCATACTGTAATTGTTATCAGGTGGGTTTTTCACCCAACATCATACTGTAATTGTTATCTATAGGTTTTTTACCCAACATCATACTGTAATTGTTATCAGGTGGGTTTTTCACCCAACATCATACTGTAATTGTTATCTATGGGTTTTTCCCACCCAACATCATCATACTGTAATTGTTATCATAGGTGGGTTTTTCACCCAACATCATACTGTAATTGTTATCTGGTGGGTTTTTCACCCAACATTATACTGTAAACATTGTTATCAGGTGGGTTTTTCACCCAACATCATACTGTAATTGTTATCTGGTATTTTACCCAACATCATACTGTAATTGTTTTCAGGTTTTTCACCCAACATATACTGTAATTGTTATCTTTTTCACCCAACATTTTTAATTGTTACCCACCCAACATCATACTGTAATTTTATCTACCCAACATCATACTGTAATTGTTATCAGGTGGGTTTTTCACCCAACATCATACTGTAATTGTTATCTATAGGTTTTTTACCCAACATCATACTGTAATTGTTATCAGGTGGGTTTTTCACCCAACATCATACTGTAATTGTTATCAGGTGGGTTTTTCACCCAACATCATACTGTAATTGTTATCAGGTGGGTTTTTCACCCAACATCATACTGTAATTGTTATCTATAGGTATTTTACCCAACATCATACTGTAATTGTTATCAGGTGGGTTTTTCACCCAACATCATACTGTAATTGTTATCTATATGTTTTTTACCCAACATCATACTGTAATTGTTATCAGGTGGGTTTTTCACACCAACATCATACTGTAATTGTTATCTATAGGTATTTTACCCAACATCATACTGTAATTGTTATCAGGTGGGGGTTTTCACCCAACATCATACTGTAATTGTTATCTATAGGTTTTTTTTTACCCAACATCATACTGTAATTGTTATCAGGTGGGGTTTTCACCCAACATCATACTGTAATTGTTATCTATAGGTTTTTCACCCAACATCATACTGTAATTGTTATCTGGTGGATTTTTTCCCCAACACTGATGTCCACTGATGTGGACTTTGTGTATATGTTTGTGTGAGTGTGTTAGAAGGGGGGGGGGGGGTAGGCATGGTGTAATAATAATAATATACAGATATTTATATAGTGCTTTTTATCAAGCACAAAACGTTTTACAATCTCTTTATTGAAAAAACCTCACAGACATACACAGACGCACACTCACACACACAAACACACACCACCAGATACGCACACATGTACGTACGTGCACGCACAGCGAGTGAACAACATTCTTGCACACAGACATACCCACACACATTTTATCAAACGCACAAAAAACACATCTCACTGAAACGCACACGCAAACACACACACACACACAAGCATACACTTGTACAAACACACGTGCACGGCGCGCACACCACAACAACAACATACAGTATTTATACGGCGCTGAATCTTGATATAAATCAAATCAAAGCGCACACACACATTGGAGCATTCATAACGCATTCAAACCAAAACGCAATTCAAAGCGAACACACACACGTATGACATAAATGGAATACAGCAGTAACAGACCTAAAGACAAGAGAGAGAAGAGAAAGAGGGGGGCACAGGTGGTTTTGAGGTTATATTTCAAAGCAGAAAGGGTCTGTCGCTGACGGTGGGAAAAAATAAGTTTGTTCCAGGAGGTCGGTTCTGAGACAGCAAAAGAGTGCCGACCAACAGTTGAAAGCTTCTACCTAGGGATCTGGAGAGAAAGAGGGTCAGAAACTGAACGTAAAGTGCAAGCTGGCATATAAATGGAAATACACACACACACACACATACACACACAAAAAGCAATTGTACAAAAAAGCAATTAAAATAATTTTTATTATCAAGTTCACTTACCTATGAAGACTACAAACAACTGGATATACTAACTTTTGATGACAGACTTTTCCTCAACAAGGTAATCTGCGTGCATAATATTGTTAACAGGAGTGCTCCAAAAAAGATAACAGACAAATTTAAGACAAACACAAGCAGACACACCCATTTGCTCTTATTCCCTCGACCAAATAATAATCTATTCAAATCTAGTCTCCTATACTAGGGTGGAGATTTAGGGGGGGGGGGGGGGGGGGGACACATAAAAAACAAGAACTACTTCAAGAAAAAAATTAAAATATATCTCTATAACAGGACATAATCGATTACTTTATTTTCCCTTTATTTGAAATAATGGAAACATACAGAAAATATTTTGGTAAGTAATTGTGATGTTTTCAATATTTCATTGTTGATGTTAATGGGATGGAAGTTCAGTTTAACGTCGCGTATCGGCTTTCGCCATGTACGACGGGCTGAACAAAACCAACCAGGGTATAAACAAAAACTTTATGTTCCTGAATCACTGTCTTAGCCAAAAGGCCCGAGAAGCGATCAGAATTGACCTTATTTGATGTTAATGTATATATTGTACATAATATACTACTCACCCAGTCCCCATTCTCCTTCCTGTTTTTTTGAATGTTTGCTTGTTTCTTTAATCAATTGTTTACTTGTTTTTTTGTTTTTTTCCTTTTCTTGTTCGCTACTTTGGAATGTTTAGTTCTTTATTTTTCTTTACATCATTTTTTTATGGATGGCTTGTTGAAAAAAAAAGCATGTCATTTGCTTAAAATACAATGTTCCCATCTGGAAATATAATTTTGACTTTGACTTGACACACAAACACACACCACCCAACTCACAGACACATACATGATACTCACACACACACACACTCCCGCTCTCTCTCTAGCCGAACACAATCTCTCCTGTGCACACATATACTCATACTCATGCAAGCACTCATACCCACACAGCTCTAAGTGTAGTAAGTCAGTGCATGTACAACAAAGAACTTACCAGGTAATAAATCAATACAGTAGAACCTCCCTTATAAGACCTCCCATTATAATAAGACTCCCTCCCATATCAGACCTACTTCTCTGAGACATTGCCCTTCTTTGTCAGTATTAAAATCACCTCCCTTATTAAGACCCCTCCCTTTAAAGACCCCTCCCTTATAAGACCCCTCCCTATTAAGACCTTATTTGGGATGATTTTTGAAGGTCTTATAAGGGAGGTTCCACTGTAGCAAAGATATTCTAAAAGGGTAAGATGGATTACTTAAGAGCTCGGCGAACCGGGCTGATAGAGTTATCGTTAGTGGCGACAGTACACCATTCACAGTGGAGGCTATCCAAAAACTCAGACTGGAACTTGAACAGAGAATTCAACTGGCCTATCGATGTGTAAAATGTGTCCTGTTTAAAAGGGACATAACCAGTGTTTCTGTCCTCACTTCTCATATAGGGAAAAGAGACCGGATGCTTATCTTCCCCTATACAGTATCTTTGACTGTACTGAGAAATACTTTGAAGTGATAAAGGAGGATGTGCCTCGGTTGATTTTGTGTGTTTCTGTAATGTAACTTCTTCTTCTTCTTCTTCATTCGCTCAGACAGTTTCCTGTCATACGAGCGTAGATGCATCATGCTGCCATTATGCGCATAACTAAGAAATAGTTAGGCCCAGCATGTCCGACTTCGGCTGAAGAAATCTTTGTAAGAATTTATAGACAAAAAGGCAGGAGAATGGACCAGTGAGATAGAAAGATAGTAGGTGACAGTAAGCAAAGGGAAAAGGCAGAGTCAAAGAGAGTGACAGACATAGAGGAAGTTACAAGCACAGAACTTCCAGAAGGTGGAGGAAACTATTTGTACAAAAGATCCCCAGGTATCCCCACGGGGGATTTAATGTAACTGATAAGCCGACTTTGGTTCATATTGATGTGATTTGTTAATCTTGTTGCCATTTCATTAAGCTTGATACCACATGTTATTTTTTTCTTAGCCATTCCATTCAACTATTGTATTCGTGTTGTAATGTTCATGTAGTTTTGGGAGCTTTATCATGGTAAAGTTTACCTGTTGTCTTATGTACAATCCACAATAGCACCATTTCAACAAAAAAACACAGTCTCTTTATTGTCCATTGGCATTATACAACGTACAAATGGAAACCTGTCTTCCACCGTGTAAAATAAAATGAGATATATCAAAATAAAAGTATTAATTAAAAACATGAATTTAACATTTAAACAAATATGTAACTCTTAACCACACCCAATCATTCATCTGCTCTCCGCTATCTTGCTCACTCATCATGCAACCCACACCACTTCTGCCTTCATTTGTTTATTTTTTCCATCTTTTTTTCTTTTCTTTTTTTTCTTGTTCCTCTTTTTTTCTCTCCCTTTTTTCCCCCCATGGCTGTCTTTCATCCTTTGGTCTGTGTGTGTGACTAAGATGGACATTTCCAAGAGCCTTAAGTGTTGTTGTTTGATACAAAAAAATGTCTGGGTTTCTGTGTGACCTAGTGTTTGGTGTACTGACACATTCATACCGTGTAGCTGGTGTGTGTGTATTTATGTGTATGTGTGTGTGCGCGGATTCTCAGACATTCCAACTCCCTGTCAGTTTTCAAAACCAACCTAAAATCCCATCCGTTCTCTGAACACTACTGTCCACCATGATCAGTTTGTGTGAATGAAAGCGTGTGCAGATGAGGAAGGGCATGGGAAAGGTGGGAGACAGAAAGTCTGTGTGGTTGTGTGTGTGTGCATGCGTGCAGGCATGTGTGTGTGTGTATGTGTGTGTGCATACTGTGTAGGCATAGGTGTGTGCGTGTGTGTATGCATGTATGTATGTATGTGTGCATGTGTATGAGCGCGAGCATGAGTATTGATGTTCTTTGGTGAAATGTAAGGCGCCATGAGAAGCTAGCATGGAATATGCGCTATGCAAGCTTTCTTTATTATTATTAAAATTTTAATTTTATTATGTACATGTACTTATTTTTTATTTAAGTCACTGTTCAAAGACCATTTTATGAGAGACCATATTTTTGATAATTTATCATTATTTTCATGGCAACGACGACGAAAATGGTGTTTTACGTCCTCTTGGTCTGAATCAGACACATATGGGACATTTGTAAATACAAATATGGTGGGAACAATACTGGAGGCAATGCCCGGAGGCAGTACGAAAACCAGTAAAGTCCCGATTTTTTTAATATTAATACAGATAGGTGTAGCGGTGACCACGCCTCGGTTAAACCTCATCGGCTATGGCACCGCTACAAGTATGATGATAATATAATTCGTTCATTATTTTCCTGCCAGATTGTCTTTTTGATATTGTGTACAATATTTCAGAAATAGTATGCCTTTTTGCAGTCCTATTTGTGGCATACTACAGAATTATGTTCATATCAGATCATCTGCTTCTTGATATTGCATTTACAATTTCAGAAGTTGGTATGCCTTCTTACAGTCCTATTCGTGTTGTACAGTGGAACCTCCCTTATAAGACCTCCCATTATAAGACTCCCCTCCCACATAAGACCTACTTCTCTGAGACATTGACCTTCTTTGTAGGTATTATTAGTATTAGGTACTTTATAGTCACAGAGGCGTCTCTGTGAAATTCGGTTCGCTCCCACCTGGAGAGCGCGTCGTAGCCAGAGGCGCGCCACCCAATTTAAAAAAAAAAAAAATTTGCATGCGATTTTTGTGTCACCTGATGTGGGGGAGGGGGGGGGGGGCGGGGAGGGTGTACATTTTTGACCAAATGGACAACTTTTTCGTTGCCACTGGGTTTAAAGTATGCTAAGTGCATGGGCACACTGGACCTCGGTTAATCGTCTCATCCGAAAGACTTCACGTTCAGACCCGTTAAGGCCTAGTGCAGAAATGAGAGGAATAAAATTCCCTGTACCCATGTTCGAACTCGTGTTTACCTTGACACAAAAAGCGAACGCGCTACCACTGTGCCATTCTATTAAGACCCCTCCATTGTAAGATCTCATTTTGGACGAGTTTTTAAAGAACGTTCCCCTCAAATCGTTGTGCTTCTTGATATTGTGTATGCAAATTCAAAAGTTTTATGCCTTCTTACAAATCTATTTGAAAAACTGTGATAAGTAATTAATGTTCTTAATGGTAGCAGTACTTATATATAAAATGTGCGTTCATATAGAGCTGTCCATTTTTGCAAATGTATACTGGTCTATCTGTTGATTTTTCTTTTTTCTTTTTTTCCCT
The DNA here is from genome assembly GCA_017654935.2 of Phymorhynchus buccinoides. Classification (NCBI taxonomy): domain Eukaryota; kingdom Metazoa; phylum Mollusca; class Gastropoda; order Neogastropoda; family Raphitomidae; genus Phymorhynchus; species Phymorhynchus buccinoides. Next base: position 38,840,526 of record CM065694.1, read on the forward strand.
TAAATCTGGGATAAAAGGAAATGAAAGCTTGGTGCTTATGGCATAGCTTTTTTTTATTTTATAAATCTGCTGTAACATTTGAATGACATTTGTTATGTCAGATTTCAGTTGATCTGAGCATATCGTCTGTGAAATTCAAAAACCTTGTATGTCAATTTTGGTAGTTTTGAGAAAAAAAGACAAAAACTGTTGTTTTAAAAATTAACCGCGTTGACCTCAATTGATTAACTATGATGTATATGTTGTTCAAGACATTGCAAGTTCAGTCCTGAATTTTGTAAAAAATACTCTCCTTTTCTTTTGGATACTTGAACAGAACGAAGATACGAGATTGTTTGTCCTTTAGTATCATCGGAATTTGGGACTTACGTTCAGGGTTTTTTCAATTTAAAACAACATCATTTACCCCAGATAGAAACGTCGTTTAGAGAGATAGAGCTTTGGGGCTGGAATGCTGGCAAAGGGAAAAATGAAGAGAGCCTGACTATGTATCAAACTCCAACCCCCCCAAAAAGTGAGATAAGAGGTTTTGAATTTCACACGACGATGTGTAGATTTGGGCATGTGGTTCGGTTATTTTGGACTGTGAGAGAAAATGGAGTTTTAGTTCCTCTTGGTCTGAATCTAGAAACATATGGGAAATTTGTATGTAAATACAAATATGGTGGGAACAATAATGGAGGCAATGCCCGTAGGCAGTGCTAAACCAGTAAAGTCACGATTTTAAAAATTAATACAGATAGCAGTAGCGGTGACCACGCATCGGTTAAACCTCATCAGCTATGGCACCACCACAAGCTAAGCGATCATTGGTATTTTGGTTGTGGGTGGTGGTGCTATTCTTAATGGGTGAATTTAACATTTGTTGTTCTCTCCCATATGACCCTTTGGGGATTGCGCTTTGTTCAGTAATCGTCACATTTTGTGTATGTTGATATATGTGATGGCAGCCTTCCAATCCTTTAGGAAGGCCTTTTCTTAACTTTGATGTAAAAAATGAAAGTACAAAGTTGAACATTTGCCTTAGGACATCTATCTATACCTATATAATACAATTGATTTGGCGTCCGTCTGTCTGTATGTTTGTTTGTACTGTTCCGCCAATAAACTAATGAACGCTTCAAATTTTGCTGTGTGGGTATCATAGTGCATAGGTGGATCATGTATAAAAAAAATGTGG
>CM065694.1:38842205-38854705 GCA_017654935.2 Phymorhynchus buccinoides
AGTTAGTGTCAATTGCCAGAGTGGACCTGGCTCTGGACTGGCTGACTGGTTACAGGTGTTGAAGCCAGTCAACTTTGTTGCCATGTACACTCATGAGCCTGACATAATTTCTCACACATGTGGACCAGGACCTCGAGCACAAGTGTTTGATTCCATTCGGCTCCTCGTATAAGTCGGTCAGCCACTTTTGTTTGTCAGAGATGAAGAAGAGGGGCCCTGGTGGATGAGCTGAATGTGATCATCACTGGCTGAACCACGGACAGTTTGCACTGTAATGAGGAAAGCAAACGATCAACATTGTGCGCCTGGTCGATCCCCGTGGTATGATTCTTCCCCATATGGGCAAGACAGCATGAGCAACCTGTGGCCCAGAAAGGGGCAGAAATGTCAGTTTGTTAAACCTGGATGAATTGGTTTAAATTGAATGTGTTGATAACTTTATTTCAAGGAAAAGGAAAGATTTGTGTTCTTTCGTAACTTTGTCTTTGCATGTGTTTGTACTGACTTAGTTTTTATGTAAAGAATATGAGTACATCATAGGGAGACAGTACGAAGGCCTGTCAGTTCCTCTGTATACGTGTGTGTGGTGTGTGCATGTGTCCCAGTGGATGTGGTGTGTGTGTGTGTGCTTGAGAGAATATGAAATAGAATACAAACTTTTTTAATGAGGAAAGTTGGATAAGCGAGACCCAGCTTTTTACGCCATTGCCCTCAGGCAAAAATGACAAGGAAAAAAATCTAGAAAAAATCTTAAACAATGCAAAAAAGTGAGAAGAGGGGAGAGAGAGAGCGAGAGGAGAGAGGGAGAGAGATAGGAGGAGAAGAGAGGCGTTATACTCCAGGCTCTACTGCCGAAGCTTATTGACCCAGTCATAATTCTTTTTAAAGGCGAATATCCTGACAAAAAATGCCCGTGATGTCAAGTTCTTAAATGATTCTTGTAATTTTATTCAGCACAAAACGTAATATTGACCAATTTACAGCTAAGATGGCTATGAAAAAACTAGTGGATGGGCTGAAAGGGAAGCACCGTAACCTGCATGTAGCCACCAGCAGTGACAGCGAGGAGCTGGTCAAGATGCATTACTCCTCCAGCCGCCGCATCGCCCCCATCGTCATCTACGCTGAGCCGGGATGGGTTATCGACAACAACGAAACCAACAAAAGCATTTTTGCTAATATGAGTAAGCTGTTGATGCGCTTCTTGTCTTGTTTGTCATGTTCAATTCTGTGACAGTGTTCGTGCATTGGCGAAGAGAAGATTGAAGAAAGATTGTCCTCTCAAAGTTTTGTTGGATACACGTTATGTCCTTTTTTTGTGTGTTCATCTGTCCTTCCTTTGAGAGAGCTTGAAGAGAGAGTTTCCCCCCCCCCCCCCCCCCCCCCCCCCCCCCCCCACGCTTGTTTCATAAACCCATTTGTCTTGTTTTGTTTGTTGTTTTCTTTTCATATTCTCTCCAACTTTTATTTGAAGGCACTGCCCACACTTTACAGATTAAATAAAGAAAGATATTAAAATTTTGATTTTGCATGGTGGTAAACTAGATGAAATTGGAGTTAAATAATAAGTGAGTCTATAGTATGATAGTTGTTCGATTGTGTGTGTGTTTGTGTGTTGCGTCCGTGGTCTAATCTCCAAACTTTAACGTTGGCATTTTCTCGGGAAATAGAAGGCATACATTGTTCAAACTTTGCACACATATAGATGTCTATTCAAGCTTTCAAACAATAGTAATTTGAATAATTAAATACTTAAAAAAAACAACACTGTAAACAGATAACAAACATAACATTTTAGATTAGTGGGTTAGAGAGAGTATTCAACAGGCAACATGAGTTAAGTTCTAAACTCATCAACACTGAAAGCCTCGATAGCTCATTGGTAGAGTGTCTGTCTGTCATGCCAATGGTTCCGGGTTCGATTCTCAGCACGGGCACTTTTTTTTAATCTTTAAAAAAAAAGTTAGTTGTATCCATTAACGATACTTCATTTGTACTTTAAAATTGTTATTGGCATCTTGTACTTCTGTACTTTAGACACCCCCCTCAATCACAAATGAATTTTGGCTCACTCGTGTTAACGAAGTTAACATGAAGTGAGTCTATAGTATGATAGTTGTTCGGTTGTGTGTGTGTGTGTTTTGCGTCCGTGGTCTAATCTCCAAACTATGCTTTTTTATTTTTGTTCAATCAAGATATGAGACTTCTGACTAGCATTTTATTTCACATAGGATATAAAACTCACTTGCTCGCAAATTTTGATAATGGAAGGTTTCCGACCAAACTTTCTGCATTTCAGAAGGGGGCCATGGCTGGGATCCCCGGTACTGCTCCCACATGTGGCCGTTCTTCATGGCCAAGGGCCCGGCCTTCAAGCAGGGCCTGCGCGACGCCGACCCCTTCCACCTCACCGACGTCTACCCCATGATGTGCCACATCCTGGGCCTGAGCCCCGCGCCCAACAACGGCTCCCTCAGCAAGGCAGCCCACATCTTGTGTGACGGGACAAACACCGACAGTTCTTCCCCTTGCCGGGTGAACTCCACTCCTGGAGGTTCCGGTAGTGGTTCCCACCCTGTGACATACATCGATAAAGGACACGTGAACTACACCTGGGGTAAGAAGTGTTGTGCGTTGTGTTTTGGTGTGCTTAATCAATAATGGTTGTTGCCTGCAGACTACATGTAGATTGTAAGTTCTTGTTTATTGGTTAACTCATAGCTGCCAACCTTTCCTATTTTTCCCACAAATGTTTCCTATTTCCAGCCAAGATTCCGGTTTTCCTATTTTTGAAAGATAAATTCCTGTGTCTGAAATTTGAAACAAAAACAAACAAAAACCTCTCATCTGCATGGATTTTGTTATCCACAGTGTAGGTTTGTCGACATTGTTTCAAACAATACTTGCCGTGTATTTGTTGTTTCTCATCTAAAATACTATGTTTTCTTGTCATTAACTCCTTGACTGCCAGAGAAAATTAAACCCTTTTGCCACCAGCCATTTTTCATCCAAAATTTTCTCTCAAACTTACCTAGGTAAAGAAAAGTTGGCATCTGCAGTACTGTGAATCCCCCAATGACATGCATCGAATAAACCCTTTCCTTATCTCCTAATATTAACAACATAAGGGTATTGGATAACTGATCCAACTTTTATGCCTTTTTAGTAGCGTGGGTATTAAATCAGTGTGGTGCTAAAATGCGACATTGGCGGTGGATGAAAGGGTTAAAGAAAAAAATCTTTGTACAAATCATGCCATGAAAAAAGACACAACTGATAGAGCCAATCTGGCAAAATGGTCCTGGGGATATAACTCTCTTGACTGTGCAAGAGTAAAAACCAGAATATCAGAGTTATTCCTCTTCATCTGATGACGTCATCAGTGATGTCATCAAGTCAGTACGTGATACGTTATATGGCAGTCTAAGGGTTAAGATTAAAAGTTTGCTTCTCTAAACCTCAGCATTAGGAAGCTATGTACACATTCTGATGCCAACAATCTCGGCCAGAATTCCTATTTTTGACTTCGAAAGGTTGGGAGCTATGATTGATAACTGTCTTCTTTTTTTTTAGACTAGAGAGTCTTTTTTTTAAATCCTAAAATGCATGATACTAACTGAATATTGCAAGAGATGCTATAAAGAATCTGTTAAACTAAGTAAAAAGTAATAAATACTTTATTATCTCGTTAAGAGAAATTACATTATTAGTGTGTGTGTGCGCGTTCGTGTGTGTGTGTGTGTGTGACTCTGTGTGTGTGTGTTGTCCACTGTGTGTGTGTGTGTATGTGTGTTTGTGAAGTTAAAGAAATTTTTAATATAATAGCTATGAATAATTTGTTTATTTAACAAAACGGTAAAATAAATCTTCGTTTGTTCAGACTGAATTCTTGGTGCTTGAATAACAAAAAAATGTTTGTTGCTTTTTTCTATCACAGGCAATGGTCGACTTATGGCGATTAATTCTCACGCCAGGGGGCAGTCAATCCACTAGGGACTTATCACGCGATTTTCTTAGTTGGGCGTAGAGAGAGAGAGAGAGAGAGAGGGGGGGGACTCCTCCCTCTCTCTCTCTCTCTTTTATCCCCAACTAAGAATATAGAGAGGATTAGCCCCACTCGAGCGTTATGCCACCTGGTGGTCAAAAGATCCAGCTAAGTCGCTCATTACTACATTTTAACTCAAAACCTTGAAAATCAATTATTTCCATTTGACCACTTCAACAAGGCATAGCTGTACTTGTTTTTCTTTTCTTTTCTGTCTTGTATTCACCTAATGTTTCCACAGAGTACTTCTCAATAGACACTACTCCCCCCCACCCCCCACCCCCTTCCTAAACATCCTTATACTTGGTAAAGAAACAACAAAGCCAATGTTTATTATTGTTATTGTTGTTGTCGTTAACCCTGGCTAAAAGACTCCAGGGATCATCGCAACAGCCGAAGCCACTTCAACACTATGGTACAAATGCACCAGCCAGGGATGAGAACATTACGTGTTTGACCGTTATTGATTACCCCGCCATGTGGGCAGCCACACTCCGACTTCGGAGGATTTGGGAGACTGGCGATATTATGTATGCTATTGCTAGGAGCTTGCCATTGCTAATAGAGACAATCCCCGCATAGCTACCAGTATGCTTAGCATAACAACATTTTGATATAGCCTTGGTGTTCTAGCCTATGTCAATTTAGTCGGACACAGCCTTAAGCCAAAGCGAACAATGTTTATTATTTTAAAAAAAGTACCTTTAAAAAAAAAGAAGTTCTTTCACAACATTCTCGTTGCATCTTTGGACCTAGAAATTAGAAATTTACCCATTATGGCCATATGGCCTGGGAACGCAGAAGAAGAAGAAGAAGAAGTATACTCAAATGCACCTGGAAGAGCACTAAAACAGATTAGTACGTCTTGTCTGAATTTCAGTGGCCGTAGGGACGTTGGCAGTCATTGTCATCATGGTCCTAGCTGTGGTGGTCATCAGGTACGTACGTCACAACAAGAACGTCTCCGCATCCTACAAGAGAACCTTTTCCAGAGCGGGCTCCGCAGACGACTTGATGGAGGATGGAACGGTGGTTCTCAGCGATGAAGAACTGTGATATATCAATTTCAGGTTTTCCAGGTTAGCGGTACCTACACAATATTCGTCGGGTGAAAGACAGAAGGTTCTATCACAACAAAAAAATTTTTTTTTTTTAAAGGGGCACCCTGACAAATGAGTTTTTGCAAGAAACATGTCGAGATCACCAAGAAAACACCCTTTACAGAGATCGCAACACTCACTTTGCTTTGGTTTCCTAGAAGTCAAATCGGCGATTCTTCCTTGGCGGAGGTGCTGGAAGTCAGATTTTTTTTCCATGTGCCTTCTCTTTTCTAATGGCCGCCTGAGTTAGACCAAATCATTTGCACGAAATGTGCACAGTACAAGCCTTTTTATACAGTTTTTATGCAGTTTACCAAAAGGAGTTTCGTTCACAACAAAGGAAATAGCTCCTTTTTTTTCTTTTTTTTTTACTGCACTACAAAGAAGAAAAAGCTTCAACCACTCTCAGTGGCCTCCACCCACCCCATCCAAAATGGCTTCTCTCTCCAGCAACTCCGTCAAGGAGGAATCATCGTTTTGACGGTTTGATTTCTAGGAAACCAGACCAAAATGAGTGTTCCGATGCTTGAAAAGGCTGTCTTTCTGGTGACCTCAACGTGTTTCTTGAAAAAAACTCATATGTCAGGGTGCACCTTTAAAAGCTGATAGTATCTTTTCACTTTTTCCCGACAAATGAAACAAAACACCCGAAAGTGCTGATGGGACCCCGGACCCCTATCACTGGGTCCCATCAGGACCTTCGGGTGGTCTCGGGGGTCCCATCAGCACCTTTGGATTGCTTTTTTTTTAATTCATGAGTGCAAGTGCATAGCTTTCCATTTCTGCAAATGTTTGGTAAAGGACAAGATGTGCCACCCCCCCTGCATTTCTCAGTTAATTCTATTTTTTCCGTTTTTGCCTTTCTTACCAAACATAAAGCTGTACTTTAGGAACATTTTCAGCTAATTACCTTTTTGGAATACTAACCCTAACCCTAACCCTAAGCCCTAACCCTACCCCTACCCCCACTATGTACTGCAGTACACCGCGATTTGTCACAGTTGTGGTTCGTTGCGTTTTTCCGTCTTATAGGGTGGGGGGTAGGGTTAGGCTTAGGGCTAGGGTTAGGGATAGGGTTAGTATTTCAAAAAGGTTATTAGCTAAAAATGTTCCTTAAAATACAGCTTTATGTATGGTAAGAAAGAAAGGCAAAAACAATTAAAAAATACAATTAACCGACAAATGTTTATTTGGCCTATTTATCTGGCCATCAAAGTGTCTGATCTGACATACATTGTATGGACGAGGAATGTGTGTAGCATTACAAGCTGGGTATATATTTTGCCAATGGTTTCATTTGTCCAGTACTGGACTATTCACTATAGCACAGCATGATGGGAAGAAATAGCAGTATTTTGAAACTACTTCAAAGGCCACAAAATGTTCTTTTTTTTCAAATTAAATGATATCCTTTATTCTTTTAAATGTGTTTTTTTTCTCATGTCATAGACCAGTGTGTCTGACTAGGGGTTGTTGTTTTGTTTTTTTCTCGGAGAACTTCCGTTTCCCCCCTCACCCCTCGGTGCCTGGGTGGGGCAACCCACTTTGGGGTCAGGCCAGGGTTTGATGCGCTAGGCGGCGAACCCACCCCTATATCCCACCACCCCTCCCCTCTCTCTTTCTCTTTTTCATTTTTTATTTGTAATGTAATGTCAGCTTCTGCTACATGTGTCCACTTTAGCACGAGATTTGTTCTCTTCACCCAACAATCTGAAGTCTTTTTTCCCCCCCTTCTCCCCACCCCCTACTCCACACCCCCTTCTCCCCACCCCCTTCTCCACACCCAACTGACCCTTGTTTCCAACTTCTGCCATTTATGATTGCGTACTCACTGTCCCCAACCTCCCTCATCTCAAAACATTTGTTCTTTCTTTCTTTCTTCTCTTCTCTTTTTTCCCCTGATTTGTGATCACAAATGCACGCCTTGCTCTTTGGTTTCAACTTAGTTGTATCATTTACGCATTGGACTGTAGAGGGGAAGTATTGTTTTTTTATTTTGATTTTGTTGGTTTTTTTGCTCCTTTTGTTGCCTTTCTTTCGCTCATTTTGCTATATTTGCTGTTTTCTTGTTTGTCTGTGTTGATAAAGGCGCATTCGCCGAAATATCCAGTAGTTTTGTTTTGTCTCTTTTATGAATAAAATAACGTCACTTTACACGTGTCATGCAGTTGTTTGTTGTATTTTCCAGTGACGTTGCAGTCTGTTTCAGGTTGGGGGTTTTTTTCAGGTTTTTTCTGTTTTATGTCAATACAATACAACATTTTTATTGAGAAGTATGCGTTCAGGAAAATTAAAAGTTGTTTAGTTCATGTGTTGTAAGCTCGATGTATATGAGTGATTGTAATGGTTTTTCCCCCCATTATTTTTAACTTATTTTTTGCTGTCAAAATGATGTGCTTTCTCATAGTTTGTGTTTAATAGAAAACCATTATTTTTATTTAATTTTGAACTGGAACATATTTTTTTGCACATTGTACCTGAAGATGTAGCTATGTGGTTAGGTTCAACTTTGTAAATGGTTGGGGGAGCATACATTTTAAAAGACAATTTTTTGCAGTTGATTTTTACTATAAGCAAAGTGAATTCAAAGAAAATGTTATGTGAAAGGTCTTCTTGCAATGTAAGGAGATAAAAGAGACTCAGAGACCATAGGTTTCTTTATCTGATCTAGTTATACACATATAAGATCAATATAGTTCCGAGTGAGTGTTAAATGACTGTTACCTTTTTTATATCTCCTCTGAATTGTTAAAGCAAATTATTTTTATATAATACATGTCACAGGAGGGATCAATTTCAAAATTGCTTTGAACATTTTACAAATGTAAAAACTTGTATGGAAAATGTGTAATAGAAGAAAGCTGTGTGTTTTTTGTGTGTGGGTTTTTTTTTGTTTTGTTTTTTATAATTATAAATAATATACATGATTTTGGCATCATAAGTTGATATATTTGCAACATGCAGTGCCTTTGACCCAAACTTAACAAAAATACAAAAATTGGAATGTTAGATGATGTATTTTAATTTTCGTATTTGGTATTTTCTAAACATTTTGTATGTTGGCATGTTACGTTTGTCTGCTGTATACTGAAGTGGGTTTTTGTTTGTGTGAGTGGGTTGGAAGGGGGGGTAGGCAGGATGTTGTAAGTCAACAGGCAGAAGGTGGCAGAGTGGTTAAGATGTTCGCCTGCCAATTGCAATTCGTGAGTGACCAGGGTTCGATTCCCAGCCTCGCCCTTTTTTTCTAGTTCAACGGGAAGCTGAACGTCGAGTCCTTCGGATAGAGACTTTTAAGCTAGACTGACCCGCACGCTTTATGCACGTAAAAATCCCAAGGCAGTTAAAAGTAAAAAAGAACAGGGATAGATCTCGCTGACTGGTATGCCCCCTCAAATTGATAACAAGGTTTCCTAAATCCGCCCTCCTCCTCCTCACCCCACCCCGCTCACCACCAAAAACTGGTGGCGCTGCTCTTTTGACGACACGCTCTTCAGATAGGAGCAGCCCAAATTTCACAGAGATAAGTCTGTGTGACTAAAATGTACCAAATAGCAATACAACAAGAACTTACTTGTTAATCAACCCATTCTGACAAACTTGAAAATGTTGCAAGGGGCTGTGCCTGTATTGATTACTGTTTTTTTTTAATGTAACTGATAACTCAACTGCGGTTGATATTGTTGTGATTTGTTCTTGCTAACATTTGATAATTTTTGATACCACATACATTATATATACATTATTTTTGATGCTACATACCACATATATTACTTTTCTCAGCCATTCCATGCAACAATTGTAATTTGTATTGTAATGTTTATGTATTTTGGAAGCTTTATGGTTTAATGTCCACTTGTCTCATTTACATTCCACAAATGCGCCATTTCAGCATTACGTACCTATTTTATTACTCAAGTCACTTTTCAAAGATGGTATTGTGAGAGTATATAATTATTTGAGATCATTTACCTTATTTTCCCGCCAAATTATCTTCTTGATTTTCAATTTCAGAAATGGTATGCTTTCTTACACTCCTGTTTGTGGCGAACTATTATTTTCGTATCAATAGAGGTGCTAAGTTTCCGGAATACACTGGACATCCAGTTTTTGGAGTGTGGAAACTTGTAGCTTCTTGTTTTTGGAATGCTGAATGCTCGTGGCTTCTGGTTTTTGGAGTGCCAAAATTTGTGGCTTCCGGGTTTTGGAATTAAATTAATAGCAGTAAAAAAGCAAATTGGACATGAACTCCCTGGAAGAGAGACTTCAGGAAAATATCATTGCAAGTTTCGTAAGCAATGATGAAATTTTGTGCAAAACGTGGGCAGTTTTGATGTTAAAAGTGTGCCTCCACCCCAACCCTCCCTCCCCCGTTCAACACAGGTTTTGTTGATTGTGAATGTTCCAGGTCGGAGGTTTTGATATAATTCTTTTTCAAAGATGATGTATGAGAAAGAAAGTGCCCCTCCCCATTTTCAGTCAGCAACCCCTTTCCCCTTTGAACAACAAGGTTTTTTTATAATTAAAACCCTTTCATCGCCACTGTCGCCTCTTGGCACCACAATGATTTTAACACCCATGTCACTAAAAGGCATCGGATGAGGGTCTGTTAACCAGTGACCTTATGTTCTTAATTTTGGGAGGTAAGGATAGGCCCTATTCTACGCATGTCACAGAGGAATCTCCAATATTGCAGACAGAATCTTTTCTCTACCCAGGTAAGGTTAATGGTAAATTTTGGCTGAAAATGGCTGGCATTGAAAGGGTTTTAACCCTTTCACCGCCAAAGTCGCATTTTAGCACCACAGTCATCTAACACCTATGTCACTAAAAGGCATCAAATTGGGGTCTATTATCCAAAGACCCTATTGTCTTAGTTTTGGGAAGCAAGGATAGACCTTATTTTATGTATGTCACAGAAGAATCCCCAATAGTGCAGATGGATTTTATTCTCTACCCAGGTAAATTTAATGGAAAAGAATTTTTTTGGCTGAAATATGGCTGGCGGGTGAAAGGGTTAAGTTCAGTTTCAGTTTTTTTGTTTTCCTGATATGTCATTTCAGGTTAAGGGTTTTCAGGAACTCCAGTTTCAGGTTTGTGGACCCCCTCCCACTTGCACCATTGTATCAAATCATCTGCTTAAAACTTGATATTATGTATATATATCGTCAGTGAAATAAAAAAACCTCATATCTCAATTTTTTATTTTTTTTTAGTTAGATACATAGTCAGCGAATTTTCGCACCACCTTCTACTAAATTGAAGAAAAACTCGCGTAAGTCCCAAATTCAGATCTAGTTAAGGATAAAAACCTTCGTTCTTTTCAAGTCTAAAAAACATTTTAAAAGTAATTTGAGCGAAATGCAGGACTGAACTCGCAATGTCTTGAACAACATATTCATCATAGTTAATCAATTGTGATAAACGCGATTCATTTTTAAAACATTTTTTTTCATTTTTCTCAAAACTACCAAAATTGAGATACAAGGTTTTTGAATTTCACCGTGTTAACAAACTGTGATAATTATGTAATTAATGTTCTTAATGGTAGCAGTACTTATATATAAATGTGTGTTCATATGTGTGTGGGTGTAGAGCTGTCCATTTTTGCAAAATGTTCACTGGCCTACCTGGCTTTTGTATGCATTTTTGTTGTGATTTATTTTCATTTGTATTTTTCTTAAATCTGGGATACATGGAAGTGAATGCTTGGTGCTTAATTAATATAGCATGACTTTTTTTTTAAATCTGCAATAACATTTGAATGACATGACACATTTTGCATGTCAGATTTAAGTGATCTGAGATACGTTAGATTACGCATGTGTTTGGTGTGTGTGCTTTTTGTTGTGGGTGGTGGTTGTTTTTTAATTTATTTTTAAATTGTTGTTTTTCTCCCAAAATTTACCCTTTTGGGGATTGGTTTTTGTTCACCTGGATGTCACGTTTTGTGATCATTTTGATCTATGTGATGGCAGCCTTTCCATATCCTTTAGGGAGGCCTTTTTGATCACTTGACTTTACTATTGAAATGTACAAAGTTGACACCAGCCTTCAGACAATCGATGATAATGATGGTCGGATATCAGTTGTCACCATTTTCCTTTCTCAGAGGGGTCCAGTCGCCATCTTGGTTGGATAAAGATGGTGTATGGTCCTGTTATGGTCCTGTTAACTTGTTCACTTGTTAGATTTATCCTGAGATGGTGGCTATGACGACTGCTGATATCAGAATCCCGGACAGAAAGTCACAGGAAAAACAGTCACAGAAGAAAAGTCACAAGAATTGGTAGGAAGAAAAGTCACAGGAAAAAAAGTCACACACAGCAGAAACGTCTGACAAATCAATCAATCAAACAAGCAAGCAAGCAACCGAATGGCAAAGCAATTAAATATTTATTCTGTCAAAAATTATGAATAACATTTACATTGATTATAAGAATATTATAAAAGGATGAAGCCATGCACGCACGCACACACTCACACACACAATAGTTGGAAGGGGGAGGGTAGAAAGCAAATGTACACGATCCTCTATCCCCGAAGGCAAATGTACACGATCACCATGTTGCACACACACACTAACACACATACACACACACACACACACACACACACACACACACGCATGTATGCACGCACACACACACACACACACACACACACACACACACACACACACTTGCTGACCGCCAGGCCGAGCTCAATGTAATGCATTGTTAAAATCAATTCTCGAATGATCAAACACAGATAAAGATAGTATATTACAGACAAGAAATCACAAATTTAAGGTAATTAATATAAATCTTAATAATGATTCAAGATTTCCCATGTTGATCCTCTTCTAAAACCATGCACGCACACACATGCACACACACACACACGCATGCACACACACACACACACACACACACACACACAACACACGCGCACACGCACACACACACACACACACACACGCACACACGCACACACACACACGCACTTCTGCTGACGGCTAGGCCAAGCTCAATTTGATGCCATGTTAAAATCAGTTCTCCCAACCTCACTTTCATAACATTATCAATTGACATTCTTGTTGAGACGGATGTTCCATCCAACTCCACGGAGCATCTCTTGGAGAGTCTTTCGTCCTTCTTGTCTGTCCATGCACAGATTTCTCAGCCTCTCCTGCATCTGTACGTATCTTCTTCTCACGCGTCTTGGGACTCTGGCACCAACAGCATCTTGATGGATCACAGTGCTCACGGTGGCTTCTTCCGCCTGAAACCACTCTATGATAGTTGATACGCCAAACAGATGGGTGGTAGTGCCCGACTAGGTGGTAAAACTTGTTGTTCCAGCCTTCGCAGAGATTG
>CM065694.1:38859705-38889924 GCA_017654935.2 Phymorhynchus buccinoides
CTCCCTCTGTCAAGGTCTCTTCTGTCCCACACCCATCTCAAAGAGATGTGTTCTCTCTATTTGTGTGTGTGTGTGTGGTTGCATTGTCTCCCTCTGTCAAGGTCTCTTCTGTCCCACACCCATCTCAAAGAGATGTGTTCTCTCTATTTGTGTGTGTGTGTGGTTGCATTGTCTCCCTCTGTCAAGGTCTCTTCTGTCCCACACCCATCTCAAAGAGATGTGTTCTCTCTATTTGTGTGTGTGTGTGGTTGCATTGTCTCTCTCTGTCAAGGTCTCTTCTGTCCCACACCCATCTCAAAGAGATGTGTTCTCTATTTTGTGTGTGTGTGTGGTTGCATTGTCTCCCTCTGTCAAGGTCTCTTCTGTCCCACACCCATCTCATAGAGATGTGTTCTCTCTATTTGTGTGTGTGTGTGGTTGCATTGTCTCCCTCTGTCAAGGTCTCTTCTGTCCCACACCCATCTCAAAGAGATGTGTTCTCTCTATTTGTGTGTGTGTGTGTGGTTGCATTGTCTCCCTCTGTCAAGGTCTCTTTCTGTCCCACACCCATCTCAAAGAGATGTGTTCTCTATTTGTGTGTGTGTGTGGTTGCATTGTCTCTCTCTGTCAAGGTCTTTTCTGTCCCACACCCATCTCAAAGAGATGTGTTCTCTCTATTTGTGTGTGTGTGTGTGGTTGCATTGTCTCCCTCTGTCAAGGTCTCTTCTGTCCCACACCCATCTCAAAGAGATGTGTTCTCTCTATTTGTGTGTGTGTGTGGTTGCATTGTCTCCCTCTGTCAAGGTCTCTTCTGTCCCACACCCATCTCAAAGAGATGTGTTCTCTCTATTTGTGTGTGTGTGTGGTTGCATTGTCTCCCTCTGTCAAGGTCTCTTCTGTCCCACACACATCTCAAAGAGATGTGTTTTCTCTCTATTTGTGTGTGTGTGTGGTTGCATTGTCTCTCTCTGTCAAGGTCTCTTCTGTCCCACACCCATCTCAAAGAGATGTGTTCTCTCTATTTGTGTGTGTGTGTGGTTGCATTGTCTCCCTCTGTCAAGGTCTCTTCTGTCCCACACCCATCTCAAAGAGATGTGTTCTCTCTATTTGTGTGTGTGTGTGGTTGCATTGTCTCCCTCTGTCAATCTGTCTGCCTGCCTGTCCTCCCTCTGTGTGTGTGTGCGCGTGCGCGCACGCATATTTGCAAAAGTTTTAGAGGTTTTATTGGTGTTCCTCTTAAAGTTGCAATCGTAATTGATCATAATTATATGAGATTTTTTCATGCTGTATTAAAGTCCCACCATGGCACATGTCAAAATCACGTTTTTTTCTCATGTTTTCCCTCTTATAGCTAGTAAGAAATCTTAATACATCTTCCTAGCGTAAGAGGGAATGTGACACGTGACGTGGGTAGGTCTTTAAAGGGAAAAAAAGGTACAGAATAGATCCATTGGTTCAAAATGTTGACAGGATTCCACCAGTGCTGTGTTTCATCGGCCATGGCAGTAGGCCTAGTTGTGCACTGAAGACATGAACTAGAATGCCAAGACACTATACTACATGGCACAGCACATTTTCTGCTCGGACAGTGGGTTGCTGAAACTTCTTCTTCTTCTTCTTCTTCTTCTTCTTCTTCTCAATCGGCCAACTTCATCAGGTTGAAGATAATTGCCGATCTATTGAGAGAGAAAAAAGAAAACGAAGGTCACCACGCAGCACCGAGTCACAGCAGAAAAAAGGAATGAACAATAGATAAATGTGTGTGTGTGTGTGTGTGTGTGTGTGTGTGTGTGTGTGTGCATGCAGCGTGTATGTGTGTGTGTGTGACACCCCCCCCCCCCCCCGCGTCACCCTCTTCCCTTCATTGTCTTCCTCTGTGTGTGTGTGTGTGTGTGTGTGTGTGTGTGTGTGTGTGTGTCAGTGTGTGTGTAAATGGGAATGTTTATAGTTTTATTTCTTTGTAAAGCGCCATGAATAGAATTTTCTATATATGTGCGCTATATAAGTGCCAATTATTATTATTATTATTATTAAATAAATAAATGATAATGAATAACTTTTACATATTATATTACATTAAAAATATGGGAGTTGGGGGTGGGATGTTTCGTGGAGCTTCTGGACAGGTGCAATGCTTTTCAGCCCCCAGCAAGCTGGGGACCTAGTCTGGCCGCAACCCAGCCTAATGCTGGGCCAGGCCCACAGTCGCCAAGCCAGAACAGCAGTAAGGATGGATAAGGGGGGGGGGGGGGGGGGTATTAATCTTCTCCTTTCAATAAGTATCCTCCTTCAACATTTTGAAGATTATGATACTATAACAAGGGGCTTCCGTAAATATAATCCAAATGAATGGCTGCCCAGATGGTCAGCTACAAGGGGACAAGGAAGGAAGGGGGGGGGGAGCGATTGGGGGAGGGGGGGGGGAGCAGGGAAGGATGGGTTGTATTTAGGACTGGGGAAGGGGGAAGGGAGGAGGAGGAGGGGTTAGAACTGGGCTTTGAATTCCTCCACCATGGCTGATGTTGTTCCCTCAGACGGAAGACAGTTCCATTCCATCACATCTCCAGCCTTTTGATTCTTCTCCTTTCTTCCAAGGATGGCCATTCCATTGATGATAGTATCTCATCCACGCTGAAGGTTTGGCGGTACCTGTTTGACACCCAGCGAGCTCTCCTTCTCTCGACCTTTTCCAGGGTGTGGATGTCTTTCTTGGTGTCTGAAAGTGACTGGCACCAGAGTCATATGCCAAGGGTCCAAGTTTTGTTAGAATATGTTCAATAGTTTAGGTTAATAAAATCGAAACTAAGACAAACTATGCATGTGCACACACACGCACACACTACACACACACACACACACACACACACACACAGACACACAGCTGAGGGCATGCAGAAACACGACTTGGCGACTTGGTACGCCCCTTATTAGAGTATGGAAATCAGGTCCCCTGTCTGGTGTCCCTTTTTGAGAAAACATGTTGATCATTTAGAAGGTGTCCAAAGGAGATTTACGAAAACAATTATTGGAACCAGAGATATGGACTATGAGGACAGACTAAAGTATTTGGGAATACCTAGTTTGGAATACAGACGTCTAAGAGGCGATTTGATTGAGGTGTATAAAATTCTTAACAAGTTCTATGATCCTAACACAACTAAAACTTTACTAACTTTAACTGACGAGGAGAGAACACGAGGGCATGATTTTAAATTAACCAAAAAACTAAATAACAGTCGTTCAGCTCAAAACTTTTTTTTTACTAACAGAGTAATAACTGCATGGAACAATCTTTCTAATGAAACTGTAAATGCATCATCACTAAATAGGTTCAAAAATCTTATTGACAAAAAATTTAATACTATTATGTACTCCACAAATTTGGAGAAATAAAAAATATTTTTAAAAAAAACCCACAAAAAAACCACCAACCCAACCCAAAACAAATACACAATAGCCGTAGTAATTCACGGGCAAACAAAAAGAAAAAGGAAAATAAATATTTATATTTGAAAAAAATATCTAGAGGGCAAAAGGCTTCATAAGCCTACAGAGCCTAAACTGATATGATATGATATGATATGATATGATATGATGATATGATATGACTATTGCATCTGGTCACTAGGGCCCAAGCCTAAAGGGGAAGTACTCTCAAAGACCTGACTGCACTCCAGCCCACTAACCTTTAGTCTAACGCCAACTACTGCGGCCAAGTAACGGCACGGAAGATTGGGTGAGGTATTTCACTAATTTCAGTAGTCTCCAGCCAGTGTCTTCCTACCCCTTCTCATACATGTATGCACATGTGCATGGTCGAGACAGAGACTCTCTCTCTCTCTCTCTCTCTCTCTCTCTCTCTCTGAGACTGAGGGCATGCAGAAAGTGAAACACGACTTCGGACTTGCGACTATTGCATCTGGTCACTATCAGTATCACTATCATATATGTCACTGCCTGTCAGTATGTGTCACTATTGCATCTGGTCACTATGCGCGCGTGTGTGTGTTTAGTGTCATAAAATAATTATTTAGTATACAAATTTAATTTTTTTTCTTCTTTAGGCTTATATTGTTATATTTTGTTTATTGTGACTTAGCCAGAATGTTTAAATTATATTTATGTAACGAAAAGTGTTTCTTTCAATGAAAGTTTCATATTATTCATAACATGAAAGTTTCATATTATTGTATTGGGGATCCTGTATGATGAGAGAGGGAAAGAGAGAGGGGGAGAGAGAGAGGGGGAGGGGGGGGGAGAGAGAGAGAGTATGGGCCGTGTGTACGCACATATTGATTGGTGCATTCCTTCTTGTTACTTGTTTACATTTGTATTAGTTTTTGTGAGTGTGATGTGTTATCAGAGAGTGACAGTGCTGGTGAATGTGGGTGGATGTCTTTGTGAGTGAAAATCATGTTATTTTGTTACTTTATTTCTTTGCATTCGAATGTTGGTGGTATGACTTTCTTGTTGATTTTAATTAATGTTTTCCATCTTTCATTGTTGCTTTTGTAACGCGCAACGGGCATACTACTACTATATGGATTTTTAGCGCTATATGAATTATTACTATTATTATTATTGCTACTATTATTATTATAGGATTGGGTTTCATCTTGTTATGTATAAGTGTTTATTCCAAAATGTGTGTATGTTAAAGATGAGTATGTAGAAAAACTAGAATAGGATTTGGTTTTATTCTGTCATGTATACCACTATATGTGCTTACATTTACGTTTGATGTATTTTTAAGATTAGTATGTAAAATGGGCTTAGGCTTGATTTTATTATGTGTATCGGCTTTAAATTTAAAATGTGTAGGTTACATGTTACGAGTATGTAAAATAGGATTAGTCTTAATTTTGTGATGAGTTAAGTTTTACTTATCATCTTATGTCAGTTATGTGCATGTTAAAGACGAGGACTAGAAAGTAGGTTTAGGCTTGATTTCGTTATGAGTAGTATTTACTTTTTAATATGTGTATTGGCTTGCAAACAATATGACTTGGTCTGCTTTTGTTACGAGTGTGTGTTTACTTTTTAATTTGTTTATGCTACAAATGAATAATGTAATGTAGGAATAGGTTTCATGTTGCAATGGGTACATGTATTTACATTTTAAATTGTGCATGCTAAGATGAGTAGGTAAAGTAATATTATGTTTGACTTATTATGTGCATGGGTTTCTTTTCAAATAAGTACATTTTAATGATGAATATATAAAGTATGATTGAGGTTGTTTTTTTATGTTTGTGCACTTTTCTAATTTTGAATGTTTAAAGATGAGTGTGAAAAGTAGGATTGGGTTTTATTTTCCTGTGTGTATGCGCTTACTTCACACATTTTGAATGTTAATCATGAGTATGTTTTTTTTTGTTATTGATGTGTTGCAATATAGGGATGTTTTTTTGCATGCTTTACATTATTACTTTGTATGTGTTTATTTTTGTTTTCCATTTTCTACTTTTATATATGTATTCTGTCCAGAGGGCTGGATGTAAAAAAGCATGTTATTGTTTACTCTATTACCCTCTATAAATAAAATTCATTCATTCATTCTCTCTCTCTCTCTCTCTCTCTCTCTCTCTCTCTCTCTCTCTCTCTCTCCTTGAAATTCTTCTCTTCAAGCCCCAGATACTCTCTCTTCTCTCTCTCTCTCTCTCTCTCTCTCTCTCTCTCTCTCTCTCTCTCTCTCTCTCTCTCTCTCTCTCTCTCTCTCTCTCTCTCTCTCTCTCTCACGCACACGCACACACACACACACACACACACACACACACACACACAGAGTCAGTGAGTCACACACACATCAACATCTTGAGTAATTGACATACACACGCATGATGTGCACCCAATACTAATACATTCAAAAATCGTCTAGATAATCATCCAAATTTTATAAATATATTTAGAAGCATTGATTAAAATTGCATGATAGGAAAATTCAACCGTATTACACCTTGATCAAAGATATAATTATATTCAAGTTTGATAATACGATGGGACTCCGGACTGCCAAAAAGCTTGACGGCTTATTTAGTCCCTATCCCTACTACTACTACTACATGATACACCCCCTCCTAGAGTACGCCAGTCCAGTCTGGGACCCCCACAGCAAGGGCAGCATTAACGCCATTGAAAAAGTTCAAAGCCGTGCTGCAAGATGGGTGGCCCGAGACTACCGTCACTGGCATCAGTCTACAACTGAGTACAAGATCAGCAGACCTCATCAAAAACTTAAAATGGCCTCTTCTGCAGACTCGACGAACTGAAGCCCGCCTCACTACTTTCTACAAATTTCATACAGGACTTCTCCCTATCAACTCTAAGCACCTTCTTACAAACTCTGCAGAAGAAAAGTCTCTGTCAATCCCACTCAGCATCATATGACATCCCCAGCCATAGAACTCAGACTCAGTACAGAAAATCCACCTTCTTTCCTCGTACTAAGTGGAACTTATTTTCTTTCTTTTTTGTACTACCCCCTAAAGTGCAGCAGAATCTGCAACGTGATGAAGTTGTCTGCTTATGGCGAAGAAGAAGAAGAACAGTTTCCCCGAGCAAGTTGCCTCCAATCAGTCACTGGAGGCATTCAAAACAGCCCTCCATAAACACCTCCACCAAACCACCCTGTCTCAGTCACCTCCCCCCTTGCCCCAACCTCACATCAAAACTAAATTGGAGAACTAGGGGCCATAGATCAAAGTAGTGGTAAATGAAGGGCAGGAGTCTCCAGCCAGTGTCTACCCCTTTTTCATACATGTGCAAGGTTGATCCCCCCCCCCCCCCCTTCTCTCTCTCTCTCTCTCTCCATACTTCCACTGCAATCACAGCTTAGCTATAATAAAGCCATTCTCATCATGTACAAAGTACACTATGACTTAGCTCCACATACCGTTATACCTGAAAAATCTACTTACGCAAGCCTCACATCGCTATGGTTCAAGTAACTATATTCTACCACACACAAGAATAGATAAATTCAAGTCAAGTTTTACTTTCTCGGGTTCCTCCATATGGAATTCCCTTCAGTCCGACATTAGATTATGCTCCTCTATCTCAACCTTCAAAACGAGTCTCCGAGAGACACTAACTTTCGACCCTTCATGATTTTTTGTGGATTTTTAAAAATATATTATATCCTGATACGCTATATTGCTAATTACGATGTCATGTATTCACATCATTTTATTTGTTTATTATTCTGAAACAATGTGCCTCATATACGCTAAAATCAATGTTTAAAATTTTCCGCATTTTATTGCTAATTGTTACCGGTTTCATACCATAGGCTGCATATGTTTGCCCTGTTCTATAATGTATAGTTCTTTTATACGTGCTTCAACATATCTCTGTGCGTATGTGCATGTATGCTTGCGTGTGCGCGCACACGTGCAGGTGTGTACGTGTGTGGTTACACGCATGTATACCCGCACGAGTAATAACAATTATGCATGTGCGTAAGTAAGTTTAAAAATCCATATTTCAACCTATCTTTATCATAATAGCACCTGCTTTGCTACCTTTATGTTCAAATCTGTATGTGTAATATTATGCCTTGCCATGTTTGTATTCTATGTTCGTATATGTACCAAGGACAGATTAGAAGACTAGGCGTTGCCTAAAATCTTTATCCTTGAAAAATAAAGTTTTTCAAAGTTTTCTCTCTCTCACCCACCCACACACACAGGCAGAATCTAAGAAGAAAGGTCTAAAATGAATGTAGTGATTGGTTTGAAGCTAACACCTTATTGTCATGTATGTATATACTTATATTATTCTTATCACTCATCAAAAAAAGCTTTTAATAGATTCGTAATGCTAAAATGCAAGTTTATTATGAAAATATGTTTTGGTTTGCCTATAGAGCCACTCCAGTTTATCTCCACTATATTGAGTATATATAGTATGACATATATTGAGATAAACTGGTTCAGTATCTGCATAATTTCAAATGCCCCAAATGGCCCTTCGGCCCAGAAGGCGTAAAATCTCTATTTTTCTCTCTCGAGAGAGAGATAAACTGGTATGGCTCTAAAGGCACGTTTGAAAAAGAAGAGTATGAGTTTTGTTGTCCTTTATTGTTATTTCAGGAGCTGGACTGGTGCCACATTGAAGTGACAATATGCTGAGCCTGATGTCTTCAATCACTTCACTGCTGTCATCCGTCCTGATTCTTTCATTCCCTCCCAGTGAAGCAGCCGGAGGCAGTTTACCCAAACTATTCCTCATGACCTTTGATAGTTTTGGCTGGAACTTCTTGAGCAAACTCCCTGGCTCTGAGCTGCCAGGCTTTGGAGAGTTCATGGACAAAGGGGTACATGTCAGATGGGTGGAGAATGTGTTCCCTTCTGTGACTCGCCCTAACCACATGACTCTAGTGACGGGTCTGTACCCCGAGAGCCATGGCATAGTTCAGAACAGGTTTTACGATCCCCATTTAAATGCCTCCATGCCTCACGGAGGAGAACTTACTGCAGAAGATTCCCAGTGGACGGACGTTGGAGCAGAACCAGTGTGGGTGACCAACTCCAAAGCTGACAACGGACGGCGCTCTGGCACGATTCACTGGCCATGCGCTGATGCAAGGATTAAGGGAAGATTGCCTGAGGAATCTCGCATGGGAGAATGGAATGCCTCAGAAAGTGAAGTGACTCCCAATGCCAGAGTAGACCTGGCTCTGGACTGGCTGACTGGTACAGGTGTTCAACCAGTCAACTTTGTTGCCGTGTACATGAATGAGCCTGACGAAATTTCTCACACATGGGGACCAGACTCGGAGCAAGTGTTGGATTGCATTCGCTCTCGTGATAAAATCGTCAGCCACTTGTTGTCAGAGATGAAGAAGAGGGGCCTGGAGGATGAGCTGAATGTGATCATCACTGCTGACCACGGACAGTTGCCACTGTATGAGGAAGCAACGATCAACATTGATGAGCTGGTTGATCCCTCGTGGTATGATGCTTACCCAGCTATAGGCAAGACAGCAATGAGCAACCTGTGGCCCAAGAAAGGTCAGAGTTTGTACAGTTTGTGAATCTTTTCATTGGTTTTTGTTTTTTAAACAGAATGTGTTATTTTCATCGAGACAGGGTATGTTCAATGTAATTTTTTATATTCCCAGTTCTGGTTTGCAATGTACTTTCAAATTATTTGACTGTTATGCAGAATGCTATAAAGATAATTTTCCTGATGCTTGGTATGCAATATTGTATAATTTGACTGATTTGGAGAATGCTATCAAAAGATATTTTACCTGATGCTTGGTTTGCATGCAATCATATGATTGGACTGTTATACAGAATGCTATCAAATATATTTTGTCCAATGCTTTTGGCATGCAGGGTGCTATCAGAAACTAGTGGATGGGCTGAAAGGGAAGCACCGTAACCTGCATGTAGCCACCAGCAGTGACAGCGAGGAACTGGTCAAGATGCATTACTCCTCCAGCCGCCGCATCGCCCCCATCGTCATCTACGCTGAGCCGGGATGGGTTATCTACAGCAACAAAAACAGATCCAGGCCTTTGAGTAAGCTGACGATGTTTCTGTAATGCTTGTTTGTTACAAGCATTCTGTAACTTAATGTTGTTTATTTCGTATGGGTTATACTGAGCTTGGTAAAAAAGTTTAATCTTGGTGGAGAGAAGGTTGGAGCATGTGTTTTTTGTTTGGTTTTGTGTATGTGTGTGAGGGAGAGAGAGAGAGTTAGTTGAATGAGTGAGAAAGAGAGACAAAGACTCATTCAAAGAGATAAATGTCAACCATACACATGACATGACAATTTTAAAGGACATAGATGAGTTGCTCAGAATTGTCCATGTGTCGTTTCCAGTTTGCATCAAGATGTTGGCAAGTTTGGTTATTTAATTGCTCTTAATAAAAAATATAATATTTGATGATGTTAATGTGAAACTGAAAGGATAGTGCAAAAAATGATGAAGATGAAGGATTTTTTTCCTTCCCAGCCAGGCCAGGCACTAATGAATGGATTTAGGCTGAAGAATGTTTTTTATATTTTTTATGCAATGGTATCATAAAGGAGCTCACAGCTGTTTCGGGAGGAACATTTAGTTTATCTATATTTTCATAAGTTTTTTCAAGCAAACTTTAGTTAACTATAAGTAGCTTTTCATAAATAACAGGCGAGAATATGTTGTAGTATGTGACAAGATTACTTATAGTCAGTGGATATTGCTAGATTTTCACTCATAGGCAATCTTATTTATGTTTGTGATACTAAGTATATTATTTCTATTAGATATGTTGATTGATACTGCTCACAAAAATAAGTTTTTACCATAAATCTGAGGGAAGAAATATATTTGAAATACTATGTAGAGCAATTACAGCCAAAATATCTTTACAGACAAAAGCTTGGTACAGTTTTTATCTAAGATTTCTAGATTCAGGCTTTTAACTAAATAGCTTGATTTTGTGTGGGACGGAACAGCTGTGAACTGAAAAGTCAAAATGATGGGTCTCTCATTTCTCATCAATTACTATATTCTATTGTAAGGTGCACCCCCCAAATGTGACACAAAATTCAGATTTTGTTACCATTCTTTCTTACTATATTGTTACTCAATTTATAAGGCACAGAGGTCTCTCTCTGTCTGGGGAAAACAAAGTACAGCATTCTAGTCTGTAAAATATGATCATCTTTATTCCAACCTCCTCCTTTTAAGTATTCCCTTTTAAGCCGGCGACAGACTATGTGACTGCCTCATGTGACTCGATCAGGTCGTGACGTTTCACCTCATTTGCATACCATCCTGCTCGATCAGTCTGACTCAGTCGGGTCCAGTCAGGTGACAGGGCCGAATAGGGCGGGTTCTAAATTTCACTGATCGAGTCTGATGGCTTGTGACCTCTTCTGTGCGGGAAGCAAAATTTGGTCTACGTCACGACCTGATCGAGTCATATGAGGCAGTCGCATAGTCTGTCTCCAGCTTTAGTCAGATGTGAACAGAGGTCTGTTGATTTCCATGCTCATGTATGCAAACTTCCTCTCTTTTTCAGAAGGGGGCCATGGCTGGGATCCCCGGTTCTGCTCCCACATGTGGCCGTTCTTCATGGCCAAGGGCCCGGCCTTCAAGCAGGGCCTGCGTGACGCTGACCCCTTCCACCTCACCGACGTCTACCCCCTGATGTGCCACATCCTGGGCCTGAGCCCCGCGCCCAACAACGGCTCCCTCAGCAAGGCAGCCCACATCTTGTTCGACAACAGGACCGCCGAAGGACATGTGAACTATACCTGGGGTGAGATTTACTGTGTGTTGTGGCATGCCTGATGGCAGCTTCTTGCAGTGCATAGATTTCAAGTTATATTCTTGCCATTTTACTTTTGCTTCCCCCCCCCCCCCCCCATGAGTTCTACTGTAAATACAGCAAGAGAATTTTTGAAAATCTGCCAAAAAGTTTTTTAAAAAGCCCCCCCCCCCCCCCCCCCCCCCCAATTCCGACTCATTGCAAGAGAATTTCTGAAGAATCTGCCAAACAAGTTTTTATAAAAATGGGGAAACATGAGAGATAATAAAGATTTTTTTGTTACTTGACTTTGACAGTCCTTTTAATTTTGACTCGACACATTCAGGCATCAGAATTGTCAGAGGATCAGAGGATTAAGAATTTCTGACAGAGGTTTGACTTCTCTTGTCAGAAGTTTTGCCTTTTTATTCAGTGTTATCCTTTGTGTTAAATGTCATTTTAAAGCGATTTTTCACCATATTAAGCATTTCTGCTCATGTTGGGAACTGTGTTGTCCCTCTACAGTCTGGGGCCTTGGTGGCCCTTTTACCGCGGTTTTCAGAGGATTGGACTTCAGACCATTCTGATGCCTGACATTTCCACTACATAATCTCTCCCAAAAAAATGTCACCCATCCGTCATTTATTCTTTGAGCTTAGAAATTCAAAGCGCACTAAAAATGTGCTTACTGCTAACTGGAAATGTACTGACACTGAATAGTGTTTTGTCTGAATTTCAGTGGCCGTAGGGACGTTGGCAGTCATTGTCGTCGTGGTCCTAGCTGTGGTGGTCATCAGGTACGTACGTCGCAACAAGAACGTCTCCGCATCCTACAAGAGAACCTTTTCCAGAGCGGGCTCCGCAGACGACTTGGTGGAGGATGGAACGGTGGTCCTCAGCGATGAAGAACTGTAATATATCAAAAATAATTATCAAATATTTGACTTTTTTTTTATATTACAATATTATTTTTTATTTTTTATTATTTTTTTATTATGAAAATTTAAAAAATTGCAGCAATTGTGTGTTAGATGGTCCATATTTTTCATCCTCTAAATTGTTAAAACTTTACTTTTTCATATTACAAATGTTACAGTTAAGGCTCAATTTATTGCTTTGAACATTCCAACAAGGCAACAAAATGGTTTGCTTACAGCGATCATCTGAAAATATATGTGATCCAGCACCACGGAAGGGACATTAAGTCACTGAGCTAGTTTCTCACAACAGGCTTGCAAAGTAAAAAATCTAATTTTTGGTCAATTTTGAGTTATGGGTATTTTTGTGTTCTTTAACATCTTATCTTTCATATTTATAAAGGATAATCTTTAATATGGTCTCGTTTTAAAACGTGTAGGTCAATGCATTTTCTTCAGCTAGGCTTAGACTTTAAATGTTTTCTCAAAATGGCCGATGATCACTGTACTAACTTTAAATGCTCATAACTCTGGAATGGAAAAAGATACAAGAATGGTTCTTGTATCATTAGAGAGAGAATTGTCTGAAATTTCCAAACATATACTTTTCTCAGAATGGTCAGTTTGACACTTAATGTCCCTTTCGTGGGGCTGGGTCACATATTTGTCTCTGTAGAAAATTGTAACAGAAGAGGTGTGTGTGTGTTTTTCTTGTTGTTGTTGTTGTTTGGTTTGTGTTTTTGTGTGTGTGTGTGTTAATGGGTTTTTTTAAACTTCACATGTATTGCATCCTGGCATCGGAATATTAAATTGATATTTTTGTGATATACAGTGAGTGCCTTTGACCTTAACTTTAAAAACAAATCAATGCCAAATTAGATGTGTGTTGGTATGTTAGTGTTTGCTGCACACTGGTATAGGTACCATATTTTTCGTACTACAGTGGAATCCGCTTAATCGGTCACTTTTGTGACCAGGAAAAATATGGCCGATAAAGCGAATCGGCCGATAAAACGAACATCGAGATACTGTATGACGCAATTATGCAAGTCAAAAGCAATGACGTCATAATTAAATGTTGCAGTTCAAATTCAAATTCTTTCCCATTTTGTGATGTGTGTGTGTTTATTAATCCTACAACTTGACAGAAGCACGAGTAAAAGACAATGATTTTGTTTTCTTGAGTGATTTTAGCGCCACGCAGGGTCTTTCAATTGACAACAGCTCACCTTCCAACTTCACACTCAACCATGTAAACGTCAAAAGCGTGTTGTCAGTTTGTCTGCCTCTGAAAAATTAGAAAGAAAAAGTGGCCAATAAAGCGAAATTGAAGATTTCAGCTTTGGCCGTAAAAACGAACAAAATAACACATGCTTAAGAAGAAAAAATTCTGTTCCAGAGGAAATTGGCCGATTAAGCGGCTTTGGACGATTATCCGATGGCCAATTAAACGGATTCCACTGTATAAGGCGATACTTTTTTCCCAGACTGAGACCCCTGCGCCTTATAATATGACTACTAAAATAGTAAGAAAATATAATAACAGAATCTGAATGTTGTGTCAAATTGGGGCGGGGTGTGTGTGCCTTATAATCAGGTGTGCCATATAGTCCGAAAAATACGGTAGGTATATAAGTATAGGGACTAGATAGGCTGTGAAGCCTTTAAACGTCCCATCATTGTTTTACATATTCAAGATTCTAATGTTAGTTCTAGAAAAATTCATAAACAATTTCAGTTCAGAGTGTCTAGTTTGGTGTGTTGAACTGTATGCAAAAACATCCATTAAACTAAAGTCTGTGTCATCAATCTTATTGATTATTTTATATCATTGAATCAGGTCGCCTCTAAATCTTCTGTATTTTAATTAGGGAAAATTTAGATCTCTAAGTATTTCTTTATATGGTAGGTTGGCAATTTCCTTTACTAATTTAGTAGCTCTTCTTTGAACTTTTTCTATATCCACAGATTGACGTTTTAAAAATGGCTGCCAAATAATGTTCTCATATGATGATAGTTGAATTAGCTTTATTGATTGATGTTTGTACATGTTTATCAAATGTTAGGTTTTTGTCAAAAATAACGCCAAAATCTTTTTCATATTCACAACTATATATAATATTAGTTCATTATTTCTATTTACATCCCCTTTCATACTGTAATTGTTATCTGGTGGGTTTATTCCACTAACATCATACTGTAATTGTTATCTGGTGGGTTTATTCACCTAACATCATACTGTAATTGTTATCTGGTGGGTTTATTCACCTAACATCATACTGTAATTGTTATCTATAGGTTTTTCACCCAACATCATACTGTAATTGTTATCAGGTGGGTTTTTCACCCAACATCATACTGTAATTGTTATCAGGTGGGTTTTTCACCCAACATCATACTGTAATTGTTATCTGGTGGGTTTTTCACCCAACATCATACTGTAATTGTTATCAGGTGGGTTTTTCACCCAACATCATACTGTAATTGTTATCAGGTGGGTTTTTCACCCAACATCATACTGTAATTGTTATCAGGTGGGTTTTTCACCCAACATCATACTGTAATTGTTATCAGGTGGGTTTTTCACCCAACATCATACTGTAATTGTTATCTGGTGGGTTTTTCACCCAACATCATACTGTAATTGTTATCAGGTGGGTTTTTCACCCAACATCATACTGTAATTGTTATCTGGTGGGTTTTTCACCCAACATCATACTGTAATTGTTATCTGGTGGGTTTTTCACCCAACATCATAGTATTCATACTGTAATTGTTATCTGGTGGGTTTTTCACCCAACATTATACTGTAATTGTTATCTGGTGGGTTTTCACCCAACATCATAGTATTCATACTGTAATTGTTATCTGGTGGGTTTTTCACCCAACATCATACTGTAATTGTTATCTATAGGTTTTTCACCCAACATCATACTGTAATTGTTATCAGGTGGGTTTTTCACCCAACATCATACTGTAATTGTTATCTGGTGGGTTTTTCACCCAACATCATACTGTAATTGTTATCTGGTGGGTTTTTCACCCAACATTATACTGTAATTGTTATCAGGTGGGTTTTTCACCCAACATCATACTGTAATTGTTATCTGGTGGGTTTTTCACCCAATATTATACTGTAATTGTTATCTATATGTTTTTCACCCAACATCATACTGTAATTGTTATCAGGTGGGTTTTTCACCCAACATTATACTGTAATTGTTATCTATAGGTTTTTCACCCAACATCATACTGTAATTGTTATCAGGTGGGTTTTTCACCCAACATCATACTGTAATTGTTATCAGGTGGGTTTTTCACCCAACATCATACTGTAATTGTTATCTATATGTTTTTTACCCAACATCATACTGTAATTGTTATCAGGTGGGTTTTTCACCCAACATCATACTGTAATTGTTATCTATAGGTTTTTTACCCAACATCATACTGTAATTGTTATCAGGTGGGTTTTTCACCCAACATCATACTGTAATTGTTATCTGGTGGGTTTTTCACCCAACATCATACTGTAATTGTTATCTGGTGGGTTTTTCACCCAACATCATACTGTAATTGTTATCAGGTGGGTTTTTCACCCAACATCATACTGTAATTGTTATCAGGTGGGTTTTTCACCCAACATTATACTGTAATTGTTATCTATAGGTTTTTCACCCAACATTATACTGTAATTGTTATCAGGTGGGTTTTTCACCCAACATCATACTGTAATTGTTATCTGGTGGGTTTTTCACCCAACATCATACTGTAATTGTTATCTATATGTTTTTTACCCAACATCATACTGTAATTGTTATCAGGTGGGTTTTTCACCCAACATCATACTGTAATTGTTATCAGGTGGGTTTTTCACCCAACATTATACTGTAATTGTTATATGGTGGGTTTTTCACCCAACATCATACTGTAATTGTTATCTATAGGTTTTTCACCCAACATTATACTGTAATTGTTATCTGGTGGGTTTTTCACCCAACATCATACTGTAATTGTTATCAGGTGGGTTTTTCACCCAACATTATACTGTAATTGTTATCAGGTGGGTTTTTCACCCAACATTATACTGTAATTGTTATCAGGTGGGTTTTTCACCCAACATCATACTGTAATTGTTATCAGGTGGGTTTTTCACCCAACATCATACTGTAATTGTTATCAGGTGGGTTTTTCACCCAACATCATACTGTAATTGTTATCTATATGTTTTTTACCCAACATCATACTGTAATTGTTATCAGGTGGGGTTTTCACCCAACATCATACTGTAATTGTTATCTATAGGTTTTTTACCCAACATCATACTGTAATTGTTATCAGGTGGGGTTTTCACCCAACATCATACTGTAATTGTTATCTATAGGTTTTTTACCCAACATCATACTGTAATTGTTATCAGGTGGGTTTTTCACCCAACATCATACTGTAATTGTTATCTATAGGTTTTTTACCCAACATCATACTGTAATTGTTATCAGGTGGGTTTTTCACCCAACATCATACTGTAATTGTTATCTATAGGTTTTTTACCCAACATCATACTGTAATTGTTATCAGGTGGGTTTTTCACCCAACATCATACTGTAATTGTTATCTGGTGGGTTTTTCACCCAACATCATACTGTAATTGTTATCAGGTGGGTTTTTCACCCAACATTATACTGTAATTGTTATCTATAGGTTTTTTACCCAACATCATACTGTAATTGTTATCAGGTGGGTTTTTCACCCAACATCATACTGTAATTGTTATCTATAGGTTTTTTACCCAACATCATACTGTAATTGTTATCAGGTGGGTTTTTCACCCAACATCATACTGTAATTGTTATCAGGTGGGTTTTTCACCCAACATCATACTGTAATTGTTATCAGGTGGGTTTTTCACCCAACATCATACTGTAATTGTTATCTATAGGTTTTTTACCCAACATCATACTGTAATTGTTATCAGGTGGGTTTTTCACCCAACATCATACTGTAATTGTTATCTATAGGTTTTTCACCCAACATCATACTGTAATTGTTATCAGGTGGGTTTTTCACCCAACATCATACTGTAATTGTTATCTATAGGTATTTTACCCAACATCATACTGTAATTGTTATCAGGTGGGGTTTTCACCCAACATCATACTGTAATTGTTATCTATAGGTTTTTTACCCAACATCATACTGTAATTGTTATCAGGTGGGGTTTTCACCCAACATCATACTGTAATTGTTATCTATAGGTTTTTCACCCAACATCATACTGTAATTGTTATCTGGTGGATTTTTTCCCCAACACTGATGTCCACTGATGTGGACTTTGTGTATATGTTTGTGTGAGTGTGTTAGAAGGGGGGGGGGGGGTAGGCATGGTGTAATAATAATAATATACAGATATTTATATAGTGCTTTTTATCAAGCACAAAACGTTTTACAATCTCTTTATTGAAACACTCACAGACATACACAGACGCACACTCACACACACAAACACACCCACCAGATACGCACACATGTACGTACGTGCACGCACGCGAGTGAACACATTCTTGCACACAGACATACCCACACACATTTTATCAAACGCACAAAAACACATTCTCACTGAAACGCACACGCAAACACACACACACACACAAGCATACACTTGTACAAACACACGTGCACGCGCGCACACCACAACAACAACATACAGTATTTATACGGCGCTGAATCGTGATATAAATAAAATCAAAGCGCACACACACATTGGAGCATTCATAACGCATACAAACCAAAACGCAATTCAAAGCGAACACACACGTATGACATAAATGGAATACAGCAGTAACAGACCTAAAGACAAGAGAGAGAAGAGAAAGAGGGGGGCACAGGTGGTTTTGAGGTTATATTTCAAAGCAGAAAGGGTCTGTCGCTGACGGTGGGAAAAAATAAGTTTGTTCCAGGAGGTCGGTTCTGAGACAGCAAAAGAGTGCCGACCAACAGTTGAAAGCTTATACCTAGGGATCTGGAGAGAAAGAGGGTCAGAAACTGAACGTAAAGTGCAAGCTGGCATATAAATGGAAATACACACACACACACACACATACACACAAAAAGCAATTGTACAAAAAAGCAATTAAAATAATTTTTTATTACAAGTTCACTTACCTATGAAGGCTACAAACAACTGGATATACTAACTTTTGATGACAGACTTTTCCTCAACAAGGTAATCTGCGTGCATAATATTGTTAACAGGAGTGCTCCAAAAAAGATAACAGACAAATTTAAGACAAACACAAGCAGACACACCCATTTGCTCTTATTCCCTCGACCAAATAATAATCTATTCAAATCTAGTCTCCTCTACTAGGGTGGAGATTTAGGGGGGGGGGGGGGGGGGGGGGGGACACACATAAAAAACAATAACTACTTCAAGAAAAAAATTAAAATATATCTCTATAACAGGACATAATCGATTACTTTATTTTCCCTTTATTTGAAATAATGGAAACATACAGAAAATATTTTGGTAAGTAATTGTGATGTTTTCAATATTTCATTGTTGATGTTAATGGGATGGAAGTTCAGTTTAACGTCGCGTATCGGCTTTCGCCATGTACGACGGGCTGAACAAACCAACCAGGGTATAAACAAAAATTTATGTTCCTGAATCACTGTCTTAGCCAAAAGGCCGAGAAGCGATCAGAATTGACCTTATTTGATGTTAATGTATATATTGTACATAATATACTACTCACCCAGTCCCCATTCTCCTTCCTGTTTTTTTGAATGTTTGCTTGTTTCTTTAATCAATTGTTTATTTGTTATTTTTTTCCTTTTCTTGTTCGCTACTTGGGAATGTTTAGTTCTTTATTTTTCTTTACATATTTTTTAATGGATGGCTTGTTGAAAAAAAAGCATGTCATTTGCTTATACAATGTTCCCATCTGGAAATATAATTTTGACTTGACTTGACACACAAACACACACTCCAACTCACAGACACATACATGATACTCACACACACACACACTCCCGCTCTCTCTAGCCGAACACAACTCTCCTGTGCACACATATACTCATACTCATGCAAGCACTCATACCCACACAGCTCTAAGTGTAGTAAGTCAGTGCATGTACAACAAAGAACTTACCAGGTAATAAATCAATACAGTAGAACCTCCCTTATAAGACCTCCCATTATAAGACTCCCTCCCATATCAGACCTACTTCTCTGAGACATCGCCCTTCTTTGTCAGTATTAAAATCACCTCCCTTATAAGACCCCTCCCTTTAAGACCCCTCCCTTATAAGACCCCTCCCTATTAAGACCTTATTTGGGATGATTTTTGAAGGTCTTATAAGGGAGGTTCCACTGTAGCAAAGATATTCTAAAAGGGTAAGATGGATTACTTAAGAACTCGGCGAACCGGGCTGATAGAGTTATCGTTAGTGGCGACAGTACACCATTCACAGTGGAGGCTATCCAAAAACTCAGACTGGAACTTGAACAGAGAATTCGACTGGCCTATCGATGTGTAAAATGTGTCCTGTTTAAAAGGGACATAACCAGTGTTTCTATCCTCACTTCTCATATAGGGAAAAGAGACCGGATGCTTATCTTCCCCTATACAGTATCTTTGACTGTACTGAGAAATACTTTGAAGTGATAAAGGAGGATGTGCCTCGGTTGATTTGTGTGTTTCTGTAATGTAACTTCTTCTTCTTCTTCTTCATTCGCTCAGACAGTTTCCTGTCATACGAGCGTAGATGCATCATGCTGCCATTATGCGCATAACTAAGAAATAGTTAGGCCCAGCTTTGCCGGACTTCGGCTGAAGAAATCTCTGTAAGAATTTATAGACAAAAGGCAGGAGAATGGACCAGTGAGATAGAAAGATAGCAGGTGACAGTAAGCAAAGGGAAAAGGCAGAGTCAAAGAGAATGACAGAATTAGAGGAAGTTACAAGCACAGAACTTCCAGAAGGTGGAGGAACTATTTGTACAAAAGATCCCCTGGTATCCCCACGGGGGATTTAATGTAACTGATAAGCCGACTTTGGTTCATATTGATGTGATTTGTTAATCTTGTTGCCATTTCATTAAGCTTGATACCACATGTTATTTTTTTCTTAGCCATTCCATTCAACTATTGTATTCGTGTTGTAATGTTCATGTAGTTTTGGGAGCTTTATCATGGTAAAGTTTACCTGTTGTCTTATGTACAATCCACAATAGCACCATTTCAACAAAAAAACACAGTCTCTTTATTGTCCATTGGCATTATACAACGTACAAGGAAACCTGTCTTCCACCGTGTAAAATAAAATGAGATATATCAAAATAAAAGTATTAATTAAAAACATGAATTTAACATTTAAACAAATATGTAACTCTTAAACCACACCCAATCATTCATCTGCACTCCGCTATCTTGCTCACTCATCATGCAACCCACCACTTCTGCCTTCATTTGTTTATTTTCTTCCATCTTTTTTTCTTTTCTTTTTTTCTTGTTCCTCTTTTTTTCTCTCCCTTTTTTCCCCCATGGCTGTCTTTCATCCTT
The DNA here is from genome assembly GCA_017654935.2 of Phymorhynchus buccinoides. Classification (NCBI taxonomy): domain Eukaryota; kingdom Metazoa; phylum Mollusca; class Gastropoda; order Neogastropoda; family Raphitomidae; genus Phymorhynchus; species Phymorhynchus buccinoides. The sequence goes on from CM065694.1 coordinate 38,880,411, forward strand.
TGGTCTGTGTGTGTGACTAAGATGGACATTTCCAAGAGCCTTAAGTGTTGTTGTTTGATACAAAAATGTCGGTTTCTGTGTGACCTAGTGTTTAGTGTACTGACACATTCATACCGTGTAGCTGGTGTGTGTGTATTTATGTGTATGTGTGTGTGCGCGGATTCTCAGACATCCCAACTCCCTGTCAGTTTTCAAAACCAACCTAAAATCCCATCCGTTCTCTGAACACTACTGTCCACCATGATCAGTTTGTGTGAATGAAAGCGTGTGCAGATGAGGAAGGGCATGGGAAAGGTGGGAGACAGAAAGTCTGTGTGGTTGTGTGTGTGTGCATGCGTGCAGGCATGTGTGTGTGTGTATGTGTGTGTGCATACATGTGTAGGCATAGGTGTGTGCGTGTGTGTGTGCATGCATGTATGTATGTATGTGTGCATGCGTATGAGCGCGAGCATGAGTATTGATGTTCTTTGGTGAAATGTAAGGCGCCATGAGAAGCTAGCATGGAATATGCGCTATGCAAGCTTTCTTTATTATTATTAAAATTTTAATTTTATTATGTACATGTACTTATTTTTTATTTAAGTCACTGTTCAAAGACCATTTTATGAGAGACCATATTTTTGATAATTTATCATTATTTTCATGGCAACGACGACGAAAATGGTGTTTTACGTCCTCTTGGTCTGAATCAGACACATATGGGACATTTGTAAATACAAATATGGTGGGAACAATACTGGAGGCAATGCCCGGAGGCAGTACGAAACCAGTAAAGTCCCGATTTTTTTATTAATACAGATAGGTGTAGCGGTAACCACGCCTCGGTTAAACCTCATCGGCTATGGCACCGCTACAAGTATGATGATAATATAATTCGTTCATTATTTTCCTGCCAGATTGTCTTTTTGATATTGTGTACAATATTTCAGAAATAGTATGCCTTTTTGCAGTCCTATTTGTGGCATACTACAGAATTATGTTCATATCAGATCATCTGCTTCTTGATATTGCATTTACAATTTCAGAAGTTGTATGCCTTCTTACAGTCCTATTCGTGTTGTACAGTGGAACCTCCCTTATAAGACCTCCCATTATAAGACTCCCTCCCACATAAGACCTACTTCTCTGAGACATTGACCTTCTTTGTAGGTATTATTAGTATTAGGTACTTTATAGTCACAGAGGCGTCTCTGTGAAATTCGGGTTGCTCCCACCTGGAGAGCGCGTCGTAGCCAGAGGCGCGCCACCCAATTTAAAAAAAAAAAAAATTTGCATGCGATTTTTTGTCACTGTGGGGGGGGGGGGGGGGGGGGGGGGGGGGGGGGGGGGGGGGGGGGGGGGGGGGGGGGGGGGGGGGGGGGGGGTGTACATTTTTACCAAATGACAACTTTTTCGTTGCCACTGGGTTTAACGTATGCTAAGTGCATGGGCACACGGGACCTCGGTTTATCGTCTCATCCGAAAGACTCCACGTTCAGACCGTTAAGGCCTAGTGCAGAATGAGAGGAAAAATCCCCTGTACCCAGGTTCGAACTCGGGTTTACTTGACACGAAGCGAACGTGATACCACTGTGCCACTCTATTAAGACCCCTCCATTGTAAGATCTCATTTTGGACGATTTTTTAAAGAGGTTCCACTCAAATCGTTTGCTTCTTGATATTGTGTATGCAAATTCAAAAGTTTTATGCCTTCTTACAAATCTATTTGAAAAACTGTGATAAGTAATTAATGTTCTTAATGGTAGCAGTACTTATATATAAAATGTGCGTTCATATAGAGCTGTCCATTTTTGCAAATGTATACTGGTCTATCTGTTGATTTTTCTTTTTTCTTTTTTTCCCTTAAATCTGGGATAAAAGGAAATGAAAGCTTGGTGCTTATGGCATAGCTTTTTTTTATTTTATAAATCTGCTGTAACATTTGAATGACATTTGTATGTCAGATTTCAGTGATCTGAGATATCCTCTGTGAAATTCAGAAACCTTGTATGTCAATTTTGGTAGTTTTGAGAAAAATGAAAAAAAACTGTTTTAAAAATTAACCGCGTTTACCACAATTTATTAACTATGATGAATATGTTGTTCAAGACATTGCGAGTTTAGTCCTGCATTTTGTTAAAATTACTCTCTTTTCTTTTGGATACTTGAACAGAACGAAGTTACGAGTTGTTTGTCCTTTAGTAGATCTGAATTTGGGACTTACGAGTTTTTCTTCAATTTACACAACCTCATTTACCCCAGATAGAAAGTCGTTAGAGATATGAGCTTTTGGTGGAATGTGGCGGGAAAAATGAGAGAGCTGACTATGTATCTAACTCAAACCCCCCCAAAATTGAGATACGAGGTTTTTGAATTTCACCGACGATATGTTAGACTGGGCATGTGTTCGGTATTTTGGTTGTGAGAGAAAATGGAGTTTTACGTCCTCTTGGTCTGAATCAGACACATATGGGACATTATGTAAATACAAATATGGTTGGAACAATACTGGAGGCAGTGCCCGGAGGCAGTACGAAACCAGTAAAGTCCCGATTTTAAAAATTAATACAGATAGCTGTAGCGGTGACCACGCCTCGGTTGAACCTCATCGGCTATGGCACCGCCACAAGTAGTAAGCGATCATGGGTATTTTGGTTGTGGGTGGTGGTGGATCTTTTAATGTGTGAATTTTAACATTGTTTTTCTCTCCCATAATTGACCCTCTTGGGGATTGCGCTTTGTTCAGCTGAATGTCACATTTTGTGATAATGTTGATATATGTGATGGCAGCCTTTCCATATCCTTTAGGAAGGCCTTTTTCTTAACTTTGATTTAAAAATGAAATGTACAAAGTTGACATTTGCCTTCAGACAATCTATCTATACCTATATAATACAATTGATTTGGCGTCCGTCTGTCTGTATGTTTGTTTGTCCGCCCTATAACTCATGAATCGCTTCAAATTTTGTGTGGTGGTGTATCATAGTGCATAGGTGGTCCTGTATAAAAAAAATTGTGGCCATGCTGACCTTGACCTTGAAAACCTAAATTTCGTTTAGGGGCCATATCTTTTATAATTTGGACTTGCAGACTTCAAATTGACTTGTGGTAGTTCTGAATATGGGGTACCTATCAAGGTCAAGAACATTGGTAGACCTTGAAAGTGGTTAGGGTCTATACAAAATTAAATCTTGCACATTTTTGCTTGACAGAATTGCTGTAAATTTTGTGTGGTAGTGTATCACCTAGAGTAGAAGATACCTGAACATAAGTTATTGACGTGCTGACTTTGACCTTGAAAACAAAATTTTTCTTCTTTACGCTATATATTTCATGTCTGAGCTGTATCTCATGAACTGGTGTACAGAATGGCTTCAAATTTTGTGTGGTGGTGTATCATGTTGCAGGATGGTCCATTAAAAATTATAAAAAAAACATAACCACGCCGATCTTGACTTTCAAGTTTGACCGTGAACTCAAAAAACCTTCTTGAGGCCATATCTTTCATACCGTTTGTCTTACAATGTTCAAACTTGGTTGGGGGTGGATTGGCTAATGGTCAAGGTCAAGGACCTTGGTGTTTTAGCCATATCTTTCACGTTTTTGCAGTTACTTACAGGCTTCATTGTTGGTAGACTGGTAAAAGGTCATGTGTTACGTGGAAAAATTAGAACCATGCTGACCTTGACCTTCAAATTTGGCCTTGAAAAGCTTCTTTTTTTTGTTGAGGTCATATCTTTCTTACCTTTGGACTTACAATGTTCAGACTCAGTATGTGGTTGAATTGGCTAATGATGATTAAGAATATTGGGTACTGATGAAAGTTCAATGTCAAGGTCAAGGACGTATATAGGCTTTGAGCGTTTCAAATTGGTGTTTTGACCATATCTTTCACATATTTGCAGTTATAGGCTTCAAAGTTGGCAGGCTAGTAGACTGGCTCAAGATCATGTGTGGTGCAATGTATTTATTATCTTAATGACTTTGAGCTTCAGATTTTAGCAGTGATTATAGTTCGGACATCATTGAGTTTAAATCCACATAACCATATATATTCTTGATCAGCCTGACCTAAGGAATACAGTGGGAGACAATTTTGAAACCACTTGACTTTGACTTTTGACCTTGAGGCTGATATATGAAAATGAGATGTATCTCGAGAACTACTGGAAGGCATTACTTCAGATTTTGTTTGGAGGTGTATGCTTCAAAATACCCGGGAGATATTTTGAAGTAGCCATGCGATGCAACGCACTCCAAAACAGGTGCTCATCGTTTAAAAAACGTGAAGCGTAGCAAGCGGGGCATAGCTGCTAGTAGATGACATTAATATAGCTGGATATCAGTTGACCCCCTTTTCCTTTTTCAAGAGGGGCCCAGCCACCATCTTGGGATAAAGTTAACTATGTTGTGTGTGCGTGCCAATTTTACATATCAAATTATCCATGTGTGTGTGGAGGGAGGGAGGGGGTGTTGAGAAAGAGAGCCTCGGGTTAAAGCCAGAAAGGTGCTATCGCAAAATAAATGAAGGAGGCTGATGCAGAGCTTCAGGGTGATTTGACCCCTCATTTTGTGCAGCCATGCATCATCTGACCCATGAAGTATGCAATAAATTTTAAGTATAATACAACAGTGACACGTTATTGGCCCTCACAACTTTATAAACAAGTAATGTCCCATATGGTCTTTTTAAGAGCGGGAGGACGTAAAGCTTTAACTTTGGTTATTGGCTCATTATTTTGGAACTTGACCCATCATTTCTGCAATCAGGGGTCATTTGACCGGTGAAGTTTGAAAACAATATGAAGCTCTGCTGATACAACGAGAGAGAGAGAGAGAGAGAGAGAGACCTTTTTTTCCCCCTGTGGCTTTGTGTGAAGATTTCTTTGTTGTTTTACTGACTGTTTGCTGACAATGTTTGGGTTTACCGGTGTTTTCCACTGTGTACACTGTAGCATGCAAATCTGTCGCTCGTGCAAATCTGTCGCTCGCTACTATGAGAGTGTGTATTTGCGACATTCACAAATTTCACTTTTTCCGTACTTGAACCATTTACCTAACCCTAACCCACTGAAAAAGTGAAATTTGTGGTTCATGCTGAATGTCGCAAAATGCCGCAAATACAGACTCTCATTAGGTAGCGAGCTGCAGATTTGCACGTGCACAGGTACTTTCGGTTATTCTGCTTAACTTTTTGGGGGGTGGTTTATGGTGCCATAGTTATTTTTAAAAAATTAATTATTGAAACAGTTGCTTGTGTGTATGCTTTTTAGTTTTAAATTCCTTCCATAACACTGTTATTTATAATATTCTTTTTTAGCAGCTATATACAAGAATAGTAATTGTTTTCGTTTTTGACAATGAGAAGTCATTCAGTGATAACAAACTTTACAAAAAGCTATATATATATGCCCGAAAATAAGCAAGTTTAAATCAAAAGAGAAAAAAAAAGATCAAATGCACTTATCTAACACAAAAACATTTGTGCATGTGTAAGTGTGTGCGTGCGCACGCACGCACGCACACGCACACACACACACACACACACACACACAAGCATGTACCCATTATTATGTACAGTTGCACTCACTCTTGGCTCACTCATTCTCTAATTTATTCATAAATCATCATTCACATTAAATTCGATTCATGCATAGGGTGCAACTCCCCAAAATGAAAAAAAATCTGAAAGGCAGGGGTCCAGGGACCCATGGCCCCGCAGGGTACAGGGGCAGAGCCCCGTCGGACGATTCAGTGGGGCAAGTTAAGAGAGAGAGATAACGAGACAGACAGACAGTTAAAAAAAAGCTTTGTGAAAGTATTACATTGCCTTTGTGAACTTCCAAGATAGAACCAAGTTCAAAACGCCCCAAATTGCTTGTGGTCAAAATTTCTTTTTGTGATGAATTAAAAAACAACTGAAGTTCAGTTTCTGGTAAAATTAAAAATACTGAAATCAGTTTAAAAATGAAAGAGTAGCACCCATGTTCATGTTAATATTTAGATCTATTTATGTACGCCTATTTTGAAAATAAAAGTTAATAAACAAACATTAATGTTTCTAATTGTTTTACAATGCTTGTGCCTCTATTCATGTGGATGTGGATGCGTGTGTCCTCTATCTGTCTCTATTGGTGTGTGTGTGTGTACATAGGCCTACATGCCTCTGTGTGTGTGTGTGTGTGTGTGTGTGTGTGCATGCATACATGCCTCTGTGTGTGTGTGTGTGTGTGTGTCAGTAGTTCTCAAAAGTTTGAGCGCTTTTTGGCGTTCCTCTGAAAGTTGAGAATATTTGATACTGAATTTGAGAAAGAAAAAAAAGGTAGGTCTAGCCAGAGCAGAGCCATTGATTCGAAATGTAGACAGTATTCCACCAGGACTGTGTTTCATCTCCACCGGATGCCTTGTGCACTGAAATCATGAGCTAGATCTATAAATTTCTTGGAAAATGGCTAGACTAGGCTATGTGTTCTTCTTCTTCTCTTGAGGGCCCACGGTCAATGAGCTGACCATTCTCAGATTCTGACTCCTTTTGAGGAAAAAAAAAAGACTGAAAAAGAGGGGTTCCGGTATTTATCCTAATTCCATGTTACGCAACAGATTCAGACTGAATATGCCACCCCCCATGCATTTCTCGGTTAATTGTATTTTTCCGTTTTTGCCTTTCTTACCATACATAAAGCTGTATTTTAGGAACATTTTTAGCTAATAACTTTTTTTGGAATACTAACCCTAACCCTAACCCTAACCCTAAACCTAACCCTACCCCCCCCACTATGTACTGCAGGTACACCGCGATTTGTCACGTTGTGTGGTTCGTTGCGTTTTTCCGTCTTATACGTTGGGGGGTAGGTTAGGGTTAGGGTTAGGGCTATTCCAAAAAAGGTTATTAGCTAAAAATGTTCCTAAAATACAGCTTTATGTATGGTAAGAAAGGCAATAACGGAAAAAAAATACAATTAACCGAGATAGGTAGGGGGGGTGGCACATCTTGACCTTTACCGTGTTTAGAAATGCTTCGGTTTCAAGCTTAATATAACATGCCCGCTTTTATAATACATTATAATCTTCGAAATGTCGAAAAATAGGCCTACGCTACAATACTCACTCGCGGTGAAAGAAAAAGATGAAAGTGAAACAGATGACAGTGCGTGTGGACGGAAATGATAGGTCTGAGTGTTCTGATAACAACCAATCAGAAACCCGTTTTCATAGCCAGATAGGCTGACATTATCTTCTGCTTCAGGGCCATTGTTACAGTTTTATTTTAGGATCAAATTACAGGTAAAATACTTTGTGTTCATTTGCCTGCAGTAATTAAGCGAAGAGGTTAGCCACATTTTAGGCTAGTGAATCACAATTCTAGTACCAACGACTCAGGATTCTCTGTTTTATATCTAAATTCAATCGGAATAATTTTGGACGCATCTTGAATTTCTAGAATATAACAGACCTAGACACAAGACGTTCAATGCTGCGCAGGGTCATCTCCAAATATGGAAAGTTGACGCCATTCGCGTGACAATGTCGGTTTTCAGAGAAAGTTTATAATTTGTATCTTTTAACCATTCAATCTCAAATGAAACTAGACTCTAATCCTAACCCTAACCCAAACCTTAAACCATCAATTACACACAAAATAAAACTTTCCTAAAAAATTGAGTGTTCCATGTTTGGAGATGATCATGTGCAATCTTGAACGCCTAGTGACCTAGACTGGCACAAGTGTAGATCTAGCTTCTCGATCGGTTGATCATCATTCAATCTGTAGACTACATGTTGACATCAACACTATCATCACAATATCACACTTACACACAGGTCTAGTCTACACCGTCTTTGCATCAACGTAAACATGCTGCCTGCTCATCAAATCATCTTTAGTCTAGGCCTAGCATAAATGCACTAGATCTAGATCTATCTAGTCTACTGTGTTGTCACATCATCAAAGCGTTATCAAATTGGCCTAATCAACATTGACATAATTGTGATGAATCTCTAGATCTATGCTACACCCAAGCCGAATGCGTGAAAGTAAACTACTAGTCTGTTCTAATTAGTAATGTAAAGTACCTTGTATACGACCCCCCCCCCCCCCCATCTAATTAGTAATGTAAAGTACCTTGTACGCGCCCGACCCCCATCAAGAAATCTGTCTGGACCAAAGTGGGGCAATGGGCATCGAAATCGGCCCAAAAAGTGTGGGAGGGAGTTTATTACGGTAAGTTACCTTATGCATGAACTATCTTCTCCAACACCTGGGTGAGGCGTGTACAGCGGTCATACGACAAACATAGTACACCAGCGGTGACAGACTCTCTCTCTCTCTCTATCTCTCTCTTCTCTCTCTCTTCTCATCTCTCTCTCTCTCCTCTCTCTCTCTCTCTCTCTCTCTCTTTTTTATTATTTTTATTTTTATCTTTAATATTACCTTTACTTGTGGCGGCGGGGCTAATCGGGACTTTACTGGATTCGTACTGCCTCCGGGCATTGCCTCAAGTATCGTTCCCACCATATTTGTATTTACAAATGTCCCATAGTGTCTGATTCAGACCAAGAGGACGAAAAACACCATTTTCGCGATCAGGGGGACGCTCCCCTTTTTAACATGAATATATATATATAAAACTGTCAAGTACAATTGAGAAAAAGGGCACATCCTCAAGTTTATACCCATATACTCATTCTTGCACACACACACACACACACACACACACACACACACACACACACACACACACACACTATAAAGGGCTTTATACCCCTTGACCACACCGTGAGACAACATCCTCAATGTGCCACCCCCCCTGCATTTCTCGGTTAATTTCCATTTTCCCGTTTTTGCCTTTCTTACCAAACATAAAGCTGTATTTTAGGAACATTTTCAGCTAATAACCTTTTTGGAATACTAACCCTAACCCTAACCCTAGCCCTAAACCTAACCCTACCCCCCACTATGTACTGCAGTACACCGCGATTTGTCACAGTTGTGGTTGGTTGCGTTTTTCCGTCTTATACAGTGGGAGGTAGGGTTAGGGTTAGGGCTAGGGTTAGGGTTAGGGTTAGTATTCCAAAAAGGTTATTAGCTAAAAATGTTCCTAAAATACAGCTTTATGTATGGTAAGAAAGGCAATAACGGAAAAATAGAATTAACCGAGAAATGTAGGGGGGGTGGCACATCTTGACCTTTACCCGTGATTTTTTTAGAATTTTGAACACAAATAATGGAGAATGAAGAGGACACAAGAGAGAAGGAAGAGGACACAAGAGAGAAGGAAGAGGACACAAGAGAGAAGGAAGAGGACACACAAGAGAAAGAAAAGGACACAAGAGAGAAGGAAGAGGACACAAGAGAGAAGGAAGAGGACACAAGAGAGAAGGAAGAGGACACAACGAACGCCGTCGAAGAACACGAACAAAGTCTAGACAGGTTATGAAGGCTGACTGGAACCCTCGCTTTCCGTGCTACCCCCATCCTCCTCCAAGCATTGCGATCGCTGTTCCTGTGGGAGCCAAGCATGCCGTGCCAAGTCCA
>CM065694.1:38890424-38912924 GCA_017654935.2 Phymorhynchus buccinoides
CCCCCCCCCCAATTCGACTCATGTGCAAGAGACATTTCTGAAGAATCTGCCAAACAAGTTTTTATTAAAAATGGGGGGGAAAACATGATGGAGAGATATAAAGATTTTTTTGTTACTTGACTTTGACAGTCCTTTTAATTTTGACTCGACACATTCAGGCATCAGAATTGTCAGAGGATCAGAGGATTAAGAATTTCTGACAGAGGATTGACTTGTCTTGTCAGAGGTTTTGCCTTTTTATTCAGTGTTATCCTTTGTGTTAAATAGCATTTTAAAGCGATTTTTCACCATATTAAGCATTTCTGCTCATGTTGGGAACTGTGTTGTCCCTCTACAGTCTGGGGCCCTTGGTGGCCCTTTTACCGCGGTTTTCAGAGGATTGGACTTCAGACCATTCTGATGCCTGACATTTCCACTACATAATCTCTCCCAAAAAAATGTCACCCATCCGTCATTTATTCTTTGAGCTTAGAAATTCAAAGCGCACTAAAAATGTGCTTACTGCTAACTGGAAATGTACTGACACTGAATAGTGTTTTGTCTGAATTTCAGTGGCCGTAGGGACGTTGGCAGTCATTGTCGTCGTGGTCCTAGCTGTGGTGGTCATCAGGTACGTACGTCGCAACAAGAACGTCTCCGCATCCTACAAGAGAACCTTTTCCAGAGCGGGCTCCGCAGACGACTTGGTGGAGGATGGAACGGTGGTCCTCAGCGATGAAGAACTGTAATATATCAAAAATAATTATCAAATATTTGACTTTTTTTTTATATTACAATATTATTTTTTATTTTTTATTATTTTTTTATTATGAAAATTTAAAAAATTGCAGCAATTGTGTGTTAGATGGTCCATATTTTTCATCCTCTAAATTGTTAAAACTTTACTTTTTCATATTACAAATGTTACAGTTAAGGCTCAATTTATTGCTTTGAACATTCCAACAAGGCAACAAAATGGTTTGCTTACAGCGATCATCTGAAAATATATGTGATCCAGCACCACGGAAGGGACATTAAGTCACTGAGCTAGTTTCTCACAACAGGCTTGCAAAGTCAAAAATATCATTTTTTGGTCAATTTTGAGTTATGGGTATTTTCGTGTTCTCTTAACATCTTATCTTTCATATTTATAAAGGATAATCTTTAATATGGTCTCGTGTTTTAAAACGTGTAGGTCAATGCATTTTCTTCAGCTAGGCTTAGACTTTAAATGTTTTCTCAAAATGGCCGATGATCACTGTACTAACTTTAAATGCTCATAACTCTGGAATGGAAAAAGATACAAGAATGGTTCTTGTATCATTAGAGAGAGAATTGTCTGAAATTTCTCAAATGTATAATTTTCTCAGAATGGTCAGTTTGACACTTAATGTCCCTTTCGTGGGGCTGGGTCACATATTTGTCTCTGTAGAAAATTGTAACAGAAGAGGTGTGTGTGTGTTTTTCTTGTTGTTGTTGTTGTTTGGTTTGTGTTTTTGTGTGTGTGTGTGTTAATGGGTTTTTTTAAACTTCACATGTATTGCATCCTGGCATCGGAATATTAAATTGATATTTTTGTGATATACAGTGAGTGCCTTTGACCTTAACTTTAAAAACAAATCAATGCCAAATTAGATGTGTGTTGGTATGTTAGTGTTTGCTGCACACTGGTGTAGGTACCATATTTTTCGTACTACAGTGGAATCCGCTTAATCGGAATACACTTTTGGGACCAGGAAAAATATGGCCGATAAAGCGAATCGGCCGATAAAACGAACATCGAGATACTGTATGACGCAATTATGCAAGTCAAAAGCAATGACGTCAAAATTAAATGTTGCAGTTCAAATTCAAATTCTTTCCCTTTTTGTGATGTGTGTGTGTTTATTAATCCTACAACTTGACAGAAGCACGAGTAAAAGACAATGATTTTGTTTTCTTGAGTGATTTTAACGCCATGCAGGGTCTTTCAATTGACAACAGCTCACCTTCCAACTTCACACTCAACCATGTAAACGTCAAAAGCGTGTTGTCAGTTTGTCTGCCTCTGAAAAATTAGAAAGAAAAAGTGGCCAATAAAGCGAAATTGAAGATTTCAGCTTTGGCCGTAAAAACGAACAAAATAACACATGCTTAAGAAGAAAAAATTCTGTTCCAGAGGAAATTGGCCGATTAAGCGGCTTTGGACGATTAATCCGATGGCCAATTAAAACGGATTCCACTGTATAAGGCGATACTTTTTTCCCAGACTGAGACCCCTGCGCCTTATAATATGACTACTAAAATAGTAAGAAAATATAATAACAGAATCTGAATGTTGTGTGAAAAATTGGGGCGGGGTGTGCGCCTTATAATCAGGTGTGCCATATAGTCCGAAAAATACGGTAGGTATATAAGTATAGGGACTAGATAGGCTGTGAAGCCTTTAAACGTCCCATCATTGTTTTACATATTCAAGATTCTAATGTTAGTTCTAGAAAAATTCATAAACAATTTCAGTTCAGAGTGTCTAGTTTGGTGTGTTGAACTGTATGCAAAAACATCCATTAAACTAAAGTCTGTGTCATCAATCTTATTGATTATTTTATATCATTGAATCAGGTCGCCTCTAAATCTTCTGTATTTTAATTAGGGAAAATTTAGATCTCTAAGTATTTCTTTATATGGTAGGTTGGCAATTTCCTTTACTAATTTAGTAGCTCTTCTTTGAACTTTTTCTATATCCACAGATTGACGTTTTAAAAATGGCTGCCAAATAATGTTCTCATATGATGATAGTTGAATTAGCTTTATTGATTGATGTTTGTACATGTTTATCAAATGTTAGGTTTTTGTCAAAAATAACGCCAAAATCTTTTTCATATTCACAACTATATATAATATTAGTTCATTATTTCTATTTACATCCCCTTTCATACTGTAATTGTTATCTGGTGGGTTTATTCCACTAACATCATACTGTAATTGTTATCTGGTGGGTTTATTCCCCTAACATCATACTGTAATTGTTATCTGGTGGGTTTATTCCCCTAACATCATACTGTAATTGTTATCTATAGGTTTTTCACCCAACATCATACTGTAATTGTTATCAGGTGGGTTTTTCACCCAACATCATACTGTAATTGTTATCAGGTGGGTTTTTCACCCAACATCATACTGTAATTGTTATCTGGTGGGTTTTTCACCCAACATCATACTGTAATTGTTATCAGGTGGGTTTTTCACCCAACATCATACTGTAATTGTTATCAGGTGGGTTTTTCACCCAACATCATACTGTAATTGTTATCAGGTGGGTTTTTCACCCAACATCATACTGTAATTGTTATCAGGTGGGTTTTTCACCCAACATCATACTGTAATTGTTATCTGGTGGGTTTTTCACCCAACATCATACTGTAATTGTTATCAGGTGGGTTTTTCACCCAACATCATACTGTAATTGTTATCTGGTGGGTTTTTCACCCAACATAATACTGTAATTGTTATCAGGTGGGTTTTTCACCCAACATAATACTGTAATTGTTATCAGGTGGGTTTTTCACCCAACATTATACTGTAATTGTTATCTGGTGGGTTTTCACCCAACATCATAGTATTCATACTGTAATTGTTATCTGGTGGGTTTTTCACCCAACATCATACTGTAATTGTTATCTATAGGTTTTTCACCCAACATCATACTGTAATTGTTATCAGGTGGGTTTTTCACCCAACATTATACTGTAATTGTTATCTGGTGGGTTTTTCACCCAACATCATACTGTAATTGTTATCAGGTGGGTTTTTCACCCAACATTATACTGTAATTGTTATCTGGTGGGTTTTTCACCCAACATCATACTGTAATTGTTATCTGGTGGGTTTTTCACCCAACATTATACTGTAATTGTTATCTATATGTTTTTCACCCAACATCATACTGTAATTGTTATCAGGTGGGTTTTTCACCCAACATTATACTGTAATTGTTATCTATAGGTTTTTCACCCAACATCATACTGTAATTGTTATCTGGTGGGTTTTTCACCCAACATCATACTGTAATTGTTATCAGGTGGGGTTTTCACCCAACATCATACTGTAATTGTTATCTATATGTTTTTCACCCAACATCATACTGTAATTGTTATCAGGTGGGTTTTTCACCCAACATCATACTGTAATTGTTATCTATATGTTTTTTACCCAACATCATACTGTAATTGTTATCAGGTGGGTTTTTCACCCAACATCATACTGTAATTGTTATCAGGTGGGTTTTTCACCCAACATCATACTGTAATTGTTATCTGGTGGGTTTTTCACCCAACATCATACTGTAATTGTTATCAGGTGGGTTTTTCACCCAACATCATACTGTAATTGTTATCAGGTGGGTTTTTCACCCAACATTATACTGTAATTGTTATCTATAGGTTTTTCACCCAACATTATACTGTAATTGTTATCAGGTGGGTTTTTCACCCAACATCATACTGTAATTGTTATCTGGTGGGTTTTTCACCCAACATCATACTGTAATTGTTATCTATATGTTTTTCACCCAACATCATACTGTAATTGTTATCAGGTGGGTTTTTCACCCAACATCATACTGTAATTGTTATCAGGTGGGTTTTTCACCCAACATTATACTGTAATTGTTATATGGTGGGTTTTTCACCCAACATCATACTGTAATTGTTATCTATAGGTTTTTCACCCAACATTATACTGTAATTGTTATCTGGTGGGTTCTTCACCCAACATCATACTGTAATTGTTATCAGGTGGGTTTTTCACCCAACATTATACTGTAATTGTTATCAGGTGGGTTTTTCACCCAACATTATACTGTAATTGTTATCAGGTGGGTTTTTCACCCAACATCATACTGTAATTGTTATCAGGTGGGTTTTTCACCCAACATCATACTGTAATTGTTATCAGGTGGGTTTTTCACCCAACATCATACTGTAATTGTTATCTATATGTTTTTTACCCAACATCATACTGTAATTGTTATCAGGTGGGGTTTTCACCCAACATCATACTGTAATTGTTATCTATAGGTTTTTTACCCAACATCATACTGTAATTGTTATCAGGTGGGGTTTTCACCCAACATCATACTGTAATTGTTATCTATATGTTTTTTACCCAACATCATACTGTAATTGTTATCAGGTGGGGTTTTCACCCAACATCATACTGTAATTGTTATCTATAGGTTTTTTACCCAACATCATACTGTAATTGTTATCAGGTGGGGTTTTCACCCAACATCATACTGTAATTGTTATCTATAGGTTTTTCACCCAACATCATACTGTAATTGTTATCAGGTGGGTTTTTCACCCAACATCATACTGTAATTGTTATCTGGTGGGTTTTTCACCCAACATCATACTGTAATTGTTATCAGGTGGGTTTTTCACCCAACATCATACTGTAATTGTTATCTATAGGTTTTTTACCCAACATCATACTGTAATTGTTATCAGGTGGGTTTTTCACCCAACATCATACTGTAATTGTTATCTATAGGTTTTTTACCCAACATCATACTGTAATTGTTATCAGGTGGGTTTTTCACCCAACATCATACTGTAATTGTTATCAGGTGGGTTTTTCACCCAACATCATACTGTAATTGTTATCAGGTGGGTTTTTCACCCAACATCATACTGTAATTGTTATCTATAGGTATTTTACCCAACATCATACTGTAATTGTTATCAGGTGGGGTTTTCACCCAACATCATACTGTAATTGTTATCTATAGGTTTTTTACCCAACATCATACTGTAATTGTTATCAGGTGGGTTTTTCACCCAACATCATACTGTAATTGTTATCTATAGGTATTTTACCCAACATCATACTGTAATTGTTATCAGGTGGGTTTTTCACCCAACATCATACTGTAATTGTTATCTATAGGTTTTTTACCCAACATCATACTGTAATTGTTATCAGGTGGGTTTTTCACCCAACATCATACTGTAATTGTTATCTATAGGTTTTTCACCCAACATCATACTGTAATTGTTATCTGGTGGATTTTTTCCCCAACACTGATGTCCACTGATGTGGACTTTGTGTATATGTTTGTGTGAGTGTGTTGGAAGGGGGGGGGGGGGTAGGCATGGTGTAATAATAATAATATACAGATATTTATATAGTGCTTTTTATCAAGCACAAAACGTTTTACAATCTCTTTATTGAAACACTCACAGACATACACAGACGCACACTCACACACACAAACACACCCACCAGATACGCACACATGTACGTACGTGCACGCACGCGAGTGAACACATTCTTGCACACAGACATACCCACACACATTTTATCAAACGCACAAAAACACATTCTCACTGAAACGCACACGCAAACACACACACACACACAAGCATACACTTGTACAAACACACGTGCACGCGCGCACACCACAACAACAACATACAGTATTTATACGGCGCTGAATCTTGATATAAATAAAATCAAAGCGCACACACACATTGTTAGCATTCATAACGCATTCAAACCAAAACGCAATTCAAAGCGAACACACACGTATGACATAAATGGAATACAGCAGTAACAGACCTAAAGACAAGAGAGAGAAGAGAAAGAGGGGGGCACAGGTGGTTTTGAGGTTATATTTCAAAGCAGAAAGGGTCTGTCGCTGACGGTGGGAAAAAATAAGTTTGTTCCAGGAGGTCGGTTCTGAGACAGCAAAAGAGTGCCGACCAACAGTTGAAAGCTTCTACCTAGGGATCTGGAGAGAAAGAGGGTCAGAAACTGAACGTAAAGTGCAAGCTGGCATATAAATGGAAATACACACACACACACACATACACACAAAAAGCAATTGTACAAAAAAGCAATTAAAATAATTTTATTACAAGTTCACTTACCTATGAAGGCTACAAACAACTGGATATACTAACTTTTGATGACAGACTTTTCCTCAACAAGGTAATCTGCGTGCATAATATTGTTAACAGGAGTGCTCCAAAAAAGATAACAGACAAATTTAAGACAAACACAAGCAGACACACCCATTTGCTCTTATTCCCTCGACCAAATAATAATCTATTCAAATCTAGTCTCCTCTATTCGGGTGGAGATTTAGGGGGGGGGGACACATAAAAAACAATAACTACTTCAAGAAAAAAATTAAAATATATCTCTATAACAGGACATAATCGATTACTTTATTTTCCCTTTATTTGAAATAATGGAAACATACAGAAAATATTTTGGTAAGTAATTGTGATGTTTTCAATATTTCATTGTTGATGTTAATGGGATGGAAGTTCAGTTTAACGTCGCGTATCGGCTTTCGCCATGTACGACGGGCTGAACAAACCAACCAGGGTATAAACAAAAACTTTATGTTCCTGAATCACTGTCTTAGCCAAAAGGCCGAGAAGCGATCAGAATTGACCTTATTTGATGTTAATGTATATATTGTACATAATATACTACTCACCCAGTCCCCATTCTCCTTCCTGTTTTTTTGAATGTTTGCTTGTTTCTTTAATCAATTGTTTATTTGTTATTTTTTTCCTTTTCTTGTTCGCTACTTGGGAATGTTTAGTTCTTTATTTTTCTTTACATATTTTTTAATGGATGGCTTGTTGAAAAAAAAAGCATGTCATTTGCTTATACAATGTTCCCATCTGGAAATATAATTTTGACTTGACTTGACACACAAACACACACTCCAACTCACAGACACATACATGATACTCACACACACACACACTCCCGCTCTCTCTAGCCGAACACAACTCTCCTGTGCACACATATACTCATACTCATGCAAGCACTCATACCCACACAGCTCTAAGTGTAGTAAGTCAGTGCATGTACAACAAAGAACTTACCAGGTAATAAATCAATACAGTAGAACCTCCCTTATAAGACCTCCCATTATAAGACTCCCTCCCATATCAGACCTACTTCTCTGAGACATCGCCCTTCTTTGTCAGTATTAAAATCACCTCCCTTATAAGACCCCTCCCTTTAAGACCCCTCCCTTATAAGACCCCTCCCTATTAAGACCTTATTTGGGATGATTTTTGAAGGTCTTATAAGGGAGGTTCCACTGTAGCAAAGATATTCTAAAAGGGTAAGATGGATTACTTAAGAACTCGGCGAACCGGGCTGATAGAGTTATCGTTAGTGGCGACAGTACACCATTCACAGTGGAGGCTATCCAAAAACTCAGACTGGAACTTGAACGGAGAATTCAACTGGCCTATCGATGTGTAAAATGTGTCCTGTTTAAAAGGGACATAACCAGTGTTTCTATCCTCACTTCTCATATAGGGAAAAGAGACCGGATGCTTATCTTCCCCTATACAGTATCTTTGACTGTACTGAGAAATACTTTGAAGTGATAAAGGAGGATGTGCCTCGGTTGATTTGTGTGTTTCTGTAATGTAACTTCTTCTTCTTCTTCTTCATTCGCTCAGACAGTTTCCTGTCATACGAGCGTAGATGCATCATGCTGCCATTATGCGCATAACTAAGAAATAGTTAGGCCCAGCTTTGCCGGACTTCGGCTGAAGAAATCTCTGTAAGAATTTATAGACAAAAAGGCAGGAGAATGGACCAGTAAGATAGAAAGATAGCAGGTGACAGTAAGCAAAGGGAAAAGGCAGAGTCAAAGAGAATGACAGAATTAGAGGAAGTTACAAGCACAGAACTTCCAGAAGGTGGAGGAACTATTTGTACAAAAGATCCCCTGGTATCCCCACGGGGGATTTAATGTAACTGATAAGCCGACTTTGGTTCATATTGATGTGATTTGTTAATCTTGTTGCCATTTCATTAAGCTTGATACCACATGTTATTTTTTTCTTAGCCATTCCATTCAACTATTGTATTCGTGTTGTAATGTTCATGTAGTTTTGGGAGCTTTATCATGGTAAAGTTTACCTGTTGTCTTATGTACAATCCACAATAGCACCATTTCAACAAAAAAACACAGTCTCTTTATTGTCCATTGGCATTATACAACGTACAAGGAAACCTGTCTTCCACCGTGTAAAATAAAATGAGATATATCAAAATAAAAGTATTAATTAAAAACATGAAACATTTAACATTTAAACAAATATGTAACTCTTAAACCACACCCAATCATTCATCTGCACTCCGCTATCTTGCTCACTCATCATGCAACCCACCACCACTTCTGCCTTCATTTGTTTATTTTCTTCCATCTTTTTTTCTTTTCTTTTTTTCTTGTTCCTCTTTTTTTCTCTCCCTTTTTTCCCCCATGGCTGTCTTTCATCCTTTGGTCTGTGTGTGTGACTAAGATGGACATTTCCAAGAGCCTTAAGTGTTGTTGTTTGATACAAAAATGTCGGTTTCTGTGTGACCTAGTGTTTAGTGTACTGACACATTCATACCGTGTAGCTGGTGTGTGTGTATTTATGTGTATGTGTGTGTGCGCGGATTCTCAGACATCCCAACTCCCTGTCAGTTTTCAAAACCAACCTAAAATCCCATCCGTTCTCTGAACACTACTGTCCACCATGATCAGTTTGTGTGAATGAAAGCGTGTGCAGATGAGGAAGGGCATGGGAAAGGTGGGAGACAGAAAGTCTGTGTGGTTGTGTGTGTGTGCATGCGTGCAGGCATGTGTGTGTGTGTATGTGTGTGTGCATACATGTGTAGGCATAGGTGTGTGCGTGTGTGTATGCATGTATGTATGTATGTGTGCATGCGTATGAGCGCGAGCATGAGTATTGATGTTCTTTGGTGAAATGTAAGGCGCCATGAGAAGCTAGCATGGAATATGCGCTATGCAAGCTTTCTTTATTATTATTAAAATTTTAATTTTATTATGTACATGTACTTATTTTTTATTTAAGTCACTGTTCAAAGACCATTTTATGAGAGACCATATTTTTGATAATTTATCATTATTTTCATGGCAACGACGACGAAAATGGTGTTTTACGTCCTCTTGGTCTGAATCAGACACATATGGGACATTTGTAAATACAAATATGGTGGGAACAATACTGGAGGCAATGCCCGGAGGCAGTACGAAACCAGTAAAGTCCCGATTTTTTTATTAATACAGATAGGTGTAGCGGTAACCACGCCTCGGTTAAACCTCATCGGCTATGGCACCGCTACAAGTATGATGATAATATAATTCGTTCATTATTTTCCTGCCAGATTGTCTTTTTGATATTGTGTACAATATTTCAGAAATAGTATGCCTTTTTGCAGTCCTATTTGTGGCATACTACAGAATTATGTTCATATCAGATCATCTGCTTCTTGATATTGCATTTACAATTTCAGAAGTTGTATGCCTTCTTACAGTCCTATTCGTGTTGTACAGTGGAACCTCCCTTATAAGACCTCCCATTATAAGACTCCCTCCCACATAAGACCTACTTCTCTGAGACATTGACCTTCTTTGTAGGTATTATTAGTATTAGGTACTTTATAGTCACAGAGGCGTCTCTGTGAAATTCGGTTTGCTCCCACCTGGAGAGCGCGTCGTAGCCAGAGGCGCGCCACCCAATTTAAAAAAAAAAAAATTTGCATGCGATTTTTGTCACTGATGGGGGGGGGGGGGGGGGGGGGGGGGGGGGGGGGGGGGGGGGGTGTACATTTTTACCAAATGACAACTTTTTCGTTGCCACTGGGTTTAACGTATGCTAAGTGCATGGGCACACGGGACCTCGGTTTATCGTCTCATCCGAAAGACTCCACGTTCAGACCGTTAAGGCCTAGTGCAGAATGAGAGGAATAAATCCCCTGCACCCAGGTTCGAACTCGGGTTTACACTTGACACGAAGCGAACGTGATACCACTGTGCCACTCTATTAAGACCCCTCCATTGTAAGATCTCATTTTGGACGATTTTTTAAAGAGGTTCCACTCAAATCGTTTGCTTCTTGATATTGTGTATGCAAATTCAAAAGTTTTATGCCTTCTTACAAATCTATTTGAAAAACTGTGATAAGTAATTAATGTTCTTAATGGTAGCAGTACTTATATATAAAATGTGCGTTCATATAGAGCTGTCCATTTTTGCAAATGTATACTGGTCTATCTGTTGATTTTTCTTTTTTCTTTTTTT
Organism: Phymorhynchus buccinoides; assembly: GCA_017654935.2. Classification (NCBI taxonomy): domain Eukaryota; kingdom Metazoa; phylum Mollusca; class Gastropoda; order Neogastropoda; family Raphitomidae; genus Phymorhynchus; species Phymorhynchus buccinoides. The sequence goes on from CM065694.1 coordinate 38,901,517, forward strand.
CCCTTAAATCTGGGATAAAAGGAAATGAAAGCTTGGTGCTTATGGCATAGCTTTTTTTTATTTTATAAATCTGCTGTAACATTTGAATGACATTTGTATGTCAGATTTCAGTGATCTGAGATATCCTCTGTGAAATTCAGAAACCTTGTATGTCAATTTTGGTAGTTTTGAGAAAAATGAAAAAAACTGTTTTAAAAATTAACCGCGTTTACCACAAGTTATTAACTGTGATGAATATGTTGTTCAAGACATTGCGAGTTTAGTCCTGCATTTTGTTAAAATTACTCTCTTTTCTTTTGGATACTTGAACAGAACGAAGTTACGAGTTGTTTGTCCTTTAGTAGATCTGAATTTGGGACTTACGAGTTTTTCTTCAATTTACACAACCTCATTTACCCCAGATAGAAAGTCGTTAGAGATATGAGCTTTTGGTGGAATGTGGCGGGAAAAATGAGAGAGCTGACTATGTATCTAACTCCCAAACCCCCCCAAAATTGAGATACGAGGTTTTTGAATTTCACCGACGATATGTTAGACTGGGCATGTGTTCGGTATTTTGGTTGTGAGAGAAAATGGAGTTTTACGTCCTCTTGGTCTGAATCAGACACATATGGGACATTATGTAAATACAAATATGGTTGGAACAATACTGGAGGCAGTGCCCGGAGGCAGTACGAAACCAGTAAAGTCCCGATTTTAAAAATTAATACAGATAGCTGTAGCGGTGACCACGCCTCGGTTGAACCTCATCGGCTATGGCACCGCCACAAGTAGTAAGCGATCATGGGTATTTTGGTTGTGGGTGGTGGTGGATCTTTTAATGTGTGAATTTTAACATTGTTTTTCTCTCCCATAATTGACCCTCTTGGGGATTGCGCTTTGTTCAGCTGAATGTCACATTTTGTGATAATGTTGATATATGTGATGGCAGCCTTTCCATATCCTTTAGGAAGGCCTTTTTCTTAACTTTGATTTAAAAATGAAATGTACAAAGTTGACATTTGCCTTCAGACAATCTATCTATACCTATATAATACAATTGATTTGGCGTCCGTCTGTCTGTATGTTTGTTTGTCCGCCCTATAACTCATGAATCGCTTCAAATTTTGTGTGGTGGTGTATCATAGTGCATAGGTGGTCCTGTATAAAAAAAATTGTGGCCATGCTGACCTTGACCTTGAAAACCTAAATTTCGTTTAGGGGCCATATCTTTTATAATTTGGACTTGCAGACTTCAAATTGACTTGTGGTAGTTCTGAATATGGGGTACCTATCAAGGTCAAGAACATTGGTAGACCTTGAAAGTGGTTAGGGTCTATACAAAATTAAATCTTGCACATTTTTGCTTGACAGAATTGCTGTAAATTTTGTGTGGTAGTGTATCACCTAGAGTAGAAGATACCTGAACATAAGTTATTGACGTGCTGACTTTGACCTTGAAAACAAAAATTTTCTTCTTTACGCTATATATTTCATGTCTGAGCTGTATCTCATGAACCAGTGTACAGAATGGCTTCAAATTTTGTGTGGTGGTGTATCATGTTGCAGGATGGTCCATTAAAAATTATAAAAAAAACATAACCACGCCGATCTTGACTTTCAAGTTTGACCGTGAACTCAAAAAACCTTCTTGAGGCCATATCTTTCATACCGTTTGTCTTACAATGTTCAAACTTGGTTGGGGGTGGATTGGCTAATGGTCAAGGTCAAGGACCTTGGTGTTTTAGCCATATCTTTCACGTTTTTGCAGTTACTTACAGGCTTCATTGTTGGTAGACTGGTAAAAGGTCATGTGTTACGTGGAAAAATTAGAACCATGCTGACCTTGACCTTCAAATTTGGCCTTGAAAAGCTTCTTTTTTTTGTTGAGGTCATATCTTTCTTACCTTTGGACTTACAATGTTCAGACTCAGTATGTGGTTGAATTGGCTAATGATGATTAAGAATATTGGGTACTGATGAAAGTTCAATGTCAAGGTCAAGGACGTATATAGGCTTTGAGCGTTTCAAATTGGTGTTTTGACCATTATCTTTCACATATTTGCAGTTATAGGCTTCAAAGTTGGCAGGCTAGTAGACTGGCTCAAGATCATGTGTGGTGCAATGTATTTATTATCTTAATGACTTTGAGCTTCAGATTTTAGCAGTGATTATAGTTCGGACATCATTGAGTTTAAATCCACATAACCATATATATTCTTGATCAGCCTGACCTAAGGAATACAGTGGGAGACAATTTTGAAACCACTTGACTTTGACTTTTGACCTTGAGGCTGATATATGAAAATGAGATGTATCTCGAGAACTACTGGAAGGCATTACTTCAGATTTTGTTTGGAGGTGTATGCTTCAAAATACCCGGGAGATATTTTGAAGTAGCCATGCGATGCAACGCACTCCAAAACAGGTGCTCATCGTTTAAAAAACGTGAAGCGTAGCAAGCGGGGCATAGCTGCTAGTAGATGACATTAATATAGCTGGATATCAGTTGACCCCCTTTTCCTTTTTCAAGAGGGGCCCAGCCGCCATCTTGGGATAAAGTTAACTATGTTGTGTGTGCGTGCCAATTTTACATATCAAATTATCCATGTGTGTGTGGAGGGAGGGAGGGGGTGTTGAGAAAGAGAGCCTCGGGTTAAAGCCAGAAAGGTGCTATCGCAAAATAAATGAAGGAGGCTGATGCAGAGCTTCAGGGTGATTTGACCCCTCATTTTGTGCAGCCATGCATCATCTGACCCATGAAGTATGCAATAAATTTTAAGTATAATACAACAGTGACACGTTATTGGCCCTCACAACTTTATAAACAAGTAATGTCCCATATGGTCTTTTTAAGAGCGGGAGGACGTAAAGCTTTAACTTTGGTTATTGGCTCATTATTTTGGAACTTGACCCATCATTTCTGCAATCAGGGGTCATTTGACCGGTGAAGTTTGAAAACAATATGAAGCTCTGCTGATACAACGAGAGAGAGAGAGAGAGAGAGAGACCTTTTTTTCCCCCTGTGGCTTTGTGTGAAGATTTCTTTGTTGTTTTACTGACTGTTTGCTGACAATGTTTGGGTTTACCGGTGTTTTCCACTGTGTACACTGTAGCATGCAAATCTGTCGCTCGTGCAAATCTGTCGCTCGCTACTATGAGAGTGTGTATTTGCGACATTCACAAATTTCACTTTTTCCGTATTGAACCATTTACCTAACCCTAACCCACTGAAAAAGTGAAATTTGTGGTTCATGCTTAATGTCGCAAAATGCCGCAAATACAGACTCTCATAGGTAGCGAGCTGCAGATTTGCACGTGCACAGGTACTTTCGGTTATTCTGCTTAACTTTTTGGGGGGTGGTTTATGGTGCCATAGTTATTTTTAAAAAATTAATTATTGAAACAGTTGCTTGTGTGTATGCTTTTTAGTTTTAAATTCCTTCCATAACACTGTTATTTATAATATTCTTTTTTAGCAGCTATATACAAGAATAGTAATTGTTTTCGTTTTTGACAATGAGAAGTCATTCAGTGATAACAAACTTTACAAAAAGCTATATATATATGCCCGAAAATAAGCAAGTTTAAATCAAAAGAGAAAAAAAAAGATCAAATGCACTTATCTAACACAAAAACATTTGTGCATGTGTAAGTGTGTGCGTGCGCACGCACGCACGCACACGCACACACACACACACACACACACACAAGCATGTACCCATTATTATGTACAGTTGCACTCACTCTTGGCTCACTCATTCTCTAATTTATTCATAAATCATCATTCACATTAAATTCGATTCATGCATAGGTGCAACTCCCCAAAATGAAAAAAAATCTGAAAGGCAGGGGTCCAGGGACCCATGGCCCCGGCAGGGTACAGGGGCAGAGCCCCGTCGGACGATTCAGTGGGGCAAGTTAAGAGAGAGAGATACCGAGATAGACAGACAGTTAAAAAAAAGCTTTGTGAAATTATTACATTGCCTTTGTGAACTTCCAAGATAGAACCAAGTTCAAAACGCCCCAAATTGCTTGTGGTCAAATTTCTTTTTGTGATGAATTATAAAACAACTGAAGATCAGTTTCTGGTAAAATTAAAAATACTGAAATCAGTGTAAAAATGAAAGAGTAGCACCCATGTTCATGTTAATATTTAGATCTATTTATGTACGCCTATTTTGAAAATAAAAGTTAATAAACAAACATTAATGTTTCTAATTGTTTTACAATGCTTGTGCCTCTATTCATGTGGATGTGGATGCGTGTGTCCTCTATCTGTCTCTATTGGTGTGTGTGTGTACATAGGCCTACATGCCTCTGTGTGTGTGTGTGTGTTGTGTGTGTGTGTGCATGCATACATGCCTCTGTGTGTGTGTGTGTGTGTGTGTCAGTATGTTCTCAAAAGTTTGAGCGCTTTTTGGCGTTCCTCTGAAAGTTGAGAATATTTGATACTGAATTTGAGAAAGAAAAAAAAGGTAGGTCTAGCCAGAGCAGAGCCATTGATTCGAAATGTAGACAGTATTCCACCAGGACTGTGTTTCATCTCCACCGGATGCCTTGTGCACTGAAATCATGAGCTAGATCTATAAATTTCTTGGAAAATGGCTAGACTAGGCTATGTGTTCTTCTTCTTCTCTTGAGGGCCCACGGTCAATGAGCTGACCAATCTCAGATTCTGACTCCTTTTGAGAAAAAAAAGACTGAAAAAGAGGGGTTCCGGTATTTATCCTAATTCCATGTTACGCAACAGATTCAGACTGAATATGCCACCCCCCATGCATTTCTCGGTTAATTGTATTTTTCCGTTTTTGCCTTTCTTACCATACATAAAGCTGTATTTTAGGAACATTTTTAGCTAATTACCTTTTTGGAATACTAACCCTAACCCTAACCCTAACCCTACCCCTACCCCTAAACCTAACCCTACCCCCCCACTATGTACTGCAGGTACACCGCGATTTGTCACAGTTGTGGTTCGTTGCGTTTTTCCGTCTTATACGGTGGGGGTTAGGGTTAGTATTCCAAAAAGGTTATTAGCTAAAAATGTTCCTAAATACAGCTTTATGTATGGTAAGAAAGGCAATAACGGAAAAATACAATTAACCGAGATAGGTAGGGGGGGTGGCACATCTTGACCTTTACCGTGTTTAGAAATGCTTCGGTTTCAAGCTTAATATAACATGCCCGCTTTTATAATACATTATAATCTTCGAAATGTCGAAAAATAGGCCTACGCTACAATACTCACTCGCGGTGAAAGAAAAAGATGAAAGTGAAACAGATGACAGTGCGTGTGGACGGAAATGATAGGTCTGAGTGTTCTGATAACAACCAATCAGAAACCCGTTTTCATAGCCAGATAGGCTGACATTATCTTCTGCTTCAGGGCCATTGTTACAGTTTTATTTTAGGATCAAATTACAGGTAAAATACTTTGTGTTCATTTGCCTGCAGTAATTAAGCGAAGAGGTTAGCCACATTTTAGGCTAGTGAATCACAATTCTAGTACCAACGACTCAGGATTCTCTGTTTTATATCTAAATTCAATCGGAATAATTTTGGACGCATCTTGAATTTCTAGAATATAACAGACCTAGACACAAGACGTTCAATGCTGCGCAGGGTCATCTCCAAATATGGAAAGTGACGTCATTCGCGTGACAATGTCGGCTTCAGTGAAAGTTTATATTTTGTATCTTTTAACCTTTCAATCTCAAATGAAACTGACTCTAATCCTAACCCTAACCCAAACCTTAAACCATCAATTACACACAAAATAAAACTTTCCTAAAAAATTGAGTGTTCCATGTTTGGAGATGATCATGTGCAATCTTGAACGCCTAGTGACCTAGACTGGCACAAGTGTAGATCTAGCTTCTCGATCGGTTGATCATCATTCAATCTGTAGACTACATGTTGACATCAACACTATCATCACAATATCACACTTACACACAGGTCTAGTCTACACCGTCTTTGCATCAACGTAAACATGCTGCCTGCTCATCAAATCATCTTTAGTCTAGGCCTAGCATAAATGCACTAGATCTAGATCTATCTAGTCTACTGTGTTGTCACATCATCAAAGCGTTATCAAATTGGCCTAATCAACATTGACATAATTGTGATGAATCTCTAGATCTATGCTACACCCAAGCCGAATGCGTGAAAGTAAACTACTAGTCTGTTCTAATTAGTAATGTAAAGTACCTTGTATACGACCCCCCCCCCCCCCCATCTAATTAGTAATGTAAAGTACCTTGTATGCGCCCTCCCCCATCACGAAATCTGTCTGGACAAAGTGGGGAAATGGGCACGAAATCGGCCCAAAAGTGTGGGCGGGCGTTTATTAGGTAAGTACCCTTATGCATGACTATTTTCTCAAAAACCTGGGTGGGCGTTTACAGGGTCATCGACAAACACGTGACAGACTCTCTCTCTCTCTCTCTCTCTCTCTCTCTCTCTCTCTCTCTCTCTCTCTCTCTCTCTCTCTCTCTCTCTCTCTCTCTCTCTCTTTTTTATTATTTTTATTTTTATCTTTAATATTACCTTTACTTGTGGCGGTGGCTATATCGGGACTTTACTGGTTTCGTACTGCCTCCGGGCATTGCCTCCAGTTTTGTTCCCACCATATTTGTATTTAGAAATGTCCCATATGTGTCTGATTCAGACCAAGAGGACGAAAAACACCATTTTCGCGATCAGGGGGACGCTCCCCTTTTTAACATGAATATATATATATAAAACTGTCAAGTACAATTGAGAAAAAGGGCACATCCTCAAGTTTATACCCATATACTCATTCTTACACACACACACACACACACACACACACACACACACACACACACACACACACACACTATAAAGGGCTTTATACCCCTTGACCACACCGTGAGACAACATCCTCAATGTGCCACCCCCCCTGCATTTCTCGGTTAATTCTATTTTTCCGTTTTTGCCTTTCTGACCATACATAAAGCTGTATTTTAGGAACATATTCAGCTAATAACCTTTTTGGAATACTAACCCTAACCCTAACCCTAGCCCTAAACCTAACCCTACCCCCCACTATGTACTGCAGTACACCGCGATTTGTCACAGTTGTGGTTGGTTGCGTTTTTCCGTCTTATACAGTGGGAGGTAGGGTTAGGGTTAGGGCTAGGGTTAGGGTTAGGGTTAGTATTCCAAAAAGGTTATTAGCTAAAAATGTTCCTAAAATACAGCTTTATGTATGGTAAGAAAGGCAATAACGGAAAAATAGAATTCACCGAGATAGCTAGGGGGGGTGGCACATCTTGACCTTTACCCGTGATTTTTTTAGAATTTTGAACACAAATAATGGAGAATGAAGAGGACACAAGAGAGAAGGAAGAGGACACAAGAGAGAAGGAAGAGGACACAAGAGAGAAGGAAGAGGACACACAAGAGAAAGAAAAGGACACAAGAGAGAAGGAAGAGGACACAAGAGAGAAGGAAGAGGACACAAGAGAGAAGGAAGAGGACACAACGAACGCCGTCGAAGAACACGAACAAAGTCTACAACGTTTGTTCTCCCAGGACAGTTATGAAGAGCTGACTGGAACCTCGCTGTTCCGTGCTACCCATCCGCCTCCAGCATTGCGGATCGCTGTTCCTGTGGTAGCCAAGCATGCCAAGTCCAGACCCGAAGTCACTTTCTATGGCAGAGACACAGACCCTTTCCCTGAGGACGAGGTAGTTATGGGTGTTGTTTTTTGTCTTGTATATATATTGCTCCGTTAAGGGAGTGCTAGACAATCTCGGATGATTCCAGACCACAGCCTGAAGTCACTTTCTATGGCAGAGACACATACCCTTTCCCTGAGGACGAGGTATTTATGGGGGGGTGTTTTTTGGTCTTGTATATATATTGCTCCGTTAAGGGAGTGCTAGACAATCTCGGATGATTCCAGACCACAGCCTGAAGTCACTTTCCATGGCAGAGACACAGACCCTTTCCCAGAGGACGGGGTATTTATGGGTGTTGTTTTTTGTCTTGTATATATATTGCTCCGTAAGGGAGTGCTAGACAATCTCGGATGATTCCAGACCACAGCCTGAAGTCACTTTCCATGGCAGAGACACAGACCCTTTCCCAGAGGACGAGGTAATTATGGGTGTGTGTATTTTGTCTTGTATATATAATTATTGCTCTGTAAGGGAGTGCTAGACAATCTTGGATGATTCCAGACCACAGCCTGAAGTCACTTTCCATGGCAGAGACACAGACCCTTTCCCAGAGGACGAGGTATTTATGGGGTTGTTGTTTTTGGTCTTGTATATATATTGCTCTGTAAGGGAGTGCTAGACAATATCGGATGATTCCACTCCAGACCACCGCCTGAAGTCACTTTCCATGGCAGAGACACAGACCCTTTCCCAGAGGACGAGGTAATTATAGGTGTGTGTATTTTGTCTTGTATATATATTGCTCCGTTAAGGGAGTGCTAGACAATCTCGGATGATTCCAGACCACAGCCTGAAGTCACTTTCCATGGCAGAGACACAGACCCTTTCCCAGAGGACGAGGTATTTACTTTCCATGGCAGAGACACATACCCTTTCCCTGAGGACGAGGTATTTATGGGTGGTTTTTTTTGGTCTTGTATATATATATTGCTCTGTTAAGGGAGTGCTAGACAATATCGGATGATTCCACTCCAGACCACCGCCTGAAGTCACTTTCCATGGCAGAGACACATACCCTTTCCCTGAGGACGAGGTATTTATGGGTGGGTTTTTTTTAGTCTTGTATATTTATATTGCTCCGTTAAGGGAGTGCTAGACAATCTTGGATGATTCCAGACCACAGCCTGAAGTCACTTTCTATGGCAGGGACACAGACCCTTTCTCAGAGGACGAGGTAATTATGGGTGGTTTTTATATATATATATTGCTCCGTAAGGGAGTGCTAGACAATCTCGGATGATTCCAGACCACAGCCTGAAGTCACTTTCCATGGCAGAGACACAGACCCTTTCCCAGAGGACGAGGTAATTATAGGTGTGTGTATTTTGTCTTGTATATATATTGCTCCGTAAGGGAGTGCTAGACAATCTTGGATGATTCCAGACCACAGCCTGAAGTCACTTTCTATGGCAGGGACACAGACCCTTTCTCAGAGGACGCGGTAATTATGGGTGGTTTTTATATATATATATATATATATTGCTCCGTAAGGGAGTGCTAGACAATCTCGGATGATTCTAGACCACCGCCTGAAGTCACTTTCCATGGCAGAGACACAGACCCTTTCCCAGAGGACGAGGTAATTATGGGTGGGTTTTTTCTGTCTGGTATTTTTTGTTGTTGCTCCATATAAGGGAGTTAAAATAGACTACTGGAACCTACTAAAAAAAACAGGAAGCTAGGTGGCAGGATGGTTAAGCCGTTCGTCTTGCACGGTTCATTGCACGAGTAACCCAGGTTCTAATTCGGATCCGAGCCTCTTCCTATCTTTCTGGTTTGACGGGAAAGACAAACTGAACGCCGAGTCCTTCGGATGGGGACTTAAAGCAAGTCTGACCGGTGTATGTCACGCATGTAAAACTCCCACGGCAGTTGAAAGTCAGTAAGAGCAGGGAGAAATAAAGCTGCCTGGTATGTACGTTTCCTACCCTTATCTGGTGCAAGTTCGAACATGAAGGTCATTGTTCAAAGGTCAAGGTCACTGGAGCCGGAAATGCTGCCGAGCAGCTGCTTATTCTAGCGTTTTCACGCTCTAGTTTTTCTCTCTGTCTTTGTTTCTCTATATTTTTCTCGGACCCACCCCTACCCCACTCTATCTCTCTCTCTCTCTCTCTCTCTCTCTCTCTCTCTCTCTCTCTCTCTCTCTCTCTCTCTCTCTCTCTCACTCTCTCTCTCTCTCTCTCTCTCTCTCTCTCTCTCTCTCTCTCTCTCTCTCTCTCTCTCTCTCTCTCTCCCTCTCTCTCTGTTTCTCATGTTACCTTCGATCCTTTCTGTTTGTTATACTCTCTTGTCTACAACTATCATACTCCCCTGTAGGCCTATATGCCTACAACTATTGTACGTAGTAACATGCCGCCTATGCGCAGACGGAGCGTAAATTCCTGCGGTCCAAGCCCTTGTGCTTCATGATCCTTGGGAAACCAGGGTCTGGCAAGACCACCCTTGCCAAGCAATTCGCCGATGAATGGAAATGTGAACTGCTGAACGGTAAGTGCTGTTGTTGTTGTCGTTGTTGTTGGCTTACCCTGGCTAAAAGACCCCGGGGATCATCCCAACAGCGGAAGCTCTTGAACACTGTGGTACAAGTGCATCGGCTACGGATGAGAGCATTAAGTGTGTCACCGGTTGTTTTTTTATTACCCCGCCACGTGGGCAGCCACACTCCGTCTTCTGGGGAGTGCTGTTGACTCCCGAGGGAAGTGACGGGAACTATTGGTTTCGTTTCATCCACATTCCCATCCCCGCGTGCGTCCGTCCATCCGTCCCTGAGCGACCTTCACTGCGAGGGAACTTTGCACCCGCTCAGATATACCATGCATGATATTTTACCCTTTGAAATCTCAAGTAAGGGGTGAGATGACGCATTAAAATGATGACTCGTGCGGTAACACAGTCGTTCCTTTTTAGTAAGCTCATAGTGACGTTGATCCTATGTCAATGGGGTGCTTGGCCTATCTAAGTTATAGCCACTGTCACAAGCTGGAGTCGCAAGCGTAGATCTACTGAAAACTCTACAAGATCAATCAGTAAGCCCTGGTATGGCTCTTAATTTGGCTACAGTCTAGCAAGTGTGCAAGAAACGTAAAAACAAAGAAGGAACAGGTTGTACCGCAAACAGAAAAAAGCAGTGATTAGTGTTGGAATGAGACTTGGAATTGTCATAAGAAACGTGTGTGTGTGTGTGTGTGTGTGTGTGTGTGTGTGTGTGTGTGTGTGTGTGTGTATGTGTGTGTGTGTGTGTGTGTGTGGTGGGGAGGGAGTGATGGTGAGGGGGTGGATGCTTAGTTTGTGAGTGTCTGTGCGTGTGTGTGTGTGCGTCCGCGTGTATATATTTATGTGTGTGTGTGTGTGTGTGTCTCTCTGTGTGTGTGTGTGTGTGCGTGCGTGTGTGTGCGTGCGTGCGTGCGTGTGTGTGTGTGTGTGTGTGTGTGTGTGTGTGTGAATTGGATTTGGGGTAGCTTCTGCTATATTTTCGTCCTGACCCTTTAAATTTTGAAACTGGGAAGTGAAAATACTCCTTAAAACTTTAAACAGGGGGTGAGCATACCCCTTAAAAGAGGAAAACATCAGGAACCCTGTGATGGTATTGATGAGGATGAGGATTCATATTTCTGTTAAATTTTAAGGAGTTAAGGTTGTTGGTGGATGCCCTCTTTGGACCATGCGAATTCTTGCTATTTATTTGTATGCCTAATACGATGCCTGTTTACGGAAGT